>OX030948.1:101562456-102129956 GCA_943735915.1 Pherbina coryleti | reverse complement strand
AAGCATGCTTTACTCTTTCCACTACTGCTTAAGGTGTATGCTTATTCTTGCATCTTTGTGCTAAAGACATACCCTTGCTCTTTCTCTTTTTCTTTCTGTCCAATAACACATCTACACACATAAATAACGAATAACTTCTGTTCGCCGCTGCTGCGTGCTGCAACAACAAACACAACACGTCATTCAGTATGTATATATGTGAATACTTCTTTCCAAGCATGCTAGCTGCAACTGCGTAGCGCCGTTATAGCGCAGCAGCGCATTGAGTGCCCTTGAATAATTCGCTTATGTATATGCAATCAATTTGCGCAGAATTTATTGCGCAGAATTTACGACACAGAAACGAAAAATATTAATTTCTTTCAAAATCTGTCCACTTTGTTCTTTTTCAAAATTCTTATTTAAGATCTGTACACATTTCTTTCCAATTCTGTCCACTTTTACTTTACTTTCTTCTGTAAAAAAATTAACACATTCTTTCCACTTCTTACATTAAATATATTAAAATTGTATCACTTTCCATTCACCACTACATCAATAATTTCAGATTTTTAATTGTTTATTATTTATTTTGTTTGATGTATATTTAAACTTTTTATACTCAACTTTTTGTCTTCTTTTCCGTGCGTGCGAGCGTGCGTGTTGCTGTACTCATCGCATTCGGTCTTCTTTTTTTTATTGTTGCTTCTCTTGTTTGTTTTTTTTTTACCGTTTCTGTCCTCCTTTCCTTTCCTTTCCATGGAGCTGTCCATATTTGGCCGACCAAAATGTATAAATTAAAGGAAATAAAAACACACTAATTTTTTTCCTTTCAAGAAAAAAGCCGAAGCTCAAAAAAACCCGACATTTATTGATCTTTCCTCTTTGATGGTCTTTCTAGAACTGAAACTCTAAATGACTGGCTGTCGCTTACAAAGTCTTGAACGACAGTCAATCGCAATGCAACAAAACTGCATTAAAACTCATTCATGCTTCAAATTCAAGCTACAATAAATGAGTTTTATACATATATTATTAAATATAATAACCTGAATATAAACGCAAATAACTAACCATTTTCGTACTTTACAATCTTTCGTTTATAATGATGCGCCCAAGTTTTATGACTTTGTAGATTTATTGTTTACTTTTAAATTTTCTCATATATATAAATATTCTTTAACATTAATAAAAAAATTTCAAACAATTTGAACATCAACTGAAAAAATTTGAGAAGGAAAATATTTCTGTTAACAAATAAAATATTTTAAATAATAATTTTTTTAACCTACCTATTTTGCTTTGATGACTTGATGATCCTCATATTCTTCGGATTTAGAAATGAAAAAGCATCGCATTATCCCTTTAAAGTTACAATTGCAGTTCTTGTATACCCTCTTTTTAACAGTGTGCCAAAATCATGCCAACCGAGTATTTTTGAGGGTGCTTTTTCGAATGGCACCAGAATTGAAATTCTGAAATGGACTGTATAGAATAAATCACACAGCTTGTCTATACAGACTGTTTCGTTGGCCGCTACACCAAGTCATCAGTCTTGCATAACTTTTTAATGTGATATACTCAAGCTTCTTAGGCTCTACTTATACTGCCAATTATGCCGAGACAATTACCTGGAATTTATTTTCACAGAGAGAACACTTAATACTGACTGAGTTCTTATCTACTTCGACGCACCCTGTATTAAGATTAACCAAAATCGTATCATACTTTTAGGCATAGCCTTAAATCATGTGCATCTTCGAAATTCGATCACAGTGATTTACCGCTATCAGAGCATGTTGAGGTTGTGTTATTATGTTGTTACCTCACTCTTCCATTTAAGAGTTCAGTTAGTTTAACTGATTGTACACCTAAGATGAAAATTTTATTTTTTTATTAATGTTAAAGAATATTTATATATATATGAGAAAATAAAAAAGTAAACAATAAATCTACAAAGTCATAAAACTTGTGCGCATCATTATAAACGAAAGAGTGTAAAGTACTAAAATGGTTAGTTATTTGCGTTTATATTCAGGTTATTATATTAAATGTTTCAATATTTTTGTTTACTTATATTCCAAATGAATGATTAAAGCTTATATTAGAAAGAAAATTTCAAGAATATCTTAAAAAACTCATATTATGTAAGGTGAAATATCATTAAGTTTGAAGGGCTGTATCTTCCAAACGAAGCGAATACCAAACTCAGAGTTTTGACTGAAGTAAGATATTATTATGTACTTTATTGTGAATAAATTTGAAATTTTTAAACTTATGCCCACCAGAGATATTTGACCCCAAAATTAGATAAATTCTCAAAATTTCCATTTTTAAGAGACTGTTAAAAAAAACTTGATAAATCAGAAAGTTAAAAAAAATTATATTTAAACTACAAGGTGGCGCAAAAATAACCTTTCGATGTTTTTTGGCTGTAATTTAAAAAAAAAATTAAAAAACTTTGATTCTTCTTGTGGATTATTTTTATTTTGTCTTTTAAGTTTTTTTACATCAAGTCGAGAGTATGATGTCATGTAAATGGCCGCCGCCACAGTTGATTGTCATTTGAGCCCTTTTTATGGCCTTTTCCATCACTTCGGCCAAAACTTCCGGCGATAGGTCCTCACATTCTTGACGGATATTGTCTTTAAGAGCTGCAAGAGTCTGAGGCTTGTTGACATAAACCCGCGACTTCAAAAAGCCTCACAAAAAGAAGTCTGCAGCGGTCAAATCAGGCGATCTTGCTGGCCAGTGCAAATCGTCAAATCGGGAGATTAGGCGCCCGGGAAATGCATCCTTCAGCATATCGGTTGTGGCACGTGCAGTGTGTGCCGTTGCACCGTCCTGTTGGAATCACATGTTTTTCAATCCCAATTTATTAAGTTGCGGCAAAAAGAACTCGTTAATCATTGCTCTGTAGCGCTCACCATTCACAGTAACCGTTTGGCCCGCGACGTCTTCGAAGAAAAAAGGTCCGATGACTCCTCTAGCGAAAACAGCACACCATACAGTGACTTTGAGCGGGTGTAATGGCTCTTCGTGGGCTACACGCGGATTTTCAGTGCCCCAAATGGGCCTCATCACTCATGATTATTTTTGATGAAAAATCATCTTCCTCTTGGTGGTGATTAATTCCGCGTTCTGGAGCAGTGTAGCGTAACATTGTTTATTAACGTGTATTTCGCATGTGTTTACTACACAAATGTCAAAACAGAACTGACATTAGGGGCCAATCGCAAAATTTATAGCATTTTCTGATAGGAGGATTACTTTTGCGCCACCTTGTACTTCTTAAGATGTACTTAAAAAAAGAAAAAATAAGTCGACAAGTAATTGCTTTCTATAAATTGCTTTCTATAAAGAGGACACGGAGAGAGAGTCAGTGTGAACGGACGTGTTTTTAATTGTCTCCGCGAAAAAATTATTTTATTTCTAAAATTAAAGTAATATTTTGAAAAAAATCGCTGTGATTAATTTACAATCGGTTAATGCAAATTAAAAACAATAATATTGTGAAAATTAAATAATAAAAAACTTATAAAGCAATTAACAAGCAACTAATGTGTTTGTTAAAATGCCGACGGAGTGCAGAGATTGTACTGCAAAACTCTTGCAATTAGACGATATAATATCATGTTCTGGTGGATGTGGACAAATATTTTGTTTAAAATGTAGCAACATAAAAAGAGTCGATTTGAAAGTGCTAAATGAAAATTTAAACCTTAAATGGTTCTGTAATCAGTGCAGCCTATCTGATACAAATACAAAATTTATTGAAATAAAACACCTAATTGAAAAAAATGAACAAAAACAACTAAAAAGATCTGATGTGAGGGAAATTATAGAAGAGCTGATTTCAAATAAATGTAAAAAAGTTAAAGAGGACATAATTAAAGATGTGTACACAATTATTGAGCAAACCTCAGAATCCAAAATTAATGAAATGAAGAATCAATTACTAAATGATTTATCGAAAGACATTAAAAGCAGCAACGAAAAAATTGGTGAATTGTGCGCGCAAAATATGTCTAAAAAAGAAAACCAACAAATGTCATATGCTCAAATGCTAAAAAATAAAGAAAATAGAATCGTCATAAAACCTAAAAACAAAGAGAAACAACCAAAAGAAACAAAAGAAGCTCTAGCAGCTGTGATCGAGCCTACAGATGGATTAGTGAGCAGTGTTAAAAACATAAACAATGGAGCAATTATAGTTGAGTGCAAAAACGGAGAGGCTTACGAAAAAGTGCAGAAAGAAGTTAAAAAAAAAATTGGAAACGAATATGACATCGAAAAAGCGCATCAAAACAATAGAAAAAAAATTATTAAAAGTAATTGGCCTCACAAATAGATTAACTAGCGAAAGAATAATTGAGTGTATACAAAAACAAAATGACATTTGCAATGGAAAAGAGATAAGGGTTATTTAAATTTATGAAAATTACAAAACTAGGGAAGAAAACTATAACATTTTAATGGAAACCGATACTGAAACATACTTTAAACTAATAGAAAATAAACGATTAAATATAGAGTGGGATTCGTGCAGAGTATATGAGCACGATAGCGTTCTCAGATGTTTTAAATGCTTAGGGTTTAACCATAAAGCCAGCGAATGCATCAATAAACGAGCTTGCAGCAAATGCGCCGGTACACATGATGTAAAAGACTGTCAAACTAATAGTATTAAATGTGTTAATTGTTTTGAACTTGTTAACAAAAAAGTATTGGAAGTTGACTTTAATCACTATGCCTTTAACAAAGAGTGCCCTGCATATAAGAGAATGGTCAAAAATAAACTTAAAAACTAGCAACAAATTAATAAATATGAAATTAATTGTATATATTTAAATATAAACAGTATTCTATCAAATAAAATTGAGTTAGAACGATTAATTGAATTAAAAAAACCAGCAATAGTGTTGTGTTCTGAGACGTGCGTTACAGAAAATATAGGTGAAAACGAGATACATATTCTGTCATACAAAACAATAAGATGCAACTCGCATAGTAGGCACACTGGCGGAGTACTGATGTACATCCATAATTCAATAGAGTTTAAAGTGATTTATAATAAATGTATAAGCCATAACATATGGTGTGCAATAATTAAATTAAAAAACTGTGATAAAAAATGGCAAATTGGGGTGTTATATCACTCACCAAGTACAAGTGACTCAGAGTTTTTAGACTATTTAAACGAAATTGCAACTGATATCTTTGATCAATCAGAATTCAATATTTTAATTGGCGACTTTAATATAAATATGAACAACTCATCATTATTCTCTAAAAGACTAGATGACATATTTTTGACGGTATCAATGAGGCAAAAAATTGATTTTAATACACGAATAACAACAAATACACAAACGAAAATAGATCTCTTATACTCAGATACAGATGAAGTGAAATGTGAAAGAATGGCAGATCATAAAATATCCGATCATGAAACAATTTATTTTAGAGTTAATACCAATAAAAATTACAAAATGAGATCAACTAAAAAAATAATATCTTGGGAAAACTATAACAGTGAAAACTTAATGTATATGTTACGCTATTTTAAGTTCAACGAACTAGACAAAATGCATATTACCGGCCAAGTTGATTTTCTTAACAATGTCTTGTTAGAAATAATGAATAATTTGACATTTGAAAAGACAATACATGTAAAATTAATGAATAAATGGTACGATCATGAACTAGCAAGTCTAAATAAATACAAAAACGAGCTTTATAAATTAACTACACGTATTGATGTGTGGAATGAATATGAGAGTGTAAAAAAACAATATAAAAAACTCATAAAAATTAAAAAAATAAAATACATGGAAAACAAAGTCATTACAAACAAAAATGATAGCAGGCAAATGTGGAAATGTTTAAAACAAGCTATTAATATGACACAAGAAAACAATTCAATATCAAAAGTAAAAATAAATGGTTTAATATTAGAAAATAAAACAGAAATCGCAAATGGCTTAAACAAATTTTTTATAGAAAGCATACAAGAAATAAATGAAAGCATTGAACAAGTTGAACCACATACGACTAGTGACTTAAATACTAATAATATTTTAAAATTTCATCAAGTTTCAACAAATGATATAATTGAAATAGTTAAAGTGTTCAGAAATAAAACAGGTGGAAAGAAACTATTATCTGAAGGTCTGATAAAAAACTCAATTGAATATACCGGTTATTTTTATGCAAAGATTATAAATAATAGTTTGCAAAGTGGTGAAATTCCAAGTGCATGGAAATTATCGACAATAATTCCTATAGAAAAGATTAAAAATACATTGAAACCTGAAGAAATAAGACCGATAAATACGCTACCTTGTGATGAAAAAATATTAGAAACTGTGATAAAAAATCAACTTGTGCAATACCTAGAAGATAAGAAAATAATTATACAACAGCAATCAGGATTTAGAAAAAAACACTCCTGTGAAACAGCATTGAACATGGTTATAAGTGATTGGAAAGATGAGCTCAACAAAAAAAAGGTGATAGTATCGGTGTTCCTCGATTTGAAACGAGCATTTGAAACATTAGATAGAAACATTCTTCTGAAAAAGTTGCACAAAATTGGTGTTAGAAATACGGAACTAATGTGGTTTCGCAGTTTTCTCACAAACCGAACTCAGCGTACTGTTATCGAAGATGAAGTTTCGGATGTAATAGATGTGAACATAGGTGTACCCCAGGGCTCTGTGCTTGCCCCCATTTTATTTATTATTTATATAAATGATATTAGTTATAAGCGCAATTGACCACTGCAGTATTAAATTGTTTGCCGATGATGCTTTGTTAACTGTTAGTGATTGTAATAAAAATGTAGCGTTAGATAAAATACAAGAAGACCTAGATAGTTTATATATATGGCTGTGTGGTAATAAACTTAAACTTAATGTACAAAAAACTAAATATATGATTATAACTAGAAACTGTATAAGCGATAAAGGAGTAAAATTAAAGATAAATAACAAGGAGATAGAGGAAGTAAATATTATAAAGTACTTAGGCATACAAATTGATAACAAATTAAAATTTAATGAACATATAACATATATTGCAAATAAAATATCAAAAAAAATCGGTTTTATGCAAAGAACATGTAAATATATAAGAAAAGATCTTAAGATACAAGTGTATAAGTCAATTATAGAACCTCATTTTATTTATTGTCCTTCAGTGTTATTTATTATAGCTGATAGTCAAATTGATAAGCTACAAAAACTTCAAAATAGAGTAATGAGATTCATACTTAGGAAACGTAGAGGAGCTCATACGAGTGAAATGTTAAATTTATTGGACTGGCTTAGTATAAAGCAAACAATTTTTTATCATACAATGAAATTAATTTTTAATATAAAACATGGACGGTTACCAGATTATTTAAGGAACAATTTTACATATGTAAATGAAGTCCATTCAATAGAAACAAGAAACGGAAACGATTTTAGATTGCCAAGGTTCAGAACTGAAGCAGATAAAAGAAATTTATGTTATAATAGTTTAAAATGTTTTAACGAATTACCAGATGATATTAAGAATTGTGAAAATATAAACTTATTTAAGTCAAAATTAAAAACTTATTGTAAAACGTTAGCTATAAGATAAATTATGTAAACTTTTTCTTTTTTATAAATTCATATTAATGTTATTTCAAACTAAGCTTAAATAGAAGCTGTAATAAATTTATAAATAAATAAATAAATAAATAAATAAAAAAAAAATTCTTAAAGTTGCAAAATATAAGGATTTTAACAAAAAAGTTTCACCATTTTTTTTAATATGAAGAAATCATTCAATTATCATTTCTTTTAAGTGAGATTAAAGTTTAAGATGTGCTTAATCTCATGGTTTTTAATTCATCACTCTATGTTGAACAGGAGCTGAGAAATTAATGTAACCGCAAACGCTTACAAACGCATAAATCTCTACAGGTTGCAAGGCAAATATGGCCGCCATTTTGAAAGTACAGTTGAATGCCAATATTTTGAATGCGGTTCTGAGATATCAGTACATTGAAACAATTTTAGTAAAAATATGAACTCTTTAAAAATGGTCGAGCAACCAACTTTCGTTTTTTTGGACCACTTGATTTGGATTGACTCTATAGTGAAGTGGTTCCAGTGATGCTGGCGAGCCCACCAGGACAGACGGAGTCCGTGAGATTTTTGGATCGGGAGCCGCTAGACCGAGGAGGAACTAAAGGTCAAGACCTGGGAAAAATCAGGGAGTACTTTTTATCATATATCTATTTGTATATTTGCGTTTGTGTGTTGGTGCGCTCACGGCACTATTGAGCATTTACAATCCACAGAAAAAACCGATCAGCTGTTGTTAAAACTTAATTAATTTCAGCAAATTCGCGATCGTGCCGGCATATTAATAAATAACGCCAGAAAATCGTAAGTTCAGAATCAATACAAGGAGAATGCAGAGGCAATCACTAGATTTGCAGCATTAGCTGAAGAAGGAAAGTTTGCGGAAGCCACCATAGAGCATGTAGAATTTTTGGACAGACAGGTGGCAGCTCTGGTAAACGCGCCGAGATCACGACAAGATTTAAAAAATACAGTCCACACGGAGAAGGATAGTCGGGTCGAGAATCTCGTGAGCGACCGTCGAGTAGTGTTCGCGCTTCAAAGATTACGCCGAAGGAATTTCCATGCTAGTCATGCCAGGGCGATCAACAGATATGGGTGTGCCAAAAATTTTTGGCAATAAATTTGCTAGGCAGGAAAGAATTTGTGGAGAGACGTAGTTTGTGATCAAACTGCCTTAAAAGAGCACATGGTGCAAACGCCTGTTTCTTGGGTGGATGCGTTCGTTGTCCAGGCAAGCCTTGCCACAACAGCTTGCTGTGTCCGCTGAAAGATGAAAAGAAAGAGACAGTCTTGGTAGTGCAGTCCAAAGATGAAGGAAAAAGTTATTTGGAAAGTTTTCCAAAGAATAGAATTTTTGGCCCAGCAGCCGTATATGGACAGACAAAGAAGAAACAGCAAAAGAGGACAGCAAAACAATGACTAGCCGAACCAAAAAACAAAAAGAGAAGGACAGACAACAAGAAAGCGGCTAATGAATATATTGATTTTGTTAAGGACAGACAAGTGTTTTGTAAGAAAAGAGATAAAAATAAAAAGAACAGGCCGGAAGAAGCCTTCATACAGCGTGAACAGGCTTTTAACATAACAATAGAGGAAAGGGTGGCCTTATTGCCAACAGCTATAGTAAGCTGTTAGATGTTTAAAGAATTTTTCGGTCCAGTTAGAGCTTTATTAGACACCGGTGCACAACCGAATCTTATTAGCTATGCGTTATGTCAGAAATTCAAAAAACCATATTTACCTCTAGCTAGAAAAATGGTTGGGATAGACGGAAAGCCATTTGCGATAGAGAGGAAAGTTAATCTTAAGATTTGTTTATGGTATGAACCATGTGATCATGTTCCTGGAGAATTCTAGGTATAACCCAGAGAAAGCCAATGGCGGCCAATATTCCCGTCAAAGATGTTAACACCACGATACGGTGGCATGTCTTCAGTTTGCAAATAGGTCGATCCAGAATATTGGAAACCAGATGTGGTGCACATGCTGTTTGGAGTAAGTTTTGTGGCAAAAATCATAGAATCGGTTCTTACAAAACCGATGAATGATACAATCTTTTTGCAAACAAAGCTTGGTGTTGTTGCTTTAGGTGGACAGTCTGAGAGGATAGATGAATATACTGGACAGATACTACCATTGGTAGAATACAAGCAAGAAGAACAGCTGGACAGATTACTTAAACGGTTTTGGACACTAGATCAAATTGGTCTACATCCTCGCCGTACAAAAGAAGAAGAAATGGTGAGAACATTTTTTGCGCACGCACAGACGTGACGGAAGTGGTCGTTTTGTCGTGCTCATGCCATTGAAAGATAATATGGAAGATATTCGCAGTTCAAGACGAATTGCATTTAAGCGATTTATATATTTAGAGAAGAGATTAGATAAAGATAAAAGATGAAAAATGAAAGATGTAAGATGAAAGATGAAAGATGAAAGATTCAAGATTAAAGATGAAAGATGAAAGATAAAAGATGAAAAATAAAAGATGTAAGATGTAAGATGAAAGATGAAAGATAAAGGATGAAATATGGAAAATCGAAGATAGAAGAAAGATCGAATATAGAAAATGGAAGATAGATGATAAAAGATTAAAGAAGAAAGATTAAATAGGGCAAATGAAAGGCAAACTCTAAGCGATTGATGAATGCGATGAATAGAGGAAAGCTCTTTCTCAGCGGCGTTTTTGCCGGGAGAAAGGTCAAGCATTTTAGGCTTGAAGTGATTTATTGCGCAATTGGAGAAAGATTTTACAAAGATTGTGAGCTGCGTAGCTTATGACCCAAACGGTTATATTTCAATTGTTGTAATAGTCGGAAAGATTTTAATTCAAGACTTATGGAGGTCAGGGATAGGTTGGGATAAGATGGTCCCAGTTGAGATAAAAAAGAGGTGGACAGAATTTTGGAGAGAAATTATATTGTTGGAAAAATTAAGAATTAACAGATGGATAGGTACAACCGAAGGTGTTGGTGTACAGATATAGGATTTTTCTGATGCTTCATTAGCAGCTTATGGTGCTGTGGCTTACATTAGGATAGAATATCCATATGGAAAGGTGAAAACATAGTTGTTAGTGTCGAAGACAAGA
The DNA here is from genome assembly GCA_943735915.1 of Pherbina coryleti. Classification (NCBI taxonomy): domain Eukaryota; kingdom Metazoa; phylum Arthropoda; class Insecta; order Diptera; family Sciomyzidae; genus Pherbina; species Pherbina coryleti. Next base: position 102,119,264 of record OX030948.1, on the reverse strand, counting down.
GTAGCTCCTTTACATACGCTTACTGTTCTAAGGTTGGAATTGTCGCCAGTTGAGTTGTTAGCAAGGTTTTTTGCTGATATAAGGAGATCGATGGAGTGGCCATTGGCGGAGTATAATTTATGGATAGACTCGAGTCACCTTATGGAAAAAAGGCACCTTATAACCTGAAAATATGTGGCTAATCGAGTGGCTTCTATTCAGGAAAATTCAGAGATAAAATATTGGCGACATGTCAGTAAAAAAGAGAATCCCGCTAATCTATTAAGTCACGAGTTGTCACCAGCAGAATTCATAGACAATAGATTATGGTTGTATGGTCCGGATTTGGCTTGCATTCAATAAATGCAAGTGGCGCAAAGACAAGTTTTTGGACAGTGAGCCATCAGAGGTGAAAGAAGAGATGAGAGTTTGCACAGTTTCAATGTTTGAGTCGATGTTTAGCATTCATGTTAAGGGGATTCAGGAAAGAGTACCTTTGTTGGTATATAGTAGAACGTTAGAGAGGAAAGTTAATATTCTGGCATATGTGTTCTGTTACATGAATGCATTACGCTCAAAACCTGGTCGAAAAATACTTAGATCGAGAATGGACAGAATTGAGATACCAACAGCAGAGAAAAGAAGTATGGCTATGAAATTTATTTTAAGAGAGACACAAGAGGAGACACAATACTATAATGCTGAATTAACGGCGTTGGAAAGAGGACAAAACATAGTGGAAAGAAGTAAGATAAAATAGTTGGAGCAATCATGAGGCTCTAAGACATTTAGCTAGTAAGGGGACAGAATGGAAATTTATGATTCCAGCTGCACAACATCAAGGTGGTATCTATGAAGCATTAGTTAAGTTGATGAAATATCATCTTGTCAGAGTAGTCGGACAGAAAGTTTTATTATATGAACATTTATTAACCCTTCTTTCACAGATTGAAGCTGTTGAAAGAAAGACAGGAGATGCTGAGGCATTTCTGCGACAGATTGCAGACAGAATATTCAACTACGCTACAAGAAAGAAAGAAATGGAGAAGAGAGAAAGAAAGTTTGAAAGTTGGACAGTTGGTTCTACGTAAGAGTGAGAATTTTCCATCTGCACACTAGGCATTGGGTAGAATCGAACAATTGATTTTGAGCGATGATGGAAAGGTCTGATCGGTCTTGGTACGCACGCCCACGAACATACTTAGAAGAGCAGTACAGAAGATCTGCATCGTACCGGTTGAAGCAGAGAGATTGCAGAAATATATATGTATCATTTATCATATCATGTATTTAGTTATGTATTTATTTATGTGATTGTTAATTTATTATATATAGGAAAACAGATGTTTTCGGCGGCAGTGTATAAAACTCATTTATTGTAGCTTGAATTTGAAGCATGAATGAGTTTTAATGCAGTTTTGTCGCATTGCGATTGACTGTCGTTCAAGACTTTGTAAGCGACAGCCAGTCATTTAGAGTTTCAGTTCTAGAAAGACCATCAAAGAGGAAAGATCAATAAATGTCGGGTTTTTTGAGCTTCGGCTTTTTTCCCGAAAGGAAAAAAATTAGTGTGTTTTTATTTCCTTTAATTTATACAATATATGTAATACTTCTATTCTGGCAGCAACCTACATTTTCAATGAATTTCAACTACGAAATCAAAGAGAGATAGCCTACATAAGATTGTGTTGTTAGTATTAGTATATTTGAATATATGAAAATTACAACACTCAAGAAAATGTCAAATCGTAACAGGGGCGGTTGTTAAGAAAATTGTGTTCCGCAAACTTGAAACAAAGCAAAACATACATATTTGTTTTGCATAAATCATAGGTACTGTTAACAACACTGTCACCTGCAACGCTGCTTTTACTTTCTGAACATATTCGAATATTTCTTTATGGCCCATCTGGCAACACTGTTTCCTTTGTCTTTTTTGTAATTTTTAATTTTCTTCATAATTGAATTACTAACGGCTAGGAGAAGACCAAAATTGTAAGTTTTTACTTATTTTACTTGTTTCATGTATTAAAACCTATCTTTTTCTTATTGGAATAAAGTTTTAAAGCAGTGTCGGCCAAAAAAATACATACACAGTTCTTTCAGTTTTGTGGTAGTGTGCGCCCAAGTGAGAGCCGCCCAAGTGAGAGCAAAGAATCTCTCTTTGGCTTACACTGTGAAAATTTTACTTCGCAGGAGGCTTAAAGAAATTTTTAATTATTAATATTAAACGGCATTCTAAATGAAGGCAGGTACCTATATGAAAGTGAATTGAAATTAAATAAATTTCTTACTAGGTAAATAATGTGCAATATTATTTATTGTCTAGGGGCCGCGTTATTAGTAATAACATTAATATTAATATTTTATTAATAATATCAATATGCATATATTTATTATTAATATCAATGTAACATATTTATTTGGAAAGTAATCATTTACTAATAACATTTTACCGACTCCTAATAGTACTTATATTGTTTATATTGCATATTACTTCAAAATAAAAAAAGCACTGGTAGCGCACCCTACTTTCTTCTGACAAATTAAGTTTTCGCTTCCCCAAAACAATTTTTTAAAAAAAAAATAAGCTAATTCCCACATTTGGTTGAATATTTTTTTACGTGTAAGTATTTAAAATTACGTAATAAATTGCGCGCATAGAAGCGTGTTGTTAACCAATCAAAAGCGAAACATCGACTGAGCGCTCTTGCTACGAATAATCGGCAGCGTCGGTGTAAAAGCACGACAGGCAGTTTTATGTCGGTGTACAAATACGAAGTTTCACGAAGCACGCGTGCATAGGTGTCGGCCGACACTGTTTTAAAGCATCCAAGCTCTTCAAATTGGAATTTGGCTGTGTATTCGATTTTCAACAATCTTTAAAAAATTTTGTACTGTCGGCGCTGAATTGGCTTGTGCTGGTTCCTGGAAATTATGGTGAGCACAAGAAGTGGCGTAAGCACTGCAAGTGCCAAGGAATGTAGCTGCAGCGTTTGTGGGCAACCGAATAACGAGAAAATGGTGCAGTGTGATAGTTGCAACAAATGGTTCCATTTTTCTTGCGTCAACGTTTCTGAGGATATAGCGGAAAGTGACTGGGCATGTGAAGAATGTAGGACATCGGGAGCAACTGTAGCAGATAAAAATCAGCAATCACTGAACGCAACAAACGCTGAGACATTTCAGTCACCCATGGGGGTTAGAATGAACGAAAGGCAACAGGCATATCACGGTACAGCAGAAAGCGAGGTAGGTGAAATTTTATTAAATATCTCTCGACGAAAAATGCGTCTGGCAGAAGAGCAACAAATTAAAATGTTATTTATTAAAAAAAAAATATGATATTATGCAAAAATATGAACATGGCAACAACGATGACGTCGATGTTGATGCTGCCGCGGTAACGGCACCTGGGCAGTGCAGTCGTAAGGCTTTGCCTTTCGTTAGCGTAAGCATTGCTGACGCTACGAATAGTATGCGCAAAATGCATAGCAACAAAAAACAGGGTAATGGCGTGGCCGTTACAAACGGTAATAATTTTGAAAATGGCGACGGTAATGATATTGAAAATGGCGATGGTAATGGGGCAATGAGTTTGCGTGAAAGAGGTTATGGTCACGAAAGAGGTTATGTCCAGGAAGGAGAAATACAATCTTTAGCTGCCGCAAGAACATCAATATGCTTAAACGAAACGCAGATTAATGCTCGGCATGTTGTTCCTAAGGAGCTACCAATTTTCGGCGGTAGTCCTGAAGACTGGCCTATTTTTATAAGCAGCTTCGAGAATTCTACACGCTTGTGTAGATTCGTCTTCAGAGGGCATTGAAGGGTAGAGCTCGAGATTAAATGAGCAGTCAGCTTATGATTCCTGCGCTCGTGCCAAAAATTATTGAGACATTGCGTTCCCATGCGTTAATCAAAATAAACTGGAAACTTTGGTAAATTTTGCATTGGAGGTGCAAAATTTGACAACAAAAATTTTGGCTGCTGATTTTAAAAATCATTTGAACAATCCTTTGCTTATTCAAGAGCTTCTTGAAAAATTGCCAACTTCTCTAAGCTTGCAGTGGGCTATGCATAAACGCACAACTCAAGGTGAAAATTTGTCGACATTTAGCGAATGGCTTTGTGATTTGGCACAATCTCCGAGCAGTAATATCACTACCGGTGCTTAAGCAGAAAGATTGCGAAGTGCGTAGAACACAGCGCATTAATTTTCATGAAGAGGTAGGGAAAAATAATATAGTTTCGAAGCTGAAATGCTATTTTTGTGAGGAAGAGCATCCAATTTTGAAATGCGAAAAGTTCAAAAAAATTGAATATAAGCAAAGATGGGACGAGGTTATGAAGAAAAAACTTTGTCGATATTGTTTAAAGAAGCATGATAGCAGATCATGTCGCCAACAAAAAGAATGCGGTGTTAATAGTTGTTCTGCTCCACATCATCCAATCTTACATAAGCAGGAAGCACATCAGAATAATGCAATGTCAGAAAGCATTATTGCTGTTCATCACATGCCAACCTCTAGCGTACTATTTAGAATTGTGCCAATAACGATTTATAGACGCCATAAATCCCTCAATGTGTATGTGTTTCTAGATGATGGTTCTGGACCTACGCTTATCGAAGAAAGCGTTTTGAATGAGTTGCAGCTAGAAGGTCAAAATAAAGAATTGTGTTTATGTTGGACTGATGTAGGGAAACAGGAACTCGTTTCTTAAATTTGAAAATATCGCAGCAGGATCAACGTGATAAAGTTTATTCGCTTGTCAATGTACATTCAGTAAAGAGCCTTGATTTACCAATTCAGACAATGGATTTGGATGAATTAACAAATGAATATAAACATTTGAGAGGCTTGCCAGTAAAATCATATTATAATGTGACACCAAGAATTATAATTGGCTTAAACAATAGAAACGTAGCGATGCCATTGAAGTTCAGAGAAGGAAAACCAAATGAACCTGCGGCAACAAAGACAAGATTAGGATGGAAGATATATGGTGCTGTGAATAAAAATGTACAAAGTAATGTCGAAATATATTTTCAACTACACATATGCGAGTGCGATGATAACGTGGCCTTGCAAACTCTGATGGTCGAAAATATGAAACTTGAAAGTGAGCCGAAGAATTTTGAAAACTTTAATTAAAAAAATGAATTGGAAGAAAAAGTCACTCGTGATGGTGATAATTTTTTTTTCTAAGTTGTTGTGGAAAGCCAGTGATATAAAAATGTCAAACAACTTTAGCATGGCATTACAAAGACTCAGTTGTTTTGAGAAGAAGCTATCAAAAGATGAAGATTTAAAAATGCGTGTTAATGATCATATAATGCAAATGGAAAGCAAAGGCTACATCCGAAGATTGACTGTAGATAAAAAATGTCCGCGAACTTGGTACTTGCCGATATTTGCTGTAAAAAACCCGAACAAGCCATCCAAGATAAGAATGGTATGGGACACTGCTGCAAAATATGACGGAGTTTCACTTAATGATTGTCTTTCGAAAGGTCCAGATCTGTTAGTGTCTTTGCCTACAGTGCTCTTCAATTTCAGAATTGGAAAAATTGGAATTTGCGGAGATATTTGTGAAATGTTTCATAGAGTAGCCGTTGATAAAGATGATCAACATTCGCAACGATTCCTATGGCGTAACTGTAATGCACTACAACAGCCAGTTGTTTATGTTCTTCAAGTTTTAAGTTTCGGTGCCAGCTGTTCGCCATCGCTTGCACAATATGCAAAAAATAAGAATGCTAAGAAATATGAGAAAAAGTATCCAAGAACTGCAAAATCGATACTGGAAAGGCACTACGTCGACGATATGCTTGATAGCGTCAACTCTGTTTCTGATGCTGTTCAGTTAGCCACGGACGTGCGCAAAGTACATGCAAGTGGTGGTTTTCACATCCGAAGTTGGTTGTCAAATTCTTCGCAAGTATTGAAAGCATTGGGTGAGAATGGTTTTACAGACGGATTTTGTAAAGCAGGTCGAACAGTGGAACAGATCTTAGAAGTGGATAAAATTCTTGGAATGTGGTGGAAAGCCAGTGAAGATGTATTACGCGGCTTGAGAATACCAACCAAAAGAGAATTATTGAGGCTTTTGATGTCAATTTTCGATCCACTGGGATTATTATCGTTTTTTACAATCTACATGAAGATCTTGGTACAGAATGTTTAAAGAAGTCGCACAGAGTGGGATGAGACCATACAAGAAGAGTTCGTCGATGCATGGCAAAAGTGGTTAAGTAAACTGAAGTATGTAGAGAACGTTCGCATATCGAGGTGCTATTTCAAGCTGGCAGATAGTGAAACAAGCAGAATACAGCTACATGTTTTCGTAGATGCTAGCGAGCATGCATACGCGGCTGTGGCTTATTTCTGTATTTACAGCGAAAAAGGTATAGAAACTTCATTAGTATGCGCAAAAACAAAAGTAGCACCGATGCGTCCGATTACGATACCTAGACTGGAGCTGCTTGCTGCTGTTTCGGGAGCCCGTATGGCAAATTTAACCCTCCAGAACCATGATTTAAATTGTGAGTCTACTAACTTCTGGTCAGACTCGAAGACGGTCTTGCTTTGGCTAGGTTCAGACCCGAGAGTGTATAAGCAATGCGTGAAATTTCGCGTTGCAGAGATCCAAGAAACAACGGATATAAAGATATGGAATTATGTGTCCACAAAACTTAACCCAGCTGATTTGGCTACTGAATGGATTCGTGCACCTGATTTTAATGCTAAAGCCCCGTGGTTTAGAGAACCGTATTTTTTACAATTACCTCCGCATGAGTGGCCTACCTTTAATGCTCTTCAAAACCATCTTAAGATCGAGGAACAAGTTGATACCGAAATACACCAGGTTGCTACAATTTTTGAAAAGCAATCTATAGATTATACTTTTAAAGAATAATCAGAACTGTTTGATACCAAAGAAAAGCCCTCTGCGCAAATTAAGCCCCTTTATTGACGATTCAGCAATTGTTCGTTTGAAAGGACGACTTGAAAACTCAAAACAAATAACTAATGCCACAAAGAACCCAATAATATTGCCTACGCAGCCTACAATGAGTTCGTGTGTAATGGTTATTAAAAACTTTAAAGCTCGTAGAGGTGTACCCCTCCTTATATACAGTGATAATGGAACCAATTTAAGAGCTGCTGAAAAAGAATTACGTCAAGCACATGAAGAAATTGACGTCGATGCTCTTCGATGTGAGTTCACAAGCGCTGAAACCAAGTGGTCGTTCAATCCGCCTGGAAGTCCACATATGGGAGGTACGTGGGAGCGCATGGTGCGCTCAATTAAAACAGTTATGTACCACATTGTCACACCCGACACAAAACTTAACGATGAAAAGCTTTGTGCCCATTGACTTACTTGTCGCTCGATACGGCCGACCAAGAGGCACTTACGCCAAATCATTTTTTGCTCGGCTCGTCTTCTGGAAGCAAGCCTGTAGGCAAATTTGACACAACGGATCAGTTTGTTAAAGAAAGTTGGCGCCACTCTCAATATCTAGCGGACAGGTCTTGGAAGAGATGGGTAGCTGAAGTTCTGCCGGAATTAACGAAACGCACAATATGGTACGGTAAAGCAAAACCAATCAAAATCGGAGATGTGGTTATCATTGTTGACGACAACTTGCCTAGATACACGTGCCCTAAGGGGATCTTGACTAACATTATCGTAGCAAAAGATGGGCAGGTACGAAGCGCATTCGTCCGCACAAAGAATGGAGAATATCATCGTCCAGCTATAAAATTAGCAGTCCTAGATGTATTGATGAAGAAATTAGTCAGGTAGTCACGGTCGCAGGCGATAGTGATACCGTGGGAGAGAATGTTAACAACACTGTCACCTGCAACGCTGCTTTTACTTTCTGAACATATTCGAATATTTCTATATGGCCCATCTGGCAACACTGTTTCCTTTGTCTTTTTTGTACTTTTTAATTTTCTTCATAATTGAATTACTAACGGCTAGGAGAAGACCAAAATTGTAAGTTTTTAGTTATTTTACTTGTTTCATGTATTAAAACCTATCATTTTCTTATTGGAATAAAGTTTTAAAGCATCCAAGCCCATCAAATTGGAATTTGGCCGTGTATTCGATTTTCAACAGGTACACATCATTATAAAATAATTGTAACACCAACGCGTGAAATATATTCACTCTAATGTTGGCGAATGTACCTTGAGTGTACTGGCAATATAGAAGTATCACATATATGTATTTAATGTTTCAATATTTTTGTTTACTTATATTCCAAATGAAAGATTAAAGCTTATATTAGAAAGAAAATTTCAAGAATATCTTAAAAAACTCATATTATTTAAGGTGAAATATCATTAAGTTTGAAGGGCTGTATCTTCCAAACGAAGCAAATACCAAACTCAGAGTTTTGACTGAAGTAAGATATTAGAAAGTACATAACTTTATTGTGAATAAATTTGAAATTTTTAAACTTATGCCCACCAGAGATATTTGACCCCAAAATAAGATAAATTCTCAAAATTTCCATTTTTAAGAGGCTGTTAAAAAAACTTGATAAATCAGAAAGTTAAAAAAAAATAATATTTAAACTACTTCTTAAGATGTACTTAAAAAAAGAAAAATAAGTCGACAAGTAATTGCTTTCTAAAAAAAAAATTCTAAAAGTTGCAAAATATAAGGATTTTAACAAAAAAGTTTGAGATTAAAGTTTCAGATGTGCTTAATCTCATCGGTTTTAATTCATGGGAGCTGAGAAATTAAAGTAACCGCAAACGCTTACAAAAGCATAAATGTCTACAGGTTGCAAGGCAAATATGGCCGCCATTTTGAAAGTACAGTTGAATGCCAATATTTTGAATGCGGTTTTGAGATATCAGTACATTGAAACAATTTTAGTAAAAATATGAACTCTTTTAAAAATGGTCGAGCAACAAGTGCTGTTATCCGCTTGATATGGACTGACCCTATATAGATATATATGTATGTGTTTATATATATACAGGGTGTTTCAGAAAGTTCTGGCCAAGTTTTTCCAGCGTATTCCTTGGCTCATTTCTTGAAGAAAAGTCCACTAGAACCATGTCCGAAAATGCACGGGTGCGAAATGGCAGCGGGTTCAAAATTTTCGGATTGGTGGTCGGAGGGTAATAGGGTAAAATTGCTTACTTCTGAGCCAGTGGTCGGATTTGTTTGTTTTTGGGCTTGTTGGAAAGGTCTTTAAAAGACCTTTCCGTATAAAAGAAAAAGTTGAAATAGCCGAGATACAGAGCTTTCCGAAAAAAAATGGAAAAAAAATTAACATAACCTCAATTTGCTCAGCCTCAGGCTCACACCTATTTTTAAAATCTTTTTACGGATTTTTTAAGGTGCATCTTGAGCAAATTTAAATAAAATGTTCTACCCACCAAGTGTTTTTTTACATCTTGGCGGTATCTATGCTAGTATTGGTGTGGCAACACTCCACACCTTCCACAACCCACAATGGCTACCCTCATTGTGAATTGGCCAAGTGATTTTTACTTTTTTTCACAATGATCGTCCTAGTCCTGTTCGTTTTGCTTGTCGCGAAATTCCGTGCGTTCAGTCACTGGTGGGATCTCAGTTTCGTCGAGCAAGGAGAAACTTTAGCCAGACCGAGTTTCAAAAGTGATAACTAAAGTGGTTTATTGACCACTGGAGTGCATGTGTGTGTTGGGCGCCACTCCAAACGCACAGTGATTACGTCCGGACAAAACAAATTTGTCATTTTATGACTACACATAAATGGTCGTCTTGTAGTTTTGTCCGTACTTCCCTTTGGCGCAACTAAATTTTTAGACCGCGACATGTTCACTAACTGAATAATTTCTCTGTGCCTGATTAAACTTTTTTGACATATAAGCCATTGGAACCTCATCAGCGTCGTCATTTTTCTGAGCTAATACCACCCCGATACCAAAGTTACTCGCGTCGCATTGAATTAAAAATGGTTTGGTGATGTCAGGACTGTGAAGAACTGGAGAGCTACAAAGCAACTGTTTTAATTTTGAAACGCATCATTTGCTATCTTGGTCCATGTATATTTTTGTTTCTTTTGTAAAAGGTCTGTCAAAGGAGCTTTCACTGTAGCAAAGTCTTTCACAAAACGTCTATACCAACCACAAATCCCCAGAAACCGTCTTAGCTGTCGCACTGTCTGTGGTACAGGAAAATTTAAAATGGCTTCTACTTTTGCTGGATCTGTCTGAATTGTACCATTTCCAATAACATGTCCAATGTATTCCAAGAGTCACCTGCTTCAAAAGAAATTTACTCTTTTCAATATTAATTGTTAGTCCAGCTATTTTTATACAAACAGCTAGCTCTTGCAACACTGTCAAATGTTCTTCAAAAGTCTCAGTCAAGAAATCTCATCTAAATACACAAATACTTTGGTACATAAATGAGGTGGAACAACTTTATCCATTAGTCTCGACATATTCTGTGGAGCATCACAAAGCCCAAATGGCATAGTAACAAATTGATATAAAGGTCGGTTAGGGATGGTAAACGCGATTTTCTCCTTTGAAGATTCATGGAGAGGGATTTGCCAAAAGGCGTCCTTGCGATCCAAACTAGTAATATATTGTGCTTTGGGAAGCCTACTAAGTATTCCATCAATTAAAGGCAATGGGTAAGCATCCTTTTTCGTAACACTATTGACTTTTCTAGCATCTAGGCACAATTTCACCTTTCCGGGTTTGACCACTAAAGCAACAGGTGAAGCCCACGCACTTTGTGATTCTTCAATAACACCAAGAGATAGCATACGATCGACTCTATCAAAAAGTAATTTTTCCACCGCAGGTGAAACTGCAAAATGCCGTTGTTTGATAGGCTTATTTTCGCCAACATCTATTTCATGTGTTATTAATGACGTTTTCCCTAATGTCCTTCAATGTTCTTTCTTCAATGTACTGTTCTTTACTCAGAATATGAGTTATTGTATCAATGTCTATACAATCGACAGAAATTAAACTTCGTCACAAGCATTTAAAAGGCCTTGAGCTAATCCAAAACTGTTTATAAAATCTATACCAAAGTACAAATTTTGAGAAAGAGACGGAATAATTATGAATGTTAGTTTTTTTGTTACTCCCCTAAATGTAATATCTGTTGTAACACTTCAAAAGGCCTTTTAGACAAGAAGGTTTTTGCATACTCTGAAGACAAGCACGATAGAGAAGCTCCTGTATCTACCTAGCCCATTTCCTGATTAAATAATGTGACTTTGGCGTAAGGTCTAAGATCGTTTGAAGGTTTGTCTACAATAATTGCTGCACAATACACTTTTCTTAACTCTTTAATTTTCTTCCAATAATTTTTCAAATGCACGGTAGAACGTTTAGGCCTTTCTTTTGGCAACTTTAATATATCTTCGCTAAAAATACGTTTCCTTGCTTGCTGATATTCTCGAAGTCTTACATGATATGGCCTAGTTGGAGTAAAATGAGGCACTATGCCGTTTGTCTTGTCTTTTGTTGTGGAAACAATTAAAGGTTGCGTATTCGTAGTGGAGTTGTTTCCGTAAAGTTAACAAAATCAGTCTGAGAATAGGTTGAATGTGTCAACACTGGGTTGCTTTTGAACTTGAGGTTCTCATCAGACTGGAGCGTTTGTAGTTCTTTGAAACTGGGGAGCACTTCAAGCAATTGGGCGTATACGTATTCTCAGTACCGCATCCATAACAAAAAATCTTTCGCCAGCAAATAACTTTCGTGTCTATCGCCTCTACTGTAGAAACTGTACTAGAACTTTCTTCCCTGTTCTTACAGTAAGTTCATTAATATGTTGTCGGTTACTATACATACGGTTTGCTCTTGCTAACTCCTCCTCTATTTGTTCATGTTTTTGATAAAGCTCACGCAATTCTCTCCTGCTATAAACATGATAATGAAGAAGTGACTGTCTTATTGTAGGTCTTAAATTTCTACAAATCGTGTTCACCAAATCAATTTCCGCCATAGGAGTTTCTAGCACATCGGATATTTTTAACATTGAATCGTAAAATTGATCAAAACTCTCTCGATACTGCTATTTTCTACTTCTCAACAAATCCATTATATCCTCAATTTTACGTCTCGAAATTGATTGCGTGACTCTTCACAGAAATCCGTCCAAATTACTCGTTCACTTTGTCGATGAAAGCGCCAAAACCAATCTAGTGCTTTCCCTGTAAGAAGAATATGCATTTGGCTACAAAGAGCACCAAAATTGCCATGTAAACTCAGCTTAGTCAACGCACTATCGCCTGTCAACCGTCATGTTATCGCCTTGTCCAGAAAATTTTAAATTCCAATTAAAAATTATATTTGATATTTTATCAGGTGTTAAAGAAACCCTGGTATCAAACCCTTCTTGAGCGATTTAAATTATCTCTATTATTAATATGATTTCTTTCATTAGTATTGTAATAACGTGTCTCTTGGTTTATTGTTGTTTCCATTCAAATTAAGGCTTTCTAAAGTTCATCGCACCGCTTCGTATATCATTTGTCTAACCTGATAATTCTAACGATCCTGCATAATATTCTGCTGCTGAGCAACAGCTTCTCGAATTACTTCCTGCACCTGATTCATGGGTAATATTCCATTTGTATTCGAACTTTCATTCAGAAACTTTGTATGTGAACTTGGAACACTTTGGTTTAAGGAAGCGTTAGGACTTCGAGCCTCAGTATTTAAGGGTGTGTTTCCTGCTGGCAAGGGCCAATCTAAAGGATCTAAAGGAACCCGTTGAGAACGGGTTACTGCGAGTACTGCGCCTTGCGAAGTTGCTACGCTACTTTTATATAAACTTTTTTCTCTATGAATTTTGTATGGTTTTAAACAATTTTCAAGACAAGGTACTCTACAAATCGGACAAGCAACTCTGTATCCACTTAACGATACAAGTTTTGTGAAAGATATGTTTACAGCTCATGGAAACGATTATATCGTTCGCCTCATAGTTGATGTTGCAAATTGTGCAACTTGAAATACTTTCGATAGATAACGTGAAGTATTCCCTCCACATCATCAGTGTACTCTGGATATCTGTCACTAGATTCCCATTATCATCCGTTGCAGGAAGAGGCCCCGGTCTTGAAAACCATCGGCCAGGCGTCTTATTTTTTCGAAAAATTTTCGGACCTCATTCCTGTCACCATGCATCTCAATTTTCTCGCACTCACTCATTTCCGCTTCCCTTTTCTTTTGCCTGAAAATGCGTCTCTTCCCTCCTCTTCTCTTTGTATCGCTCTTTAGCAGCACGCGTTACAACCGACTGCAGGGTGACTTTGTAGGTGGCGTCGCAACACTCCTGGTCGTGCCACTGGTTTCGGCGAGGGCGGTGATAGCCTATCACTTCTTCGGCAGCCGTACGTATAAAGTGGGAAATATGATTCCACTGCGCGCATATATCGTCGATCAGAGGAGTGCTTTATTGAAGCAGAATTGAGGGTCAAGTAGCGAAGTCTCCGGCTGTTTGTTTTGATTGCAGCTTTTCAACGTCTAGCTTTCTCTGTGCTGGATTGCGCGCATTCTTGGTTGCGTACAGGCGTGTACGGATCTTGGCTGCGACAAGATAATGATCCGAGTCTATATTGGCACCACGGATCGTGCGTACATCTAAAACACTGGAAGAGTGCCTTCCGTCAATCAAAACGTGATCAACTTGGTTGCGCGTCTTTTGATCAGGAGACAGCCAAGTTGCTTTATGAATATTGAGATGCTTGAATCTAGTGCTACTAACGAACATGTTTCGCGCTGCGGCAAAGTCAATCAGCCTCATTCCGTAATCGGAGGTATTGTCGTGGAGGCTGAACTTTCCGACTGTTGGACCAAAGATATTTTCTTTTCCCACCTTGGCGTTGAAATCACCAACCACGATTTTTATGTAGTGGAGGGGGCTGCGCTCATAGGCCTCTTCAAGGCGCTCGTAGAAGCTGTCTTTGGTCTCATCGTCCTTATCTTCTGTCGAAGGGTGCGCACAAATCAGGCTTATATTGAAGAATCTTGCCTTGACACGGATTATGGGAAGTCGTTCGTTCACAGGTGTGAATCGCAGGACATGATGCCGTAGTCGCTTGCCAACCACAAATGCGCATTCAAATTCGTGCTTCTCCGCATGGCCGCTGTAGTAGATATCACAGGATAATTGCTGGGAGCAACCCTGACCCTTCCATCGCATTTCTTGGATTGCAGTGATATCAGCTTTGTATCTTTCTAAGATATCTATCAGTTGGATAGAGGCACCATCTCAATTAAGGGTTCGGACGTTCCAAGCCCATATCCGTAAATCATTGTTAGTTTTTCGTTTGCGGCAGTCGTCATCAGATTTGGGGATCATTTTTATCTTATTTTTTATGCGTTTCATTGAAATTGTTTTTTACGTGGTGGGCTTCAAACCCAACGCACAACCCTTCAAAAGACAGGGAGCCCGCCGCTCAGATTAGCCGTCAAACTAACGGTTGCCAGTTTGCCATTTCTAAAGGACACCATGTAGAGGTTTGAGTCGCCTTTAGACGAGTTCGACATGGATAATGCTGGCATCACCAAGTTGAGGCAGTCAGGCACGTTGCCATGTGAAGATCGCCTCCTTGGCCCTCACACGTTGCCTTGTGAGGATCGTCCTCTGGGCCCTACCATCCAGGATGACGTTTTCTCGATTTTCTTCCTATTTCGTATTCATGGTTTCGTGTTTACGGCAGATATCGAAAAAATGTACTAACAGATACGGATAAACAAAGATGACCAGAAATACCAGCTGATTTGGTGGAGAGAGGATCCGTCCCAGCATATGAAAGGTTTTCGACTTACCACAGTAACCTAAGATTCAACCTTTGTTCCCTAATCAGCCATTCGTACGCTGCAAGCACTAGCTCAAGAGCAAGCAAACACCTTTCCTGAAAGGCCATAAAATGCAATTTTTATGTCGATGACATGCTAAGGGGTCAACTAAACTTATTACAACCATCGAACTACAACATCAACTACGGCAGATGCTGGGCTCAACAGGATTTAACCCCCGAAAGTAGTGCGCAAATCATCCAAAATTACTTCAAAACATTCCGGAAGCAAACCAAGAAGTTAACCTATGCTTCGAAAACTCAAAAAATGAAAGCAACAAAAATTAACGAATTCAAAAACAAAATTACTCAAACTGAAAAGAAGAGTCTTACAAAACGAACAGCCTTGTCGGACATTTCTCACATATTCGATCTACTTGGCTTTATCACACCAGTAACTGCCACCGCAAAAAGATTTCTTCAACAACTATGGAAGCTTAAGCTTGATTAAGAGGCTTTCTGCCTCGTGATATGCAATTGGCCTGGCACAAGTTCAGGAGCAACTTTGAACTATTGGAGGATATTAATATTCCCCGTCGCATTTTTGGCCATGAACTAATCATTGATCCTCAAGTGCACATATTTGCTGATGCTTCAGAGCAAGCGTACGGAGTCGTAGCCAATATGAGATCAATTGACGAGCACAAGATAGTCATAGAACGATTTCTCTGTGCACGCTAACGGGTTGCTCCGACAAAACAAATTACACTGCCTCGGCTAGAGCTTTGCGCCGTTAAACTAGCCGTAGATTTAATGTAAAAGCTACAAGAAATCGATTACTTTAAGAAAACTTCCTTTTTTTCTTTAGCCCAACTCCATAGCAGTCCTGGAATAGATAAATACACAATATTCACATTATCACACTTCCATAGCTAATAGAATCTCAGCGATTCAAAAAATATCATCTCCATAACAGTGGCGAAATGTCTGAAGAGAACCCTGCTGACCTTATTTCTAGAGTACTCACACCGGACATATTAGTTAACAATAATTTCTGGTTTTATGGAAAACCAAGAACTAAAACAATTGAGAATGCATCATGAAGTGGAAAAAACAAGTTCAATCACCAGTTTATTTCCTTTCATTGATGATAGAAGCCTTGTTCGAATGGGAGGACGTCTGGAGACTTCTGCATTACCATATGAATTTAAAAACCCCAAAGTTAATCTCATACAAGACCCCATTGATTAAACTGTTGCTCATCACGGTACATCAAGACAACAAGCACTGCTGAGCTCAGGCATTACTGAGAATAATAAGACAGCGGTTTTGGCCAATTAAGTGAAAATCAACAGCCAGAGCAACTGTTCAACAGTGCATAATATGGAAAAAGGCTCGACCACAACTTTTCCAACAGATCATGGGTAGTCTGCTATCTGCTCGTGTGACACCAGCAAGATCCTTTATCAATGCTGGAGTTGACTACTGTTGGCCGCTTTGGATTCATTACAAAATCAGGGGAAAGAGAGCAGCACAGGTATATATTACTGTATTCTGCTGTTTGCCACGAAGGCAGTCCACCTGAAACTAGTAAACGATTTGTCGACAGAGGCCTTTATCGAGGCACGCAAACGTTTCATCAGCCATCATGGACGTTGTCAGAATATTTATTCTGATAATATAACAAACTTCGTAAGCGCCACAAATCAACTATCAGAAATGGCTAAGAAAATCTATTCTGATAATGGACAGGAAACAATCATTTCCACATGCAGCACACAGGGAATACAATTCCACTTCATTCCCCCTAGGGCACCACATTTTGGAGGCTAGTGGAAAGTGGCGGTAAAATCTGCAAAATACCCGTTGCTGACGCACGATGAATTGGAAACGGTAATTGTAGAAGTGGAAGCAATACTCAACTCAAGGCCCTTAATTCCAATGTCAAAACTTCCACCAATGTACAAATTAAAGAAGGCCCAAGGAAGAATTACAATAACGCATTTCATATTCAGAATAACGATCCAACTTACCGAACCAGATCAATTTGAATTATATCAGCTGATAGCAATACCTATCTGGGTGAATAACACCATGGTAGCCATAAAACCATCAAATATAATACTTGGCATCACACTGTATCGTGACAAATACTTTCCAACCAACACAGAAAATTTGCAGTCTTGCACCAAATTGGAAGAAGACGCATACTTATGCCTCAACATGCAGCAAATCTACAACAAGATCGCAACTACTTGCCCATGTGAAGTCAAATTGTTAGACAACGAAACAAGTTCGTTTTGTGAATTTTTGCAAATGAATGATCACGTATAGATTCAGACCAACCCAAGAAATCGGTGGATTTTGCACTAGCTGAATGGATATAAGTAACAGCAATATGCGCTAATCAAGTAACACAAATACCATTGGAAGGTTCAGGATTTCTACAGCTAGCACCGTCATGTGTAATCAAACACAAACACCTCACGTTGTTAGCAAGTCAATTATTTTCTTCAGAAGCAAGTGCTTCATACACCAGCCCTGGTCATTTAAACAACGCCTAGAACCAAACTAAATCAATGATCTTCCTAATGCCGTTCGAGAACACCGCCATCATAGTTTTGCAGTTAGATATACAGCACTAGCACTAGTACTAACTCAACATTATTTGTTGAGAAAACAGCAAGGGGCATCAAGCAAAAAAAGGCAGGCACCAATTCATCTCTCACTTGTAAACCAATAAGTTTTCGTTCTCACTCCATGCCAGATAAACCTACTTCAGACGGAACCCAATACAGTCCCACCCGAACCAAGGTCGCTTCAACATTCATTCACCATCATTCGAATCAAAAGACGTATCTGATGAACAATCTTTCAACGCTGAGCCTGAATAAAAAACTACATCAGCAACTTAAAACCAGCAAGCAACGACAACGGAAAGCAAACAAAAATAATGAACACAACCACCAGCATGAAATTGAATGCCGTTAGCGTAGCCTTAAATTACACAAGACAGGTGACTGACCGTGTCGGTCATCAAACTTTAATGTTGTCAAATTAACATTTTAATTTATTTATATATATTAGAAATATTTACACTCGGCAAGTATATTGGAAATAATAAGTAAATTCAAAACTTTTATTATAACCTTAGTCTGACACCATGCTCATGGTCCACTGCCCGTTACAGTTTCCCAGTAGCAGAACATCACACCCAGATGGCAATTCCATTAAAAGTTTGAATGTTCTGTGGCTTTAACTTCCATAGCTATTCTGTATTGAATCAGTTGATCTCGTCTGTTAGTCAGTGTTAGAAGTGTTTTGTGTTTTCAACGATTTGCGTTAACTTTTTGAGCGCAGTGTTATTATTAGTATAATATTTCGTGAGTGTTTATACATTATTACACTGTAGTGATATTAATTTACATTAATTATAGTAATAGTTACGCGTATTTAATATTAATTTAATGTTTTTAATGTAATTTGTTTATATAAACAACATTCTTGTTTTTTTTGTTTCGTTTGCATGCTTGATTCCATGCTAGCTTGCTTGATTACTGTGTTTTTTTTTATTTTAATTTTATTCTTCTTTGCGCTTTGCTTTGCCATTATCAAGCGTAGTGTGTGTTGTATTTGTTTTTTAACTGTGCGCTCACTCACAGAATTTTAACCCTTTAGGCACGTTCTGCTCAATTTGCAACATGGATTATTTTTCTAGTGAAAATATTGCTGCTTGTTCCCTAAACGAGCTATGTAAAAGCCAGAATATTCTGAATCCAATGTTCAGTTGTTCTGGACCATGTGAGCGAATGTTTCATGCGAGATGTGCGGGTATTTCCAAATCGTGTTTAGACGATTTAATGTTTATCCAATCAGGTCTTCGCTGGTACTGTACTTCGTGTACTTTATTCTAAAATAAAGCTATTTGGAGAAAGTCTTAACTCGTTAAATAACAATTTTAGGGAAATTGTAACATTTTTTAGCGAAGTTAGTGCCAGACCCAGTATTAGCGTATATGATGAATGTTCTTCAACGGAAAACATTTTGCCTTCCTTGTCTCCGACTATCTCTTTCGGGACTCAAACTAACATTCAATCCGAAAAAGACCAAAACAGCTCAAAAAAGAAGAGGAAAAATAAAAATAAAAATAATAAGCGTCGCAAGACGTCTGCAAACATTCCTCAGGCTAAGCAGACCACGGCTCTGCCTGCAGAAAATAATAACACAGTTATTTCTTCACCTCCATCTCTTACTCCTCCATTGACTTATAGTCCAAATTTGATTTCAACTGAGCCCAATAACCCAATAATTAATTTAAGGGAAGTGTCGAGGCGAAAACTCTTATTCATTTCACGTCTTCAGCCCGAAACAACAACTGAAAATGTAATGACGTTTGTGAAACAAAATATATTATTTAGTCAAAATGCATTCTGTTCATGCAAAAAAATTGGTAACAAGCCTTCCCACGCCTCCTTTATTCTAACGGTTGCAGCTGAAGAGTTTGCATCTGTTCTTAACTCTAAAATGTGGGCCGATAATATCCTCGTTTCTGAGTTAACGCCTAAAAATAAGTCTAGAAGGACGAATAAAATCGCCCCTCAGACCCAGAAAAACTAAATAGATTATCCCTTTACTATCAAAACGTAAGGGGACTACGTTCTAAAACGCGCGACATATTTTTGGCGTCTCAGAATTTCTCTGAGGATATTATCGCGTTAACAGAAACATGGCTGAACGGAAGCATTACTGACTTGGAATTGTTTGACAATAGTTTTCAAGTTTTTAGAAGGGACAGACACACGAACAATATTTCTGCTGTTGGTGGTGGTGTCCTTTTAGCTGTACGGAATTCCTTTGTCAGTTCCTTAATTGATATTCCCTGCTCTTCTAATATTGAACTTATATGCGTTAAGGTTATACATGGTAATTTCAATGTATATGTTATTAATGCGTATGTTCCCCCAAAGAGCAGTGCAGAAGTCTATGCAAGCCATTGCATGGAATATATAATAAATCTACTTGACGTTAATGATGACATTTTTCTGTTGGGCGACTTCAATCCGCCTGACTTAAAATGGCATTCTTCCGACGATGATACATATTTTTGTGCATCGAATTCGAAGACCCGCCAAGAACATATATTTGTTAACAATATATGTTCTGACTTACAACAAGTTAGTTGTATTTATAATAGTCTTGAAAGACTTCTTGACCTGGTCTTAACTACAGACAGCAACAATGTAATTGTTAAGAGGGCCTTTCATGCTCTGACTAATGTTGATGAATACCATCCACCATTGAGCATTTGGTATAAATCGGACAGAGAGAGCATAGTTAATTCGAATTCAATCGATAAGGTTTATGATTTCAATTTTAAAAAAGCTGACTTTTTGAAGTTGAATCATTTACTTCATAACAAACTAAATGTTATTTTAGAGAACTTAAATGGAAATAACCTTGATGATTCCATAAATTTTTTTTATATGGAGCTCTTTACTGTGTTCTCTCAGTCTATACCATATAGCCTCAAATTTGCGAAAAACTGTGCGTAGCCTTGCTACACAAAGGATTTAAAAACTCTTCGCAACAACAGGAATAGGGCTTGCAAGAAATATGTCTGTAGTTTAGACTCAAATGACCTGGAAACCTACAAACGTTTGTTTCTGGAATTTGAAAATAGCTCAGCTGCATTATATAATGAATATTTAGACTGAGTGATATAAAGCTGAGAATACTGTCTGATCCAAAGAAGTTTTGGGGATTCATAAATACAAAGAAGAAATCCGATGGATTCCCTTCATCATTCAAAACTGTTGATGGAATTACTCACGATCCCGTCATTATTTGTAGTTTATTTGCAAATCTTTTTAAAGAGTTATTTTGTTCGGATTCCTTTGATCCTGATGAGGGGTATTTTGAATATATGAATTCTACACCCAGAGTTTCTTTGGACTCTTTATCCTTTACCTCAGAGGATATTTTAAAATATATAAGTTCGATCGATGAAGATTTTAGCGCTGGACCTGATGGAATTCCTGCCGCAGTGTAAACTCAATGCGGTTCAATTTTGTGTCAACCACTTTCTTTGTTATTTAATAAATCTATAAACGAAAGTTATTTTCCACTGTTTTGGAAAAAATCATTTATTAGTCCTATTTATAAAAAAGGTTGCAGGAATGATGTTATTAATTACAGGCCCATTGCTAAACTGTCATCGATTCCAAAACTTTTTGAGCGAATCGTGTATGATCGGGTAAAAATTCACTGCCGTGAAGTCCTAACAACTCGTCAGCATGGTTTTGTTAATGGCAGATCTACAGTATCTAATCTACTCGATTTTACAACCTTTTGCTTAAACACCATTGAATCTGGTTGCCAGGTCGTCTGATCTACACTGACTTTAGCAAAGCATTTGATAAGTTACCACACAATTTAATTCTATTTAAACTTAAGTCCATTGGATTTCCACAATATTTTGTAAACTGGATTCAATCGTATTTGACAGAGCGATCTTATCAAATACGATTCCGAGGGGTTTTATCTACTGAGTTTATTGCGTTATCAGGTGTTCCTCAAGGAAGTCACCTTGGTCCACTTCTGTTTATTTTAGCCATTAATTATGTGACCCATATCATTAAAAACTCTCATCTGCTTATTTATTTATGCGGATGATATGAAAATATACAGAATAATAAA
This sequence comes from Pherbina coryleti, assembly GCA_943735915.1. Classification (NCBI taxonomy): domain Eukaryota; kingdom Metazoa; phylum Arthropoda; class Insecta; order Diptera; family Sciomyzidae; genus Pherbina; species Pherbina coryleti. The sequence goes on along the minus strand of OX030948.1, from coordinate 102,097,798 downwards.
TTCTCAAGACAATTCAGCCCTACTCCAGTCCGATCTGAAATCTTTTGAAGTTTGGTGTTCTAAAAATAATATGTTTCTTAATCCAGATAAATGCCAAACTATGACCTTTTCGCGAAAAAGGAATAATTTAGTTTTTGATTATAAGATAAAAGATACTGCTTTATGTCGTGTGGATGTCGTTAAAGATCTGGGAATATGTATGGCTTCTAAGCTTTCCTTTAACATTCATATTGATAACATTTGTAAAAAAGCATCTTCTATGCTTGGATTTATTAAACGCTGGGCCAAAGAATTCAATAGCATGATTACGACTACAACGCTGTATTATGCAATAGTGCATCCTCACTTGGAGTACGCAAGTCAAGTTTGGTCTCCAAGTTACAATGTGCATGTTGATCGAATAGAGAGAATCCAAAAATGCTTTGTTCGGTTTGCCCTTAGAGGCTTGAGTGGATTTGACATTTTAAACCTTCCTCCTTATGAGGATCGCTTGAAACTGTTAAAAATGCAATCATTGAATGAGCGAAGGAAGTCTGCAGATATCGTCTATTTGCACCAACTCATCACCGGTGTATTCGATTCTCCAGAACTTCTTTCTCTTATAAATTTTAACTCTAAGCGTAGAAGCAGTAGAAATGCTAATAATTTAATTTACTTACCATTTAGTAGAACAAATTATATGTTAACTGCTCCTTTAAACCGTATGAGTAAATTAGTAAACAATTGTAGCTTTTTTGATGTTAACTTGTCTAAAGGTCAACTCAAGAGTAGATTAAAAACTATTGTGTAATTGCATGGTAAATTTTTCTCACATGAGCTTATTTTGAGCCACTTGTATTAATATCGTTGAAAATTTCAAAGATATTTGGATTGTGACTTAAAATGTGCTTATGATGAGAATGTGCGAAAAAGCTGTAGTAGCTAAACTCGATTGTTATTGCATGTAAAAAAAAAAGAAAATCGGGCCAAACCCCCTTTTACAATGCACGTGCCAGTTTTCCAGTAGAAAGACTTTGGCAATTAGTAAGTCCATGCTCAGTTTCCAGAGCTATTCAATATTAAAAATTAAGCTTGTATGGTCGGAGCCACACCATCTTTTCCAATGCCCGCTCCAATTCTCTTGTCGAAGGACATTAGCAAGTGATAACTCCATTCTGAGTTACAATGTTCTGTTACTTTTTCTTCCATAGCTATTCTGCATCGAAAATTTGGCTTGTATGAGCGAAGTCACGCCTCTTAATATCTGGCTAGTTAGTAATTTCATACTGAGTTTCAGTGCTATGCAACATTTACTACTGAGCGGCGATGTTATATTTCTTTGGGGATCTAAAATAACAGGCCGCTCAGAGATCCACGGTTGGGTACAAAGGGTAAAGCAGAAGTAGCTCAGTTTAAACATCAAATCCGATGGTATGTTGTGTTAACTGATATTGTTTTTTTTATAATTTCTCCATGTTAATTTCCAGTTTACTAATCGATACGTAATACTTAATCGCATGCCTACTAATATGTAGTTTTTGGCATGTAGAGATGGGCATTAACTCCCCTTTTTTCCGGCAATGCTTACAAAGGCAAACAAATGCATGCGATTGTACGATCTCTATAAATTAACACCTCTTACCACTTCGAATATATTTCCTTCTTAACATAAAAAGAAGAAAAAAAAAATTTAAATAACAGAAAATGGTGCCCAACGTGGGGCCCGATGACTGAGAAGAGCACAAAATAAATCAAAATTTCAATTATTTCTACATCTATGGGTTAATTTAAACACGCATAAATTGTAAATGTCACTTTTGATAGGTCAGGTGGTCCAAATTTTGCATAATTTTAGAATCCAAATTCATTATTCTTATACTTTAACTGCTTGTGTTTGTCTTAGTGAAAGTTTAATTTCCGAAAGTAATGCTCAGTAGCAAGTTTCTTTCTTTCATTTTGTAGCAATTTTTGTGGGATTTTTTTTTATATATAAATTTATCTTTTCTAGGGTTGTAGAGATAATTTGAAAGTTTTTGTTTGGAATTGCAGCAGAGTGTCAGTTCTTACTCTAACACTGGTTGACCACAAAAATGGTGTTTATATTTTCAAAACAATCAAAGCTTAGAGAAGTTTATAGTTTCTTAAATAGTTTTTTTTTCACACATACCATTTTTCTTGAAGATATCGCATAACCAATACTGATCAAAACTGAATAAAACCAAACCAAAATAAAGTATTTTTTATACTTTTAATTAAATACAAATAAAAAGTTTATGATGGCTGTACATCACAGTGAATTTATCACAGATAACCAATAGAAACACGTTACCTAGGAAAAAGCAAAATGCACATGCTTTCGAACTATTTTTGGTCTCTTCAACGCGAAACCAGCGATAATATACATATATTATAAGAGTATATAAGAGGAAAAGGTCGTAGAAGCATTTTTAGAAGAAAATTCAGCAATAAATAAATAAATAGCTGGCCATTTCAGCCCTTGAAAGGACATTTGACCTAGCTTCTTATGATCAATTGTGTTGTGCGTGTTATTAAGTTTGTGCACAATTGACCGAGAACCGGACTTACAGGTTTAACGCCGACTCCGAGCGGCGATGAACGGGATGTTCTTGTTCTCAAGAAGCTTTACATGGCATTTTGATTACTCTCTGAGGTTTGCCATTGTCTGCAGAGATGTGGCGGCCGTACAGAAAAATTATTTTAATTGAAAAAAATTTCTGTAGCTGCTGGGATTCGAACCTGGGCCTCCAAGTTCGTTGACATAGCGGCCACGCATTTTAACCAACTGCGCCACGGACTCCACTTCAGTAAAGAGAATTCAGTTAACTAAAGTTAAAATACATGTAAAAACTATGTTCATAAAATGTAAAAACACCCCAATGTTACATCATATTTACAGCATGAACTCTTATATTTCTAAACCGATATTTAAAATTATAGAAATGTGAAAAATATGTTAAATCATACTTTGTTAATAACTTTATTATTTAATTACCGGTTTAATTTTTTTTATTAGTTCGAAAATTAAAAACTTTGTCTTTTGAAGAAAAACAATTATGTCAATAGACTTTTGTTGATTTCTTAACGTTAGAAAATATTAAAAAAAAGAAAAAAAATGTGTGTTGATTGCTTTAGCGTCTATTATAGCAATTGCAGTTTTGCAATTTCGTTTTGCGCTTCCAAAAATGATTGAAATCCTACACCATATATCTCAGTGGCATGATTCGAAAACGTCGTCAAAAACAAGCGCTTTGAGAATTGTTCTTTGGGAGACGAATTTTTTAGTTGCAGTCGCTTGCCTCTCTGATGTGTTGAGTAACACACAAGCCCTCAGCTGTTTCCTTCAGAAAAAACAAATTGATGTTAAATCAGCGCAGAATACGATTCAAGATACTTTAAATTTATTACAGAAGAAACGAGAATCCTGTGAGATAAAATTTGAAACTCTTTTTAAAGAAGTTAAAAACATTGCAAATAAATTGCAGTCTTCAGGCGAACAAACAGAGGCTCTCTTCACTTAGAACACGCCGGTTTCGACTCAAAGGCTCCAATATTTATCAACGAATGTCTCTCAAAAGTAAACTTTGAAATTATGCGAGCGGCAATCCGCTACAAGAAACAACATCGGTTGTCGGCTGTATTTGCTCTGCGTGGTCTTGTCTATGTTAAGCGTGCAGAGAGCGACAAAGCTACTCAAATAGATTCAATTCAGCAATTGAACTCTTTTTTCGGAACTGTGGATCATCTAACATCAGCCTCCTAATATTTATGGTTTTTGTATGTAGTCTAGATCATTTTATTTTCACTCATTTCATATGTTCATCAATCTACAAATATTATTATTCTCTTAAAAAAGTAGGCCTCTATTTTTCTCTTTATTTTTTCTTCTCTTTCTTCAATGACTACCGTCATGGCAATTCTAATCACTACCTCTTTTACTTCTGTTTTCTGATGTATTTATTGCACCTTCAAATCATGTCAATAATGGAACTCATCGCCTTCTTGAAAGTTTCATATGAACATGCAAATTAATGGTAGAGCGGTTTCCAGTGATAGCAACTACAATATGATTCGTGTACTTGCTAAGGTTAGGCCCGGCTTAAAAACTTGCCATATCAATGCCCAGAGCCTGATTAATAAGATTGATGAGTTTAGATACTTAATGATGGCTCAGGAGTCGACATAATTTTTGTAACAGAAACTTGGTTCCTGCCAGAAATGCCTGACGGACTATTTAAAACACAAGGTTTCAATATTTATCGTACGGATAGAGTGAGTCATGCCTGTTGTGACCCGCACAACATTACCCTGTACACTTTGTACAGCCCGACCTCACACAAAGCCAGAATCTTCAATCGATTCTCTTTAAAACTCATACATAAATATCAATAAATATTGCCTCGGCATTTGCTGGCAAAATTTATGACTATTATTTCCATGAACGACCAAGACCCAATTCAAGTGCAGTGACTCGAATTGCTGGCGTTAATGAAAAACTGACCTAATTTTAGCGCACGCTTAAAATTACCAAAATAAACAAAACCATTGCTTGTTTTTAGTTGTCAAGTGTTTCCGACTACAACGTCGGCGACAACAAAAAACAAAGCAATGAACTGTTTGGGTGCATCGGCATTAGCTTGCACGGTCAGCATAATAGCGATCATTTACCTACCCTAGTTGCTGCGCTGCTCGCAAAGTGCAATGCCTGCAGCTACGCAACATGTAAGACGTACGTGATCACGTATCGCGAAAGGGGAAGTAATATGTAAATAAATGCAAAGATTTTATGTATGACATGTAATGTTTTGATTGGGTAGAGTCGATACATAATTTCCACTTATTGGAAATTATGGGAATTGTGGGAGTTTCTGGAAGAAAGGAACCTCTTTGGAAAGTGAGGATTTTCCTTTATAAACCCGTCGCCGGCGCAGAAATGGACAGAGAGCGTTTTTAGAGTTATAAGAATAAACAACTAATAAGGTCGCAGCCTCGCCTAGACAGCGGGCCTTTTAGTTAAAATAAAATATTAATAAATACTTAAGTAAAACACAACATTGGTCGCAGCCTCGCCTAGACAGCGGGCCTATGTTGTAAAATAAATAAAATTAACAAACTTAAACTAAATATCTTTTACTCGCTCTCCCGTCTCTGGTCTCTCTTCTCCTTGCGGAAAGCACGGAGGCCACGGACGTTAAACGCAACATTTGGTGGCAGCGGTGGGATACGCTACATCCCTTAAACCAACAAAAAGGAAAAACCATCCTTTAATAACAAAAAAATCAATTTAAGCGTACCGAGGCTTCGACATCGGGTTAAAAAAAAAAAAAATATAACAGCTTAAAAGTGAAAAAGCGTGCCAAGGCTAAACAGCGGCAGTGAAAATTTAATAGTGACAAGTGAAAAAAAAAGTTAGCGAAAAAAAAAAAAAAAAACGTCCCGAGGCTATAACATCGGAACAGTGCAAAAAAAAAAATAATAATAAGCCCAGGTTAACCAGCTTTAAGACGTGAAGTCTCCTGGCCCATCAAGAAGCCCAGGATAACCAGCTTTAGGGCCTAGAGCCTCCTGGCAACAACAACAAGAACAACAACAACAACAACAACAACATCGACAACATCAAGAACAGCTTCAACCGCACCTTCAACAACAAAATACTTCAACAGCAAACTAAATTCAACAAGAAAGACGACAACAACCACATCCAACTAAATTCAACAAGAAAGACGAAACAATTGATCAACAGTATCATCGACTGAATATCAACAACATCGGCTTCAACATCCAGCAGTGAGCAGAAAGAAAACACACATTTTTTTTCAGTAAGCAAAACATTATATTATTCTTATACACTATTTTTACCACCAAATCTAAAAAAAAAAAAAAAAAAAAAAAAGAGAGTTAGCAACACACAAATTTTACAACTTATTAAGCTTTCAAAAGAGAAGAAAATTTATAAGAGAAATTTATTTATAAAAAAACATAATATTTTTTTGTAATACTTGAAAGTTTTTGCATACAAAATTCGTACTCGTCAGCGCGCAGCTGAGGTAGTTCAGCTCTTTGCTAATCTACCATTTTTCGAAAACTCGTTTTGTCTTGAAACCATTGAAGATAACGATTTTGAAATGGATCTGAAATTTACTTTAAACGATATTTATAATATCGTACCGGTATTTAACGGCAATCCAGCCGAACTCAATAAATTTATAGCTTGCGGCAATATTCTGTTTTCATCTGCTAAAACTGAAGCGGAACACACTTTTATTCTAGAGGTAGTGAAGACTCGATTGGAGGGTTCGGCCTTTGAACTCATCCAATTCAAATCTTTTACTAAATGGAATGATTTGGTACGAGATTTGGAGACGGAGTTCAAGGAGGAAAAGTCGAGAACTTCCGCCCAGAATGAACTTTTAACTGCGAAGCAACAATCACAAGAAAAAATAAAAGAATTTGGTGAACGAGTAGGAAAATTATTACATTCGTTAAATTCTGCTACATTTTCAAGCACTAGCGACGAATCAGTTAGGGCTTATTTAAAACAAGAAAATGATCGATTGGCACTACAGGTATTCGAGGATGGTTTGCGGAATCATAATTTAAGATTAATTCTTAAAGCTCACAATGAGCGAGACTTGAAGAATGCCATTGCATATGCTGAAGAACATTCAATACGGCTTGAAAAAACGTCGCAATACCAAACCTCAACGTTTAAACCTACATGCCAATTCTGTAAGAAATTAGGGCATACTCAAGAGACGTGCTATCAGAAAAACAATAGTAATTTTTCCACCCGCTTTAATAACAATTTAAACAGACAGCCAAATATAAAAAAAGAAGTACAATCGATATTCTGTACATACTGCAAACGGCCGAATCACACGTACCAAGAGTGTAGATCTCGACTGCGAAGCGCCGAAAAGTTTCAGAACCGAAGAGTTAATGATGACCCAAATGCATATTACAACCCTTTCAGAGGCGAATACAGCCATCCCAATCAAACGCATCATACTAACAACTCATCGGGAAACGGAATAGCTCGGGAAGAAACCAACGGCACTTCTCCCCGGATGCAAGTAAAAGCCGATGTGCACCAAGCACGAAATTAAATTACTCTATAAAAATACCTTTTTGCAAAGAATACGAAGAGCCAGTGCTTTGCATTAAACTAGAACCTTCAGATAAAAATATAACTTCATTATTAGTAGACACGGGCGCACAAATTAGCCTATTAAAAGACACTGAACCACAGCGCACAATTTATAAAAAAAGTAAACATACGGTCTCAACCATTTCAGGCAATGCAATGCAAACGCTAGGGGAGCAAATAAAAACGATTAATGTCCCTTTTTATGACCAAATAATAACACTGAGTCACAACTTTCATATTTTAAATAAAAATATTAACTTAACCTACGACGGAATCTTAGGAAGCGACTTTCTTACCACTTTTAACTGTAAAATTGATTTCAAGAATAAACAACTGGAAATACCAGTAGACTGCTCAAACGCGGCAGTAAGTAAAAATAAAATTATAAAACCACATATTCGAAATGATTATAAAAACACTGAAAAGGAAAACAATGTGTTGCCTACGGGTAACAAAGGGAATTGTGAAAATAGGAAACAGGATCAGGAGTATGCGCCGAATGGCATAAGTCATATTGAGAATCCTCAACCTAATGTCTACGGGCCGCAATCCATCACATTGTCACCTCAAAGTGATAATAAAATCATTACAAATAAAGTGAAGGCAAATAAAGAGGAAACCAAGGCATTATTTTTGGATAATGAAAGGATTTGTAAAAACAGGATTGAGTCAACTCAACCTGATGTCTACGGGCTACAATCCATAACCTTGCAACCTCGATGCAAACAACTTGTCGAGATCCCTTTTGCTTATACAAAAGACGCAGTGATCCACAAGAAACAAATAAACCCAGGAGTATATTTGGCGGAAACCCTGGTACGCCCAATCAAAAATAAAGTAAAAGTTCTTTTTATGAACACAACAGAAGAAATCAAAAAAATCAATTTAAATAAAATTCAATATGAGTGGGAAAAAATAGAAAACTTCAACGAAATCAAACTAGATAAAACAAAAGATTTAGTGAAGGGTAGATTAAACAAAGTAGAAACAAATATAGACCTAACGCATTGTAATAAAGAAGAAAAGAAATCAATTTTAGAGATTTGTAGAAACTACAACGATTTATTTTATTTTGAGGGAGACCACCTTACTTGTACTGAGACAGCAGACCATGAAATTATTACAGAAGCAAACAAACCTCCTTTATTTGTTAGGCCATACAGACTTCCTGAAAGCCAAAGAAATGAAATTCATAAACAGGTTAATGAAATGCTAGAAGACGACGTCATTCGACCAAGCTCAAGCCCATGGAACTCGCCACTATTACTTGTTCCAAAAAAGGCAGACCCTGAAGGTCACAAACGCTGGAGAGTCGTAGTAGACTTTAGAAAATTAAACGACCTAACCGTTGGGGACGCATACCCTTTGCCCAACATAACTGACATACTTGACCAGTTGGGAAGAGCAAAATATTTTAGCACATTAGATTTAGCCAAAGGATTTCACCAGATTCCCGTTAAAGAATCTGACAAATGTAAAACAGCTTTTAGCACACCTTTTGGACACTACGAATATAATAGAATGCCATTTGGGTTGAAAAACGCCCCCGCTACTTTTCAAAGACTAATGAATAACGTACTCATGGGCTTACAAGGCTTTGAATGCTTTGTTTATGTAGATGACATTGTTGTGTACGGCTACGACTTAAAAGACCACAACCAAAAATTAATTAAAATATTCGACCGATTGCGTCATCATAATCTCAAACTCCAACCCGATAAATGTAATTTTCTTAAACAAGAGCTCAATTATTTAGGACACATCATTTCTGAAAACGGTATAAAACCTGACCCTGAGAAAATTAAAGTAGTAAAAACATATCCAACTCCAAAAAATACGAAAGGAATTAAATCATTCCTTGGATTCACGGGATATTATAGAAGATTTATAGAAAACTTTTCCAGTATAGCCAAACCACTCACAAAATTGCTGAAAAAAGATGTAAAATTCAGTTGGGATGCATTCTGCGATGAAGCATTTACGAAATTGAAAGATAAACTAATAAGTCCCCCCATTTTAGCCTATCCAAATTTCAGTGAAGAATTTATAATCACAACAGATGCGAGTGATGCAGGACTTGGCGCAGTCTTATCCCAAGGTATAATTGGAAAAGACAAGCCAATATGCTTCGCAAGCAGAACATTGAACGATGCAGAGACACGCTATAGCACCACGGAAAAAGAATTGCTAGCTATTGTCTTCGCCGTAAAACAATTTCGACCGTATATTTATGGTAAAAAGTTCACGATCTACACTGATCACAAGCCGCTCGAATGGCTAATGAAGCTAAAAGACCCAATGTCAAGATTGGCTAGATGGCGAATCCTTCTATCAGAATATGAATACACGATCAAGTATAAAGCAGGGAAAAACAATACAAATGCTGACGCACTTAGTCGCATCACTAAAGACAAAAATATTACAGAAATAAAAAACAAGGTTTTAGTCATGACACGACAAAAGGCAAGCGAGCAAATAAACAATGAGAGTTTTCAAACAGAAGCAAAACAGCCCAAAAATATAAGGAATGAAAAAATATTAAAAATAATAGAAAGCACAGAACAAATTTACGCCAATAAAGGAATAAAAATAAAATTATTATTGCTACCCCTAACAGAATCACCAGAAGAAAATCTTATAAAAAAAAAAATCCCAATATTTATCAAACCTCTCATGGGAGAAAATGAAATATATACGCTAGAAAATTATTGTAAATTATACGTAACAACTTTACCTTTACCCTTCAGAACTACTAAAGACCGCGAAATGGCAAAAGAAGTACTACAAAAAATCAAAAACGAGAATTGTACACAGGATCAAAAATCCATCGCAATAGCAATTCCCAAATTTAACTCCCAATTTAAAGAAGAATTCAAGACAATGCTTACGGAAATATTTTTTAACATGGAAATTAATTTACATATAAACAATAGAACAATCTTGGAAAACACGAACGAAATCGAAACAGTTCTAGCACAATACCATAAGTCACCATTCGGAGGACACCAGGGTATAAATCGAACCTTGAAAAGATTAAAAACAAATTATTACTGGTCTACAATGAAAAAAGATGTACAAAATTTTATTCAAAAGTGCGAATCATGTCAAAAGAATAAACTCAACAAATCACCAAAAGTACCAATGAAAATTACAACAACGAGCTCTTCACCTTTCGAACGAGTAGCATTAGACATAGTCGGTCCTCTTCCAGTAACGTACAAAAATAACAAATATATTTTAACTTTTCAAGATGATCTTACGAAATTCACTGAAGCTATACCTTTGGAAAATGCAGAAGCAATCACAATTGCAAGAGCTTTTGTAGAACAAATACTCTGTCGATTCGGATTTCCAGACTCACTATTAACCGATCAAGGCACTAATTTTCTCAGTGAATTGTTTAAAGAAGTATGTAAGTTATTAAAGATCAAAAAACTACAAACTACACCATACCACCCACAAACAAATGGAGCACTTGAGCGAAGCCACCGCACGCTAGCGGAATACCTTCGACATTATGTAAATAATGATCCACTCACTTGGGACGACTGGATTCCCTATGCGATATTTGTTTTCAATAACACACCACACAGCAGTACAAACTACAGCCCTCATGAATTACTTTACGGATTTCCGGCCAAGATTCCTTCCAACTTACAAAAAGATCCATCCATAAATTATAACTATGAAAATTACGCCAACGAACTTAAGGCAAGACTACAACATGGATTTAAAATTGCTGGACAAACTTTAAAAGAGAAAAAGGAAAAGTCTAAGGAATATTATGACAAAGGTGCGAAACCGAAAACATTTAACGTAGGTGAAAAAGTTTTGATTAGAAACCAAACCAGGAAGAATAAATTTTCATCTCTATGGGAAGGTCCATACGAAGTAATTAAAATAGTATCACCCGAAAACACTGCCATAAAAATGCGTAACAAAATTAAAGTCATACATAATAATAATTTAAAACTTTTTTCTGATTAAAAAACAACATTTGACGGTCCATTTAAACACAACATTTACAACAAAGTCAAAGTAATTAAAAACACAAATAACACACATACACAAAACACTTTTATATAACTGAAAACATGGCAAACACTTTACACCTAGCATAATTTTCTACGACAATTTTTTCTCTTCTCTCAAAAGAACTTTCAGCTATTTTTATGTATGAAAAAAAAAATATAAAAATCTTTCTATCGCAAAAGCTTTCAAATATGAATAAAAAAAAAAAAAAAAAAAAAAAAAAAAAAAAATTTTTTTAAACATTTTAATAACAAAAGAAAAAAAAAAAGAGTTCAACAAAAAGAAAAATATATATATTATTAAATTCATATAATAAATTTTAATTCAATTTCCTTTTAATATTACGCATAATTTTTAACGCTGTAAAATAGTAAAATATTCATTTACAATGCATAAACTATATACATATCATATTGGAAAATTAATAATGTACATATATTTAAGTTTTACAAACAATGTAAATACCCTATGCTCATTTCTGCTCAACCGGTCAGTAACGCGACAGAAAATTTTTCAACCTCTTCAAGGAGAAAAATTTTCTTTTATAAGGGGGGAGGGATGTTGTGACCCGCACAACATTACCCTGTACACTTTGTACAGCCCGACCTCACACAAAGCCAGAATCTTCAATCGATTCTCTTTAAAACTCATACATAAATATCAATAAATATTGCCTCGGCATTTGCTGGCAAAATTTATGACTATTATTTCCATGAACGACCAAGACCCAATTCAAGTGCAGTGACTCGAATTGCTGGCGTTAATGAAAAACTGACCTAATTTTAGCGCACGCTTAAAATTACCAAAATAAACAAAACCATTGCTTGTTTTTAGTTGTCAAGTGTTTCCGACTACAACGTCGGCGACAACAAAAAACAAAGCAATGAACTGTTTGGGTGCATCGGCATTAGCTTGCACGGTCAGCATAATAGCGATCATTTACCTACCCTAGTTGCTGCGCTGCTCGCAAAGTGCAATGCCTGCAGCTACGCAACATGTAAGACGTACGTGATCACGTATCGCGAAAGGGGAAGTAATATGTAAATAAATGCAAAGATTTTATGTATGACATGTAATGTTTTGATTGGGTAGAGTCGATACATAATTTCCACTTATTGGAAATTATGGGAATTGTGGGAGTTTCTGGAAGAAAGGAACCTCTTTGGAAAGTGAGGATTTTCCTTTATAAACCCGTCGCCGGCGCAGAAATGGACAGAGAGCGTTTTTAGAGTTATAAGAATAAACAACTAATAAGGTCGCAGCCTCGCCTAGACAGCGGGCCTTTTAGTTAAAATAAAATATTAATAAATACTTAAGTAAAACACAACATTGGTCGCAGCCTCGCCTAGACAGCGGGCCTATGTTGTAAAATAAATAAAATTAACAAACTTAAACTAAATATCTTTTACTCGCTCTCCCGTCTCTGGTCTCTCTTCTCCTTGCGGAAAGCACGGAGGCCACGGACGTTAAACGCAACATGCCGGAGGAGTAGCCATTTTTGTTAGGGAAGGTATTGTTTGCAATTTTCACAGTAGGTCAGACGTAAATAGCCCAATTGAATATTTATTCCTTAGTGTAATTAAGGGAAATTTAAATCTTCTCATCGGCTGTGTATATCGGCCCAATAGGAATATTAATTTGGGTCCATTATTCGACGCTATTCAGGACCATACATTGAACTTTAATAATATAATTATTGCCGGTGATTTAAACTGCAACATTTTAAATGATGATGTGTTTATAAATGAAATGACAGCTTTAGGATTACACTCAGCAAACATTACTACTCCAACACATTTCACTAGGACAAATAGTACTCTCTTAGATCTATTTTTGATTGACGACTGACTGAAAGTCAATCTATATGATCAACTTTCTATTCCTTGCTTCTCTAAACACGATCTTATATTTCTGACATATGACATAAACCTTAATGAGATTCCGACTACCTTTATTTACCGCGACTTTAAAAACATCGACTACTTAAGTCTTGGCTCTAAAATAGATGTAATTAACTGGGATGCAATCTTGTATATGACCTCTGTAAATGACCAAGTTGAGTGTTTCCAAACAAATATTATTTCCCTATTTGAGGAATTTGTTCCAGTCAAAATTAAAACTTTAAGACAAAGACAACAACCGTGGTTTAACCATAAAATAAAAGTTATAATGGATAAACGTGACATGGCTTATACGCACTGGAGACGATTTAAAACATCTCACCTTGCTAGAATATATAAAGACCTTAGAAGAAGGGTTGTAAAAGAAATAAAGTTTGCGAAGACAAGATACTATGATAGAAAATTTAGTAGAGCAGTAAGTGGTAAGCAGACATGGAAAGAAATTCGTAATGTTGATATTGGTAAAAATGTTAAATGTAGTAATGTTAATATTGACCCAAATGTCCTCAATGAAAAGTTCGTCAATCTTCCGTTTGAAACTCCTTGTGGAAATTCGTACAATCATGCTGTTAGTCTGTTATCTTCTGAGAGTGTATTTTGTTTGAATCGAGTTGATGTGTTGGATGTATTAGAATGTTTTGTTAGTATTAAATCTAATGCTTGTGGAATTGATGGAATCCACCCGATATTTATTAAAAGTCTGCTACCCAAATTGCTATCGTATATAACGCATATGTTTAACACGGCAATAATGACATCAACCTTTCCAAAATCTTGGAAGGCGGCTAAAATTATTCCAACGCCAAAAACAGACAACGAATTTCGTCCAATTGCGATATTGCCGTATCTGTCAAAAGTATTTGAGCCCCTTATAGCTAAACAAATTAATAAATTTCTTGCTCACAATAATATTATTAGTGATCGTCAATCAGGTTTTAGACAGAAACTTAGCTGTATAACAGCACTTATAGATGTCTCAGAAGATATTCGCAAGGCACTTGACGAAAGCCAAATTTCTTTTTTGATACTTCTTGATCACTCGAAGGCGTTTGACTCAGTGGACCATCAAATACTCTGTTCAAAACTTCTAAATATGTACAATTTTTCTTCTTCTACAGTAAAACTGTTAGACTCTTACCTTAGAGATAGACAACAGGCAGTATATCTCGCGGATAGCTTGTGCAACAGAATATCTGATCTCCTTCCGGTGTCTAGAGGTGTACCTCAAGGTTCTATTCTGGGTCCACTTCTATTTATTCTATATTTAAATGACCTTCCATCTGTTCTCAGTAACTGTCAAATACACATGTATGCCGATGACGTTCAACTCTACAATAGTTGTAGCTGTGACCAAATTGCAAACTGTGTTACAAATATTAATAAAAACCTGAGCGATGTTTATGAATGGAAAAAGAAAAATGGTCTCTGTATAAATCCCCTAAAATCAAAATGCTTAGCAATACATAAAAAACATCTAGACTCAATAAATCTTCCAAGAGTTTTAATGGGATCAACTGAAATTGGGTATGTACGCAATGCCAAGAACTTAGGAATAATATTTGATAGAACGTTATCGTAGAAATTACATATAAACACTTCTATTGGTAAAGTTTACGGTATGCTGCGATCCTTATGGGCAACGCAATATTTTACGCCGCTTAAAACCAGAAATGTTACTTGTGAAATCTTATCTCATTCCCACTATCCTCTTTGGATGTGAACTTTTTGCAAATTGTGACTCTGAATGTAAGCAAAAGCTTAAGGTATTATTTAACAACATAGCCAGATATATTTATAAATTAAAAAGAAGAGACCATGTATCTTACTTAGCCAATGAGATTTTCAATAAGACTTTTGATCAGCAATTAGACATGAAAACACTTATTTTGCTACATAACATTATATACAATAAGGAACCATCATACCTGTTTAAACGTTTAAGATTCACTCACTCTAGCCGTTTTAATCATCTTGTACAGTTTAGACACGGGTCTATAACATCTGACCGTCAATTCTTTATTTATGCTATCAGGCTATGGAATTCGCTTCCTACTCATATCATTAACAACAGTAATTTCAATATTTTCAAGGAGGATCTTTCACGTTATTATCGAAGGCAATAAAATATATCTCTCTTCTCTGCTCATTTATTATTTCTCTTACCTTATCTTATCTTATCTATCTTTCACTTATTTTTTCTGATCTTTATTTCTCCCTCTTTTCTCTTCTAGTTAGTGATAAGTTACTTATCGGTCAAATATTGTAAGTTGTAATAATGTTACTTGCATTTGTCTACTCTTATATAAATTATTATTTTAAAGTCCATAGATATTAAGAATTTTAATTAAAATCGGATTAGTCCATGAATAATGCACAACTTGTCATTAGGGCAGCTTTATAAGATTATATTATCTTAATGTCCTGATTATTATATCATTTTATAAATAAATAAAAAAAATAAAAAAAAAAATAATATTGGAGTAGAAATTTAAATGCCACGTGTAGCAAGTTTTCAAAAGAACCGTGATAATTATCCAGTAAAAGATCCCATAGCATATTTCAGACAAGCTGTCTATATTCCTATGCTGGATAATGTGATGATGGATTTAAAAAGTCGATTTTCAACAACTACTTTGGATTTGTTTTAATTTTTAGCACTGTTTCCTTATTCCATTACCTCGAAAAGCATTAAATCAGTGGGGCCCAAGAAATTTTAATCGCGGGACAATTCTTAAAAAAAAAACAAACACAAAATGTTGCTCATCGTTGCGTTCGGGAAAAAAAATCAAACAAAAAAAAAACAATTAATATTTTGTATACGGCCTCTAATTATTTATATTGAAAACAATTTTTCGAGCTCTAGGCCAAGCATGTTGTCAACAAGACAACATGAAGAACAAAGAAGGCAACAACCAACAACAACAACAACGGCTCTGTATAGAGCAAATCACACAGCTTGACTATACAGACTGTTTCATTGGCCGCTACACCAACTCATCAGTAGCCTTTGTATGACTTTACACTGTGATCCACTCAAGCTACTTAGGTTCTACATATACTGCCAATATGCCGAGAAAGTTACCCGGAATTTGTTTTTGGCAGAGAACGCTGGAATTTTTGTAACTGAGTTCTTATCTACTTTTTGTTGCATACTGTACTAAGGTTAACAACCTAGATCGTATCATACTTTTAGGCATAGCCTTAATTCATGTGCATCTTCGAAATTCGATCACAGCGGTTTACTGCTATCAGAGCATATTGAAGTTGTTGTTATTTTTGCTGTTTAGCTCCTCCTTTTTTTCCATACTTTTTCCGCATCAAAAGTGCTAGAGCTCGAAAAACTTGTTTTCAATATAAATAATTAGAGGCCGTATACAAAATATTAATATTAAATATTCTGGGAGAGCACGCCCATAAAAATGTTAAGATAAATGATTGGTTGTGTGTTTATCACATAAAAAAACAACAAAGTCTTTCATAACAAAAAAATGGTCTCCACGCCATCTTAGGTGTACCATCAGTTAAACTAACTGAACCCTAAAATGAAAGTGTGGAAAAAAGGGAGGAGCTAAACAGCAAAAATAACAACAACTTCAATATGCTCTGATAGCAGTAAACCGCTGTGATCGAATTTCGAAGATGCACATGAATTAAGGCTATGCCTAAAAGTATGTTACGATTTAGGTTGTTAACCTTAGTACAGTATGCATCAAAAAGTAGATAAGAACTCAGTTACAAAAATTCCAGCGTTCTCTGCCAAAAACAAAAATTCCGGGTAACTTTCTCGGCATATTGGCAGTATATGTAGAACCTAAGTAGCTTGAGTGGATCACAGTGTAAAGTCATACAAAGGCTACTGATGAGTTGGTGTAGCGGCCAATGAAACAGTCTGTATAGTCAAGCTGTGTGATTTGCTCTATACAGAGCCGTTGTTGTTGTTGTTGGTTGTTGCCTTCTTTGTTCTTCATGTTGTCTTGTTGACAACATGCTTGGCCTAGAGCTCGAAAAATTGTTTTAAAAAAAAAACAATTACAATGCAATAAAATCACATGTCATGAAAAATAGCTCGACACACAGGACAATCAGCTTCAGCAACGACATCATCGAGTGTGCGTTTTTTTATTTTGGCTTTGCATGTATTTGTTTTTGCAAAGTTCACTGGAAAATGTGCTGAACACTGAACGAGTACGGATAGTGTTGTTGTTTTTTGCAGGCGTTCTATGATTTTGGCTCATCGTAAATACAAAATTAAGATAGAAAAAATTTGCATGAAGGGCCACTACGTGGGCATCTTTGCATTACATTATCTATACAAGCTGTGAGAAAACTTTGTTAAAGATATTACATTTTCTTCAAAGAATCTTCAGAGGTTTTAGAAAGATCTTTGATTAAGAGTTCGAGATGTATCACTTGTAATGTAAAAGAGAAAAGTATTATTCAAATACTAGTGCAATGCAACTATTACACTGCTGTGATGCTGAAGTATATCCTCTTATCCATACTCTTTTTAAAATTTTAATAACATTGCCTTCAAGTGGAGCAACTGCTGAAAGATCATTTTCTACATTGAAGAGAATTAAAACCTATTTGAGATCTACGACAACAGAAGAAAGATTGAACGGACTTGCTTTATTGAATATTCATTATGACATTAATGTGATTGTGGATCAAGTCATCGATAGATATGCCAAAACACGGAAGCATAGATTAGATTTCGTGTTGTGATTAGATTTTACAAACCGGCAGATTATGTACTAAGTCATTTAATCTAAAAATGTAAGCCAAAAAAATGAAGCTTCTGGATCCGCCACTGCTTTGAAATTAGAACCTGGTTCTAATTTCTGGACATTTCTTTATTTATTAAATTCATAAGTGATCTTTGCTCATTCATGTTAATATAAATAGGGGAATTTTGTGTTATACATTTTTTTTAACCAGTTTCATTCTTTTCTTTTAAATTTCTGTGAAAACAAAAACGTCCAGAAATTAGACCATTTCAGAAATTAGAACCACCCGTGGAACAAAGTGGTTCTAATTTGTGAGTGTCTTTAAGTATATAAGCCTTAATACTAAGTAAGGCGAGTTTTAATTGACTCATATATGAGGTCCTCGACAAAAAATTCGAAGTGATACAAAAATTCTGTAAATGCAGAAAGTCATCATATAAATATTATCACTCAATAAAATATATGTGTGGGATGTCATGTACAGTTTTCGCGTAGAACAGTTTAATGTGCTATCATTTTGTCGTACCACTGAAAATGTTTTTGCTTTGTTCTGAAAAATGAATTATAGCATAATTTTATAAATCCCTGCACATCATTTCACGCTGCGTTGTTGAAATTAGCAATTTATAAAACGCAACGCTTTACGCCGTGATCTTCAGTGTTGAGTAACGCAATAGCGTAGTAAAAACAGTACAAAGTTCGCATTTTATAAAACGCTGCACTTGAAATTCGTTCACTTGAACTGTCACTTTCATCACTTGCTCTTGAGCTGACGTTAGAACGAATAAGTTGGCATTGAAAGGGTCATAACTGTTTGTTTCACTCATATATTCTTAAATGTTTACATATATAGTTTGAATATAGGTTAAAGACAACAACAACGAACCAACAGTTCGAAATGTTGCTAAAAGAAATAAAAAAACTACCGCAGGTAGCAAATGGTACGCCAATGTTTGGCGTTTATATTGCAATTTCAATTTAATGATGCCTGAAGAGAACAGCTGATATGGTTGCCAACAAGTCAGAATTTGGTGAATCTTAAATATTTCAAAGATTTGCAATAATGATGCTAGTTTTAATTTACATGTGACAACCCTAAACTGTTGTTGACTGACAGTTCACCGTGGTAACGTAACATAGCTAACGCAATAACGTAGTGATTTATAAAATGCAAATTTTTAATCCAAGTGATGCGCCGCGTTAGCGTTGCGTTTCATCACGGTGATTTACAAAATGATGCCATTAATTTGTTGTACAAAAATCCCATGTTTTCTCAATTTTTCTTTGAAAATGTATTAATTTTATTTCGAGGCATGTTCCTACTTGGCGCTCGTTATTCGAGTAAAAATTTTAAATTTTTCACGGGAAAACGGTAAGAGATAATGGAATTTTTTTTTTGTGTGAACTAATACACTAAAAAATTATTCACAAAAAATTGTTTTTATTAATTTTTAAAATTTTTTTGTGATGCTCAACTCGGCTCCTACCAGCTCTCAGCTCTTAAGAGCTGACGTTGAGCTCGGTGAGCTCGCTGAGTGCTTGTATGCAGGGGTGGGAAATGACTTCCAAAATTGTACCAAACCGAAATAAAAATTATACTTTTTGGCATCAAATTGTACTAATTTTTTGTTTTTCTCCATGAATAAAGAAACTTGTTTGATATATTTAATAATTTATTTAAAATAAAAAATTAACAAAAATGGACAAACAATTCAATATATGTAGTTAAATAAATATAGTACTGTACATTCAGTTTTTAAAATTTAATCAAGAAAATGTGCGTTTTCCTCTTCTTCAACAGAAATATTTTCAAAATGCATAGCACTCTTAATTTTTATGTTATAGCAACATTGCCCAGAGGCTTTTAACAAATCTTTTCTTTTAACTAAAGAAGAAACTGAATCAACAAGCAGACGATTTCTGCAATTTGCTTTGATTAAATTTTGGATCGAAAATATTCTTTCAACATTTTCCGGAAGAATGTGAAATTGATAAAATATCCTGTGTTATTCTGATAATGTTTCAAAAAAAGTGGTTCATTGAATTAATTTGTAATAGTTCTCGTTTTTTTCCAACATTCATATGTAGAAAAAGTTTAAAGACTTTAAATGCGTTTGAATGTGTTGTAAAAATGCAAAAAAAAGGCACTGAAAACTTTTTGAAATTAAAAAAAAAAAAAACCAAATAAAGTCGATATGAAGATCAATTGTAAAGGGTCCGCCATCTAACTTTTTTTTTCAACTAGTGCTTATTTCGTGAATGGTAACACTTAGCACAAGTCTGATTTGACCGATAATGAGTTTTATCCTTCCGCTGAACGAATATGGTTGTGTATACGCTTGAACAACGCTGGGAAATATTGCGACATTACTTTGAAAATCATGGTAATGTTGCAGAATGTGTGCGAAAATTGCGTACGGATATCGGAAGAACAAAAGCACCGTCAGCTCCGTATGTTCGTTATCTTGTGAAAAAAGTGAAAGAAACCTCATCGATAAACCAAAGCGTGAAAAGCCAAAAACAGTGCGTACACCCGAGAATATTGCTGCTGTGGCAGAAAGTGTGCGTGAAGCGGCATCAACATCAATTCACCGTCGTTCTCAAAAATTGAACATTTCGGAGACATCATTGAGACGAATTTTGCATAAAGACCTTGGTATGACGCCATAAAAAGTCCAATTGGTTCAGGAGTTGAAGCCAACTGACCATCCAATGCGTTTTCGCAGTGGGCCTGCGATCGACTTACAGAAGATGCCGATTTTGCCAAAAAAATCATCTTTTCAGATGAAGCTCATTTTGATCTTGACGGGTATGTAAACAAGCAAAATTGTCGCATTTAAGGCACAGAAAACCCGCACGCATACATTGAAAAGCCGATGCACCCAAAAGGAGTCACTGTTTGGTGCGGATTTTGGTCCAGAGGCATAATTGGGCCATTTTTCTTCGAAAATGAGCAAGGAGTGGCCGTTACAGTCAATGGCCATCGTTATCGGGCCATGTTGAATGAATTTTTGTTCACAAAAATTGAAGAGGAGGATATTGGCAACATTTGGTTTCAACAGGACGGCGCTACGTGCCACACAGCCGAAGCTACACTCGATGGTTTGCGCCCTGTTTTTGAAGATCGCATTATCAGCCGTAGAGCTGATGTCGTTTGGCCACCTCGGAGCTGCGATTTGACACCGTTGGACTATTATTTGTGGGGTGTCCTCAAAGATAAGTGTTACGCCGACAAGCCACAGACAATTGACGCTCTAAAGGAAAATATTCGTGAAGCCATTGGTGAAATACAGCTGCACACAATCGATAATGTGCTTATAAATTGGACCGATCGTGTAAGCTACTGCATGGCCAGCCGAGGCAGCCAAGGCCGCCATTTGAATGAAACTATTTTCCATTATTAACCGGAAGGATTGTACATTCAAATAAAAAAATACATTTGAGAAAACATTCAGTAGTTTTTTTTTATAGCATTTAAAAAAAAAAAAAAGTTATTTGGCGGACCCTTTACATGAAATCACACTTGATAACAAGGTTATTCATATCATTAGAGTCGGTGGTCGGTTATCCAACGCACCCAACACCCGTATGACGCAAAATTTCGCGTATTGCTGCCCAATAATCATCGTTTCACCTTGTTGTTCGTCAAATTTCTTCATAGAAAGTATCTTCACGCTTTCCTTTTTCTCGCTTTATTGCTTGCTGAACTCTAAAATATATTAATGTTACAATTTTTTAGAAAAAGAGATTAAATTTTATTATTTATTATATAAATATTATTAAATTATAAACTACTATCATTTAATTTTTTAATCAATACATATATAAAAATATAATCGAAACAATTTGTTTCATTAGTTTCCAGAATCTCCAAGCGATTGGTCAAAAATAAGCAAACAATATGAAACTAAATGGAACTTTCCTCTTTGCATCGGTGCTTTAGATGGAAAGCACATACATTTATATGCGTCCACAGAAGATGGTTCCTTTTACCACAACTACAAAGGTACGGACAGAATTGTGCTACTTGCACTTCTAGATGCTAACTGAAAATTTATCTACATCGATGTGGGCTCAACCGGAAGAGCAAATGATAGGGGTGTTTTAAATAATTCTTTATTGCAGAGAATTATAGACAATGGAGCGCAGTATTTTCCTCTCGATAAAGTAATTGGCAATAACAGACTACTCCCCAACGCTATTGTAGCTGAAAGTGCATTTGCACTTCATAAGCACGTTATGAAACCATATTCGCATCGAACAAATGATGAAAATATAATAATTTTTAAAAAGCGTCTTTCACGTGCAAGACAAGTTATGGAAAGAGCATTTGGAATATTGTCAGGAAGATTCAGATTTTAAAAAAACCAATTAATTAACAAAAAAAAAAAATAGAAAACACCGAAAACATAGTGCTATCATGCTGCTTACTTCACAATTTCCTGACCAACTGTGATGAACCAGTTTATCAAATAGCTGACTATCCTACTGGAACGCAAGCACAGAACAGCAGACCAGAAGTCATCCGGAGTTTATTTATGGGCTACTTTAACGAAGAAAGGAAATTACATTGGCTACTTCTCGAATAACGTTTAAATACGTATTATTTGTTAAATAGCATTTTTAATGTAAAACAAAACCTTTTGTATTTAAAACAATGTTTTTAAATCAGTGAAAAACGATTAAAAAATATATTTTTTAAAAAAATGTAATATATAAAACAAATATTCTATATTTCCATCCGGTTGTTTCCGACGACTTTTCTTTCGATATTTTTTTTTTAATTTTCGCTTAAAAAACTGTGGTTTTCTTCTCAGTGTACAACTTTTTGTTTAATTTTTTCGATTTTCATAGCCTTTTTAAATCTATACTTGGTGTTAACTACACCAAAAAAGTTCTGGCATAGTTGAATTGAAAAATTGTTTTCAACTGAACAAGATTCTTTTTAATAAACACCCATCAAGAAATCTTAATAAGCATATTCGCAAAAGTAAAAATATGCCAAAAAGAAGGGTCTCATATGACACACCAGCAGCATTTTTTATTTTTTCGATGGCAATATTTTTTATTTGCTTCAAATGAGAACACAGTGTCTGACCTATTAAATCACTTCGATTTTTAAAATAAAAAAAATGACAAAATTATCAAATTTAAACACAGTTCTTCTATTAACAATGGGCATTGTTAACAGATCAATGTGATTGTGCATAATTCAACAATTTTATTGTTGTATTGAAAACACTGTTGTAATTTGCGTTTGAAAGTTTATTGCAATTTATGAACAATGCTCATAGAGTTTTGCACCGTTTTGCAAAAGTTGTAAGTGACTTGTTAAGACTCCGAGAAGAAAGTAGAAGAAATCGAGTGTTGGTCGAAAAAGTGGCATGAGAGGCGGTCGTGTAAAGCAGAGTTGTAAGTCCCATAGCTCAATTAGCTCTTTTAGCTCACTTACAACAACTTCAATACTTCATTGTTTGTTGTAATTCGAAGAAATGGCAGTCAGTGCATTGCGCTGTGACAGCAAGAAGAAGTGTGCCAAGCATTGTTGTTGTTTGCTCGCGTCGAAAGATATCAAGGTTACTGATGCTGTGTATATTTTGTTGGTATTTTCGAATAGCGCACACTCACGCACTGTGGGATTTTGGCTGCAAAAACCCCCTTTTTTGAGTGTAAAATATCAAAAATGTAATGATGCAGTTTTGTAGAGAATTGTTTAATTAAGATAAATTCATCATACAATTTTTTCTACAAATTTTTTTTTTTACAAAATAACGCGGTAAAGTCACCTAAACGAAATTCTGCAGTAACTGCCTTAGATTTTCATCCCATTTCAATGGGCTGGAAACATAATTTCTTTTTCTCGTATCTATATGATGTAAGTATATTTGAAAAATATAGTATTTCAGGATTAATTTAGAAGTAAAGGAATTGCATTACCGTAATATTTTAATATATATTTAGGTTCTTTTTTGAAGGCACTCAAAAAGTCAGTGTTTTTAGTTTTTCTTGGACAAAAAAAAGGTGAGCGTTATCGATCGTTGTGTTCTGGTTGCAAAAAAATGAAAGGTGGGACTGTCTTCTTTAAATTTACTCAAAAAAATCCACCAACTTTTCTCAATATTTTACAAACGCATAAATTTTATAAAAAAAGTCAATAGTATTACAACGAAATTTTGCAATTAACTGCAACAAATACTGATGTTTTCCATCGTCTGCTTGCATCATCTGATCCATATATAAGTAGTATAAGACGTCAGCCGCATAAAAATCTGTTAGAACTAGATGATGTAGTTAAAGAAATGATAGTTGAAGAATAAAATTTATAATTTATAATTTATAATATAATTTTATAGTACAAATTTGACTTTTATTTGCAATGATTGGTTAATTAAAAAAAAAACGCTAAGCCATGGCCCCCTAATTTTTTTTGCAAATGTTCAGCTAACATATTAGTCTTTAGTTATTTATATAGATGTAAGTGCTGCTTGGCATCGATCACAAACTACAAAGGCTTAAATCTGTTTTTTTGAAAATCGTGAAAAATTAAATTTATCATATGGGCGTTGGGCGTGGCACTTAAAATTTTAATATAATTGAGGACTCAAATGCAACCACTGGTAGTAATTTTTATTAATATACATATGAAAATAAGGAAAATACAACGTCTTTTAGTTTTACGTCATATGGAAGGTAGGCGTGGTTGTGAGCGGATTTTAACAAAAATTTATTTTTCATCTTATTTGGCAATATGAGAGATGTGTGCCAAATTTCAAAGCCCTACCTCGATTCCTTCGATTTTTTGCAGCAGCTTGTATGAAGAAATCCCACTGTGTCACGTAGTGGCTAGTTTTTTTGTTGCGACATTTTCAATTCTACTTGTTTTTTATTTTTTAATGACTATATTAGCTCAGTGAACACATGTTGTCTTTGTTTTTTATTTTTTTCGTTGCCATCGAAGTTCTAATTTTTTTTTTTTTGAAAATTTGTAATCCAGCTCAGTGCCACGACACCACTAGTGTAAAGGGTATTTTCGCAGCTTACTGCAGAATTGCGTGTAGAAGACCCTGAAGTACTGCAGAATTATTTTAGAATGTCGAATGATAAATTCTATATCATTCTGCAACTAGTGCATCACGATATCGCAAAAAGTTACACTAATATAAGAAAAGCTGTAAGGCCCGAAGCACAACTTTGAGCTACTCTCAAGTTTCTAGCAACCGGTGAGTCATACAAAAGCCTGGAATACCATACAAGACTTTCTCACTCATATTTAGTGGAGTGCATTCCAAGAGTTTGTGCAGCAATTTGGAGAAATATGAAAAATCTGTTTATGAAGGTAAGTTCCTTAAAAATAAAGAATTTGATTACAATTCTTTTTGTACCATTTATTACCTTATTTCAAAAGATTTCTTTTAGGGGGAAATAAACCCAGAACTTTTTTTTCAAAAAATTTTTGCAGTTTCTTTCTTTGCATAAAGCCTTAAGCCTCAAGAATATGTGGTGAAAATTTCAAGTCGATATCTCAAAAAATAACAAAGTTATAGCCTTTCAAACGCGTTTTTCTCGAAACCATGTTTTCAAAGTTGGTGACTATGATTTCTCGAAGTTCAGTGAACCGATCGTTTTGATTTTTTGCAGGCTTATTTTATGCATAATAATCTCGTACTTGTCATAAGAATTTTTTTCGTAGCTTCGTTAATTTTTTATAGGCAAAATAATGACGAATTTTTGGTCGAAAATCATTTATTTACGTTCAGAAGTCCGCCATTTTGTGAAAAATCAATATTTTCTAAATCGGCTATGACAAGTACGAGTTTTAAGTATCTAGTTTAATAATATATTTCATTTTTTTATTACAGTTGAATTTAGGAGGAGCAATCTTGGTCACCGCTCTACAAAAAATGCTGTATCTACCTTAATATTAATTTTTTTTTTAATAAAAACCCTCATTTAAAAATATCCCTTAGGTTTCGTTAAAAAAATGCACAAACATTACCTTTTTTTTCGGCCTCTGGGTATATTTCCCCACTTAAGGCCACTTTGTCGTGTATTTTTTTTATATATAAAAATTGTTAAAAATCAAAAACATAAACCATCATTAAATAATGAAATGAAAAACTTTACAAAAATTATATGCGACCAGTCTTCAATGACTGAAGTTAATATTAAAAAAATAATAAAATAAAAACGAAATCAGTCTTCAATGACTTAAAAAATGAATGAATGAATTAAAAAAAGAAAAAATATTAAAATATAAATAAAACAAACAGTCTTCATTGACACATAAAATATATATAAAAATCAGGCTTCACCGACGCTTAAAAAAATTATTAATATATAACTAATAATCAGTCTTCAATGATTTAAAAATGAATGAATTAATTAGAAATATAAGAAATATTAAAATATAAATATAAAATCAGTCTTCATTGATGCTTAAAAATTAAATTGTAAATATAAAATCGGTCTTCAATGACACTTAATAAAAAAGATACTTCAAACAATAAAAATCTTAAAAATAAAGTTTATACATAACATATTTACAAGATGCCGTTGTGCAGGCTCTAGGCAAGTTAGAGCTGGTAGATGGACGATGATTCATATTCCTGTCTTTTTTTTTCTGCTGTCTCAAGACTCTTTACACGATTTCAATGGTTTCATCAACAATTTTTCATTGCTGAAATCATTAAGAGCCGCAACCATCTGCTCCCCAAACCACTCATAGCGTCGAGGCCTTGAATTAGTGCTCACTAGATTTGCGAGATCTTGCACTTCTTGCCTAAGTGCTTCTGTGGCTTTCCTTTTTCTCGCTTTATTGCTTGCTGAACTCTAAAATATATAAATGTTACAATTTTTTTAATAAAAGAGATTAAATTTAATTATATTATATATTTTATTATTTATTATATAAATATTATTAAATTATAAACTACTATCATATAATTTTTGAATCAATATATAAAAATATAATCGAAACAATTTGTTTCATTAGTTTCAAGAATCTCCAGGCGATTGGTCAAAAATAAGCAAACAGTATGAAACTAAATGGAACTTTCCTCTTTGCATCGGTGCTTTAGATGGAAAGCACATACTAAATAACTACAAATATTCTAATACTAAATAACTTAATAATAAATGTAATGACAACAAATTTTAAATTGATTTCATTAAAATGAACTCTGGACTGAATTATGATTAATAATAAATTTCATTATAAACTTAACTGTAGACTTCAATATAGGCTTAAATTCATTACCTAAACAGCAGTATTATGGTTTTTATTTATTTTTTGGAATTTGGCACATATAGATTAGGCTTTTTTATTTCTCTTCCTGATTTGGTTTTATAGTAATAGTTATAATTGTAGTTACAATTAGAATCATTTACATTTACTTCCATCTGCCTGTCACTGATTCTTTCACCACTTTCATGATGAGTCTTACCGTTAGTTCCTGCACTTGTTGAGGGTTCATTGTAGTTGTGGCAACTATCATTGCACTTAAATCTCAAGTATATTCTATTCCTTCTATATCTATTGCCATCTCTATCCTCTATAATATACGATCTCTGACAATTAAGCATTTCTTTCACGATTGCAGGTTGCCAATTTGAATTGGGCATTTTTTTGAAAATTACACCTAGTCCCCAGGATCGGAAAGTGACAGTTGTTTTTTATTACGATCATAATAACTTTTGCTTTTATTTTTCTCTTTTTCAAAACCCTGCTTATAATCTGAAAATGTAACTATCTTAGATTTCAATCGTTGACACAAGACTGGTAAGTTTGTTCTTAAATTTCTTGACATTGACAGCTGAGCCGGAGAAGGAAAGTTTGCTTTCGCAGTATTTCTATACTGAAGCAGTGCTAAATATGGATCAGTGTTTGATTCTAAAGATTTTTTAAATATGTTCTTTATAATTTTGACAGAGCTTTCTGCTTGACCATTAGACTTCGAATGATATGGCCTTGTTAGTACCTGTTGTATGTCCCAATCATATAAAAATGATTTGAATTCTGCTGAATTGAAAGGTGGTCCACCATCTGAGACTAGAGTTATGGGTATTCCATGACGAGCAAAAATAGATTTCAAATGAATTATAATTTTTGAAGCTGTATGACGATTATCAAGTGTGGCTAATTCAATATATTTTGAATAGTAATCACTGACCACTAAATAGTTTTTGTTGTCAAAATACATTATGTCTATTCCAACTTGTTGCCAAGGAAATTCTGTGATGTCATAGCTTTTTAATGGCTCATTTTGATTGTTTGGCCTATATTTTGCACAGACTAGACATTGATCTACTATGTTTTTAATGTCACTACTCATGTTTGGCCAATACAAAATACCTCCTGCTGAATTCAGACACTTGTTGATACCTTGATGTCCCTCGTGAATTTTTGCTAACATTTCATTCTGCATTGACTTAGGGACAATCAATTTATCACCCTTAAATAATATATCGTTTATGACATGAATTTCACCTTGGATGTTCCAGAATGGTTTAACGATGGCCTAACTTTGTTTTTACCTCTTGGCCAACCTTCTTTACAATATTGTTTTAGCATTGAAAATTCTTTGTCGTTATTTGTAGCCTGACGAATTTTCTCTTTGTATTCATTACTAATGGCTAAATTTGAATACAAACAGTTAACATGAAAAGGGATATCACTTTCATAATTTGGAATATAGTACTCTTTTTGAGCTGCTCTCGACAATGTGTCCGAAATATACATTTATTTTCCTGGAACATGAATTACCATAGGCTTGTAGCGCTAACATCATTCTTTGTAAGCGGACCGGTATCTCACGCAAAGGTTTATTAAAGAGGTAAACTAAAGGTTTATGGTCTGTATATACAGTTACCTTATTCCCATATATATATTGGTGAAACTTTGCGCAGCCAAACTGAATGGCAAAAAACTCTTTTTCTATTTGAGCATATCGCTCTTGAGTAGTGGTCAAAGTTTTTGAACTGTATGCTAGTGGTTGATTGTTTTGCATGATAACAGCTCCAACTGCAGACTTCGAAGCATCAACAGACAATGTTAATGGTTTATGGGGATCATAATGAGCTAGAACTGGTGACTCTGTAATTAAAGTTTTTAAAATTTGGAAGCTCTTTTCACAATTTTCATCCCATACCCAGGTAGATTTTTTTTAGAAGATTTCTCAAAATTATAGTTTTATCTGAAAGATTACTTATAAAAGGTCCTAGATAATTTAGCATTCCTAAGATCCGCTGAAGTTCTTTTGTGTTAGATGGTGACGACATGTTGACAATAGCTTTGACTTTCTCTTGATCAATTCTGACAGCGTCTTTACTGAAAATATAGCCACCAAATCCATTTTCATTGACAGTACATTTTTCAATTAATGTTCTAACTTTCAATTCATTGAATGTTTCTAAGGACATTATATTAATATCAGCTCCTGAGTCTAATATGCATTTGACATTAATGTTATTTATAAGAATATTAAGATACCATGACTTATTAGAGTATCCAACATTTTCCTTTATAATTGAACCAATAAAGAAATCTTCAGCATTGTTGCTTTCATCTTTATTTGATTCATAATCTAAACTTAAGTTTCTTATATTATTTTTAAATTTGTTTTTGGCTGAGAATCAAAGCTTAGCAAAATTACCTATTTTCTTACATAAGTTACATTTTGTGTAAAGAGCTGGACATTTAAAACGATGATGTTAAACACAGCGCCCACACTTTTTATTGGATCTTGAGTTTTCACGTGTATACCCGTGACCATAAGGACTTTGACTTCTAAAAATACTTGCTTGACTATGACTGCGACTTTGACGACTCAAATTTGACTGTGACCTTTGTTGTGATCTCTGTACTGCTAGCACCTTTTCCGGGACTTGAATGTTCTCCATCTTCATTGCATTTTGTTGCACCATGATGACTGTTTTGGATATCGATATTGCTTTGTCAAGAGATAAATCTGCCTCTTGTAATAATCTTTGACGTACGAATATTAGATTTGAGCTCATGTTTGCTATGAAGATGTCACGTACCAACGACTCACGCAATGAATTGAACTCATATTTGTTACTTTTGTTTTGTAGATCAGTTAGAAATGAGTCAATTTTTTCATCTGGACGTTGCCTCCTGGTAAAAAACATATGGCGAATCATTGTTAAATTCTTCTGTGGTTCAAAATGATTGTCAAATCTTTGGTTCACATTCTCTAATGTAGAGGTTTGCGTGTTGATGTCGAATGAATTAAAAATATCTAATCCTTCTTCTCCTATGGTGTGTAGCCACCATTTTTTCCATTGTACCATGTTGTTTTCATCTCCTCCAACATGCAGTTTTGTGATACTATTGAAGTTGTTAAAATCTTTGGACATGTGCTCAAACATAACCTCATTTTTCCTTTGCTCTGACTTCTCATCGGTGGCCATTTTTTATTGATCTACTTATTCTTTTATTTTACTGTTTTTTTTATATATATACTTATTCTCGCAAATAGGCTTTGATTCAATAAACTTCTTTTATTTTTAGTTATTTTTCAAGATTCTTCAGACACCACTTCTGACACAATGTTGCGTGTTGACGAAGAGAGACTTTATTCATCACTTTATCTTAACAAATGTCAGTGTTGTATCACTACATAGTAGTAGATTACTACCAACTACTATTATTAACAATATGATATAAATACACAGTTTAATGTATGTAACACTGTGGTTTTCTTCTCAGTGTACAACTTTTTGTTTAATTTTTTCGATTTTCATAGCCTTTTTAAATCTATACTTGGTGTTAACTACACCAAAAAGTTTTCCAAAAATAATTGAAAAAAATTGTTTTCTACTGAACATGATTCTTTTTAATAAACACCCATCAAGAAATCTTAATAAGCATTCTCGCAAAAGTAAAAATATGCCAAAGAGAAGTTTCTCATATGACACACCAGCAGCATTTTTTATTTTTTCGATGGCAATGTTTTTTATTTGCTTCAAATGAGAACACAGTGTCTGACCTATTAAATCACTTCGATAACTATATTAGCTCAGTGTACACATGTTGTCTTTGTTTTTTATTTTTTTCGTTGCCATCGAAGTTCTAATTTTTTTTTTTTTTTGAAAATTTGTAATCCAGCTCACTGCCACGACACCACTGGTGTAAAGGGTCTTTTTCGCAGCTTACTGCAGAATTGCGTAGAAGAAGACCCTGAAGTACTGCAGAATTATTTAAGAATGTCGAATGATAAATTCCATATCATTCTGCAACCGAAGGCCCGAAGAACAACTTGGAGCTACTCTCAAGTTTCTAGCAACCGGTGAGTCATACAAAAGCCTGGAATACCATACAAGACTTTCTCACTCATATTTAGTGGAGTGCATTCCAAGAGTTTGTGCAGCAATTTGGAGAAATATGAAAAATCTGTTTATGAAGGTAAGTTTCTTAAAAATAAAGAATTTGATTACAATTCTTTTTGTATCATTTATTACCTTTTTTCAAAAGATTTCTTTAACCCTTTCAGACCGTGATGCATCGTTTGTGCGGGTGGGTTCTATCTTTAATATTTCCACTTTTATTTAACGAATGTTATAAAGAACGAAATGAATCGATTGTGCTTGTTATTGTTTACTTTTGTTTCTCACACTGTTCCGCGATTCGCTTTACCGTTACTTGAACACGCGTGGAATTCTTGATAAATTTTTTAGTTTTGTCAAAATGAGTCGCAGAGGTTAGTTGTGTCTTCAATTACAAAAAATATAAACAGTGTAAAACTAGTGAAGTTAACGAATATGAACTAAAAAAATAATAAATTTTTATGTTTCAAATAAATTTGAATCATTTGTTGCTAAAAAAATGGGTTTCAGATAAAGTTTTAAACGAGTGCATCAAAATTTTGCGTGTCCTGAAAATCCTTGAAGAATATGTAAATTGCAAAACCTAAACATTGAGAATATTTTCATAACATATAACGACCATACATTCCAAAAATCATAAAAAAATGTTCAGTAGATAAGCGTCGGGTCTGAAAGGGATAAGGGGGGAAATATACCCAGAACTTTTTTTTCAAAAATTTTTGAAGTTTCTTAAAGCTTTAAGCCTCAAGAGTATGTGGTGAAAATTTCAAGTCGATATCTCGAAAAATAACAAAGTTATAGCCTAGTGAGTGAACCGCCTTCTAGAGCGCGCAGTGCTGGCCCTTATTTTCAAACGCGTTTTTCTCGAAACCATGTTTTCAAAGTCGGTGACTATGATTTCTCGAAGTTCAGTGAACCGCTCGTTTTGATTTTTTTGCAGGCTTATTTTATTCATAATAATCTCGTACTTGTCATAAGAATTTTTTTCGTAGCTTCGTTAATTTTTTATAGGCAAAATAATGACGAATTTTTGGTCGAAAATCATTTATTTACGTTCGGAAGTCTGCCATTTTGTGAAAAATCAATATTTTCTAAATCGGCTATGACAAGTACGAGTTTTAAGTATCTAGTTTAATAATATATTTCATTTTTTTATTACAGTTGAATTTAGGAGGAGCAATCTTGGTCACCGCTCTACAAAAAATGCTGTATCTACCTTAATATTAATTTTTTTTTAATAAAAAAAACTAAACATACTCTTGAATGTGTATATTTTAAGGTATAAAAACCCTCATTTAAAAATATCCCTTAGGTTTCGTTAAAAAAATGCACAAACATGACCTTTTTTTCGGCCTCTGGGTATATTTCCCCACTTAAGGCCACTTTGTCGTGTATTTTTTTTATATATAAAAATTCTTAAAAATTAAAAACATAAACCATCATTAAATAATGAAATGAAAAACGTTACAAAAATTATATGCGACCAGTCTTCAATGACTGAAGTTAATATTAAAAAAATAATGAAATAAAAACGAAACCAGTCTTCAATGACTTAAAAAATGAATGAATGAATTAAAAAAAGAAAAAATATTAAAATATAAATAAAACAAACAGTCTTCATTGACACATAAAATATATATAAAAATCAGGCTTCACCGACGCTTAAAAAAATTATTAATATATAACTAATAATCAGTCTTCAATGATTTAAAAATGAATGAATTAATTAGAAATATAAGAAATATTAAAATATAAATATAAAATCAGTCTTCATTGATGCTTAAAAACTAAATTGTAAATATAAAATCGGTCTTCAATGACACTTAATAAAAAAGATACTTCAAACAATAAAAATCTTAAAAATAAAGTTTATACATAACATATTTACAAGATGCCGTTGTCGTCAATCACACCATGCAGGCTCTAGGCAAGTTAGAGCTGGTAGATGGACGATGATTCATATTCCTGTCTTTTTTTTTCTGCTGTCTCAAGACTCTTTACACGATTTCAATGGTTTCATCAACAATTTTTGATTGCTGAAATCATTAAGAGCCGCAACCATCTGCTCCCCAAACCACTCATAGCGTCGAGGCCTTGAATTAGTGCTCACTAGATTTGCGAGATCTTGCACTTCTTGCCTAAGTGCTTTTGTGGCTTTCCTTTTTCTCGCTTTATTGCTTGCTGAACTCTAAAATATATAAATGTTACAATTTTTTTAATAAAAGAGATTAAATTTAATTATATTATATATTTTATTATTTATTATATAAATATTATTAAATTATAAACTACTATCATATAATTTTTGAATCAATATATAAAAATATAATCGAAACAATTTGTTTCATTAGTTTCAAGAATCTCCAGGCGATTGGTCAAAAATAAGCAAACAGTATGAAACTAAATGGAACTTTCCTCTTTGCATCGGTGCTTTAGATGGAAAGCACATACTAAATAACTACAAATATTCTAATACTAAATAACTTAATAATAAATGTAATGACAACAAATTTTAAATTGATTTCATTAAAATGAACTCTGGACTGAATTATGATTAATAATAAATTTCATTATAAACTTAACTGTAGACTTCAATATAGGCTTAAATTCATTACCTAAACAGCAGTATTATGGTTTTTATTTATTTTTTGGAATTTGGCACATATAGATTAGGCTTTTTTATTTCTCTTCCTGATTTGGTTTTATAGTAATAGTTATAATTGTAGTTACAATTAGAATCATTTACATTTACTTCCATCTGCCTGTCACTGATTCTTTCACCACTTTCATCATGAGTCTTACCGTTAGTTCCTGCACTTGTTGAGGGTTCATTGTAGTTGTGGCAACTATCATTGCACTTAAATCTCAAGTATATTCTATTCCTTCTATATCTATTGCCATCTCTATCCTCTATAATATACGATCTCTGACAATTAAGCATTTCTTTCACGATTGCAGGTTGCCAATTTGAATTGGGCATTTTTTTGAAAATTACACCTAGTCCCCAGGATCGGAAAGTGACAGTTGTTTTTTATTACGATCATAATAACTTTTGCTTTTATTTTTCTCTTTTTCAAAACCCTGCTTATAATCTGAAAATGTAACTATCTTAGATTTCAATCGTTGACACAAGACTGGTAAGTTTGTTCTTAAATTTCTTGACATTGACAGCTGAGCCGGAGAAGGAAAGTTTGCTTTCGCAGTATTTCTATACTGAAGCAGTGCTAAATATGGATCAGTGTTTGATTCTAAAGATTTTTTAAATATGTTCTTTATAATTTTGACAGAGCTTTCTGCTTGACCATTAGACTTCGAATGATATGGCCTTGTTAGTACCTGTTGTATGTCCCAATCATATAAAAATGATTTGAATTCTGCTGAATTGAAAGGTGGTCCACCATCTGAGACTAGAGTTATGGGTATTCCATGACGAGCAAAAATAGATTTCAAATGAATTATAATTTTTGAAGCTGTATGACGATTATCAAGTGTGGCTAATTCAATATATTTTGAATAGTAATCACTGACCACTAAATAGTTTTTGTTGTCAAAATACATTATGTCTATTCCAACTTGTTGCCAAGGAAATTCTGTGATGTCATAGCTTTTTAATGGCTCATTTTGATTGTTTGGCCTATATTTTGCACAGACTAGACATTGATCTACTATGTTTTTAATGTCACTACTCATGTTTGGCCAATACAAAATACCTCCTGCTGAATTCAGACACTTGTTGATACCTTGATGTCCCTCGTGAATTTTTGCTAACATTTCATTCTGCATTGACTTAGGGACAATCAATTTATCACCCTTAAATAATATATCGTTTATGACATGAATTTCACCTTGGATGTTCCAGAATGGTTTAACGATGGCCTAACTTTGTTTTTACCTCTTGGCCAACCTTCTTTACAATATTGTTTTAGCATTGAAAATTCTTTGTCGTTATTTGTAGCCTGACGAATTTTCTCTTTGTATTCATTACTAATGGCTAAATTTGAATACAAACAGTTAACATGAAAAGGGATATCACTTTCATAATTTGGAATATAGTACTCTTTTTGAGCTGCTCTCGACAATGTGTCCGAAATATACATTTATTTTCCTGGAACATGAATTACCATAGGCTTGTAGCGCTAACATCATTCTTTGTAAGCGGACCGGTATCTCACGCAAAGGTTTATTAAAGAGGTAAACTAAAGGTTTATGGTCTGTATATACAGTTACCTTATTCCCATATATATATTGGTGAAACTTTGCGCAGCCAAACTGAATGGCAAAAAACTCTTTTTCTATTTGAGCATATCGCTCTTGAGTAGTGGTCAAAGTTTTTGAACTGTATGCTAGTGGTTGATTGTTTTGCATGATAACAGCTCCAACTGCAGACTTCGAAGCATCAACAGACAATGTTAATGGTTTATGGGGATCATAATGAGCTAGAACTGGTGACTCTGTAATTAAAGTTTTTAAAATTTGGAAGCTCTTTTCACAATTTTCATCCCATACCCAGGTAGATTTTTTTTAGAAGATTTCTCAAAATTATAGTTTTATCTGAAAGATTACTTATAAAAGGTCCTAGATAATTTAGCATTCCTAAGATCCGCTGAAGTTCTTTTGTGTTAGATGGTGACGACATGTTGACAATAGCTTTGACTTTCTCTTGATCAATTCTGACAGCGTCTTTACTGAAAATATAGCCACCAAATCCATTTTCATTGACAGTACATTTTTCAATTAATGTTCTAACTTTCAATTCATTGAATGTTTCTAAGGACATTATATTAATATCAGCTCCTGAGTCTAATATGCATTTGACATTAATGTTATTTATAAGAATATTAAGATACCATGACTTATTAGAGTATCCAACATTTTCCTTTATAATTGAACCAATAAAGAAATCTTCAGCATTGTTGCTTTCATCTTTATTTGATTCATAATCTAAACTTAAGTTTCTTATATTATTTTTAAATTTGTTTTTGGCTGAGAATCAAAGCTTAGCAAAATTACCTATTTTCTTACATAAGTTACATTTTGTGTAAAGAGCTGGACATTTAAAACGATGATGTTAAACACAGCGCCCACACTTTTTATTGGATCTTGAGTTTTCACGTGTATACCCGTGACCATAAGGACTTTGACTTCTAAAAATACTTGCTTGACTATGACTGCGACTTTGACGACTCAAATTTGACTGTGACCTTTGTTGTGATCTCTGTACTGCTAGCACCTTTTCCGGGACTTGAATGTTCTCCATCTTCATTGCATTTTGTTGCACCATGATGACTGTTTTGGATATCGATATTGCTTTGTCAAGAGATAAATCTGCCTCTTGTAATAATCTTTGACGTACGAATATTAGATTTGAGCTCATGTTTGCTATGAAGATGTCACGTACCAACGACTCACGCAATGAATTGAACTCATATTTGTTACTTTTGTTTTGTAGATCAGTTAGAAATGAGTCAATTTTTTCATCTGGACGTTGCCTCCTGGTAAAAAACATATGGCGAATCATTGTTAAATTCTTCTGTGGTTCAAAATGATTGTCAAATCTTTGGTTCACATTCTCTAATGTAGAGGTTTGCGTGTTGATGTCGAATGAATTAAAAATATCTAATCCTTCTTCTCCTATGGTGTGTAGCCACCATTTTTTCCATTGTACCATGTTGTTTTCATCTCCTCCAACATGCAGTTTTGTGATACTATTGAAGTTGTTAAAATCTTTGGACATGTGCTCAAACATAACCTCATTTTTCCTTTGCTCTGACTTCTCATCGGTGGCCATTTTTTATTGATCTACTTATTCTTTTATTTTACTGTTTTTTTTATATATATACTTATTCTCGCAAATAGGCTTTGATTCAATAAACTTCTTTTATTTTTAGTTATTTTTCAAGATTCTTCAGACACCACTTCTGACACAATGTTGCGTGTTGACGAAGAGAGACTTTATTCATCACTTTATCTTAACAAATGTCAGTGTTGTATCACTACATAGTAGTAGATTACTACCAACTACTATTATTAACAATATGATATAAATACACAGTTTAATGTATGTAACACTGTGGTTTTCTTCTCAGTGTACAACTTTTTGTTTAATTTTTTCGATTTTCATAGCCTTTTTAAATCTATACTTGGTGTTAACTACACCAAAAAGTTTTCCAAAAATAATTGAAAAAAATTGTTTTCTACTGAACATGATTCTTTTTAATAAACACCCATCAAGAAATCTTAATAAGCATTCTCGCAAAAGTAAAAATATGCCAAAGAGAAGTTTCTCATATGACACACCAGCAGCATTTTTTATTTTTTCGATGGCAATGTTTTTTATTTGCTTCAAATGAGAACACAGTGTCTGACCTATTAAATCACTTCGATAACTATATTAGCTCAGTGTACACATGTTGTCTTTGTTTTTTATTTTTTTCGTTGCCATCGAAGTTCTAATTTTTTTTTTTTTTTGAAAATTTGTAATCCAGCTCACTGCCACGACACCACTGGTGTAAAGGGTCTTTTTCGCAGCTTACTGCAGAATTGCGTAGAAGAAGACCCTGAAGTACTGCAGAATTATTTAAGAATGTCGAATGATAAATTCCATATCATTCTGCAACCGAAGGCCCGAAGAACAACTTGGAGCTACTCTCAAGTTTCTAGCAACCGGTGAGTCATACAAAAGCCTGGAATACCATACAAGACTTTCTCACTCATATTTAGTGGAGTGCATTCCAAGAGTTTGTGCAGCAATTTGGAGAAATATGAAAAATCTGTTTATGAAGGTAAGTTTCTTAAAAATAAAGAATTTGATTACAATTCTTTTTGTATCATTTATTACCTTTTTTCAAAAGATTTCTTTAACCCTTTCAGACCGTGATGCATCGTTTGTGCGGGTGGGTTCTATCTTTAATATTTCCACTTTTATTTAACGAATGTTATAAAGAACGAAATGAATCGATTGTGCTTGTTATTGTTTACTTTTGTTTCTCACACTGTTCCGCGATTCGCTTTACCGTTACTTGAACACGCGTGGAATTCTTGATAAATTTTTTAGTTTTGTCAAAATGAGTCGCAGAGGTTAGTTGTGTCTTCAATTACAAAAAATATAAACAGTGTAAAACTAGTGAAGTTAACGAATATGAACTAAAAAAATAATAAATTTTTATGTTTCAAATAAATTTGAATCATTTGTTGCTAAAAAAATGGGTTTCAGATAAAGTTTTAAACGAGTGCATCAAAATTTTGCGTGTCCTGAAAATCCTTGAAGAATATGTAAATTGCAAAACCTAAACATTGAGAATATTTTCATAACATATAACGACCATACATTCCAAAAATCATAAAAAAATGTTCAGTAGATAAGCGTCGGGTCTGAAAGGGATAAGGGGGGAAATATACCCAGAACTTTTTTTTCAAAAATTTTTGAAGTTTCTTAAAGCTTTAAGCCTCAAGAGTATGTGGTGAAAATTTCAAGTCGATATCTCGAAAAATAACAAAGTTATAGCCTAGTGAGTGAACCGCCTTCTAGAGCGCGCAGTGCTGGCCCTTATTTTCAAACGCGTTTTTCTCGAAACCATGTTTTCAAAGTCGGTGACTATGATTTCTCGAAGTTCAGTGAACCGCTCGTTTTGATTTTTTTGCAGGCTTATTTTATTCATAATAATCTCGTACTTGTCATAAGAATTTTTTTCGTAGCTTCGTTAATTTTTTATAGGCAAAATAATGACGAATTTTTGGTCGAAAATCATTTATTTACGTTCGGAAGTCTGCCATTTTGTGAAAAATCAATATTTTCTAAATCGGCTATGACAAGTACGAGTTTTAAGTATCTAGTTTAATAATATATTTCATTTTTTTATTACAGTTGAATTTAGGAGGAGCAATCTTGGTCACCGCTCTACAAAAAATGCTGTATCTACCTTAATATTAATTTTTTTTTAATAAAAAAAACTAAACATACTCTTGAATGTGTATATTTTAAGGTATAAAAACCCTCATTTAAAAATATCCCTTAGGTTTCGTTAAAAAAATGCACAAACATGACCTTTTTTTCGGCCTCTGGGTATATTTCCCCACTTAAGGCCACTTTGTCGTGTATTTTTTTTATATATAAAAATTCTTAAAAATTAAAAACATAAACCATCATTAAATAATGAAATGAAAAACGTTACAAAAATTATATGCGACCAGTCTTCAATGACTGAAGTTAATATTAAAAAAATAATAAAATAAAAACGAAACCAGTCTTCAATGACTTAAAAAATGAATGAATGAATTAAAAAAAGAAAAAATATTAAAATATAAATAAAACAAACAGTCTTCATTGACACTTAAAATATATTAAAATATATATAAAAATCAGGCTTCACCGACGCTTAAAAAAATTATTAATATATAACTAATAATCAGTCTTCAATGATTTAAAAATGAATGAATTAATTAGAAATATAAGAAATATTAAAATATAAATATAAAATCAGTCTTCATTGATGCTTAAAAACTAAATTGTAAATATAAAATCGGTCTTCAATGACACTTAATAAAAAAGATACTTCAAACAATAAAAATCTTAAAAATAAAGTTTATACATAACATATTTACAAGATGCCGTTGTCGTCAATCACACCATGCAGGCTCTAGGCAAGTTAGAGCTGGTAGATGGACGATGATTCATATTCCTGTCTTTTTTTTTCTGCTGTCTCAAGACTCTTTACACGATTTCAATGGTTTCATCAACAATTTTTGATTGCTGAAATCATTAAGAGCCGCAACCATCTGCTCCCCAAACCACTCATAGCGTCGAGGCCTTGAATTAGTGCTCACTAGATTTGCGAGATCTTGCACTTCTTGCCTAAGTGCTTTTGTGGCTTTCCTTTTTCTCGCTTTATTGCTTGCTGAACTCTAAAATATATAAATGTTACAATTTTTTTAATAAAAGAGATTAAATTTAATTATATTATATATTTTATTATTTATTATATAAATATTATTAAATTATAAACTACTATCATATAATTTTTGAATCAATATATAAAAATATAATCGAAACAATTTGTTTCATTAGTTTCAAGAATCTCCAGGCGATTGGTCAAAAATAAGCAAACAGTATGAAACTAAATGGAACTTTCCTCTTTGCATCGGTGCTTTAGATGGAAAGCACATACTAAATAACTACAAATATTCTAATACTAAATAACTTAATAATAAATGTAATGACAACAAATTTTAAATTGATTTCATTAAAATGAACTCTGGACTGAATTATGATTAATAATAAATTTCATTATAAACTTAACTGTAGACTTCAATATAGGCTTAAATTCATTACCTAAACAGCAGTATTATGGTTTTTATTTATTTTTTGGAATTTGGCACATATAGATTAGGCTTTTTTATTTCTCTTCCTGATTTGGTTTTATAGTAATAGTTATAATTGTAGTTACAATTAGAATCATTTACATTTACTTCCATCTGCCTGTCACTGATTCTTTCACCACTTTCATCATGAGTCTTACCGTTAGTTCCTGCACTTGTTGAGGGTTCATTGTAGTTGTGGCAACTATCATTGCACTTAAATCTCAAGTATATTCTATTCCTTCTATATCTATTGCCATCTCTATCCTCTATAATATACGATCTCTGACAATTAAGCATTTCTTTCACGATTGCAGGTTGCCAATTTGAATTGGGCATTTTTTTGAAAATTACACCTAGTCCCCAGGATCGGAAAGTGACAGTTGTTTTTTATTACGATCATAATAACTTTTGCTTTTATTTTTCTCTTTTTCAAAACCCTGCTTATAATCTGAAAATGTAACTATCTTAGATTTCAATCGTTGACACAAGACTGGTAAGTTTGTTCTTAAATTTCTTGACATTGACAGCTGAGCCGGAGAAGGAAAGTTTGCTTTCGCAGTATTTCTATACTGAAGCAGTGCTAAATATGGATCAGTGTTTGATTCTAAAGATTTTTTAAATATGTTCTTTATAATTTTGACAGAGCTTTCTGCTTGACCATTAGACTTCGAATGATATGGCCTTGTTAGTACCTGTTGTATGTCCCAATCATATAAAAATGATTTGAATTCTGCTGAATTGAAAGGTGGTCCACCATCTGAGACTAGAGTTATGGGTATTCCATGACGAGCAAAAATAGATTTCAAATGAATTATAATTTTTGAAGCTGTATGACGATTATCAAGTGTGGCTAATTCAATATATTTTGAATAGTAATCACTGACCACTAAATAGTTTTTGTTGTCAAAATACATTATGTCTATTCCAACTTGTTGCCAAGGAAATTCTGTGATGTCATAGCTTTTTAATGGCTCATTTTGATTGTTTGGCCTATATTTTGCACAGACTAGACATTGATCTACTATGTTTTTAATGTCACTACTCATGTTTGGCCAATACAAAATACCTCCTGCTGAATTCAGACACTTGTTGATACCTTGATGTCCCTCGTGAATTTTTGCTAACATTTCATTCTGCATTGACTTAGGGACAATCAATTTATCACCCTTAAATAATATATCGTTTATGACATGAATTTCACCTTGGATGTTCCAGAATGGTTTAACGATGGCCTAACTTTGTTTTTACCTCTTGGCCAACCTTCTTTACAATATTGTTTTAGCATTGAAAATTCTTTGTCGTTATTTGTAGCCTGACGAATTTTCTCTTTGTATTCATTACTAATGGCTAAATTTGAATACAAACAGTTAACATGAAAAGGGATATCACTTTCATAATTTGGAATATAGTACTCTTTTTGAGCTGCTCTCGACAATGTGTCCGAAATATACATTTATTTTCCTGGAACATGAATTACCATAGGCTTGTAGCGCTAACATCATTCTTTGTAAGCGGACCGGTATCTCACGCAAAGGTTTATTAAAGAGGTAAACTAAAGGTTTATGGTCTGTATATACAGTTACCTTATTCCCATATATATATTGGTGAAACTTTGCGCAGCCAAACTGAATGGCAAAAAACTCTTTTTCTATTTGAGCATATCGCTCTTGAGTAGTGGTCAAAGTTTTTGAACTGTATGCTAGTGGTTGATTGTTTTGCATGATAACAGCTCCAACTGCAGACTTCGAAGCATCAACAGACAATGTTAATGGTTTATGGGGATCATAATGAGCTAGAACTGGTGACTCTGTAATTAAAGTTTTTAAAATTTGGAAGCTCTTTTCACAATTTTCATCCCATACCCAGGTAGATTTTTTTTAGAAGATTTCTCAAAATTATAGTTTTATCTGAAAGATTACTTATAAAAGGTCCTAGATAATTTAGCATTCCTAAGATCCGCTGAAGTTCTTTTGTGTTAGATGGTGACGACATGTTGACAATAGCTTTGACTTTCTCTTGATCAATTCTGACAGCGTCTTTACTGAAAATATAGCCACCAAATCCATTTTCATTGACAGTACATTTTTCAATTAATGTTCTAACTTTCAATTCATTGAATGTTTCTAAGGACATTATATTAATATCAGCTCCTGAGTCTAATATGCATTTGACATTAATGTTATTTATAAGAATATTAAGATACCATGACTTATTAGAGTATCCAACATTTTCCTTTATAATTGAACCAATAAAGAAATCTTCAGCATTGTTGCTTTCATCTTTATTTGATTCATAATCTAAACTTAAGTTTCTTATATTATTTTTAAATTTGTTTTTGGCTGAGAATCAAAGCTTAGCAAAATTACCTATTTTCTTACATAAGTTACATTTTGTGTAAAGAGCTGGACATTTAAAACGATGATGTTAAACACAGCGCCCACACTTTTTATTGGATCTTGAGTTTTCACGTGTATACCCGTGACCATAAGGACTTTGACTTCTAAAAATACTTGCTTGACTATGACTGCGACTTTGACGACTCAAATTTGACTGTGACCTTTGTTGTGATCTCTGTACTGCTAGCACCTTTTCCGGGACTTGAATGTTCTCCATCTTCATTGCATTTTGTTGCACCATGATGACTGTTTTGGATATCGATATTGCTTTGTCAAGAGATAAATCTGCCTCTTGTAATAATCTTTGACGTACGAATATTAGATTTGAGCTCATGTTTGCTATGAAGATGTCACGTACCAACGACTCACGCAATGAATTGAACTCATATTTGTTACTTTTGTTTTGTAGATCAGTTAGAAATGAGTCAATTTTTTCATCTGGACGTTGCCTCCTGGTAAAAAACATATGGCGAATCATTGTTAAATTCTTCTGTGGTTCAAAATGATTGTCAAATCTTTGGTTCACATTCTCTAATGTAGAGGTTTGCGTGTTGATGTCGAATGAATTAAAAATATCTAATCCTTCTTCTCCTATGGTGTGTAGCCACCATTTTTTCCATTGTACCATGTTGTTTTCATCTCCTCCAACATGCAGTTTTGTGATACTATTGAAGTTGTTAAAATCTTTGGACATGTGCTCAAACATAACCTCATTTTTCCTTTGCTCTGACTTCTCATCGGTGGCCATTTTTTATTGATCTACTTATTCTTTTATTTTACTGTTTTTTTTATATATATACTTATTCTCGCAAATAGGCTTTGATTCAATAAACTTCTTTTATTTTTAGTTATTTTTCAAGATTCTTCAGACACCACTTCTGACACAATGTTGCGTGTTGACGAAGAGAGACTTTATTCATCACTTTATCTTAACAAATGTCAGTGTTGTATCACTACATAGTAGTAGATTACTACCAACTACTATTATTAACAATATGATATAAATACACAGTTTAATGTATGTAACACTGTGGTTTTCTTCTCAGTGTACAACTTTTTGTTTAATTTTTTCGATTTTCATAGCCTTTTTAAATCTATACTTGGTGTTAACTACACCAAAAAGTTTTCCAAAAATAATTGAAAAAAATTGTTTTCTACTGAACATGATTCTTTTTAATAAACACCCATCAAGAAATCTTAATAAGCATTCTCCCAAAAGTAAAAATATGCCAAAGAGAAGTTTCTCATATGACACACCAGCAGCATTTTTTATTTTTTCGATGGCAATGTTTTTTATTTGCTTCAAATGAGAACACAGTGTCTGACCTATTAAATCACTTCGATAACTATATTAGCTCAGTGTACACATGTTGTCTTTGTTTTTTATTTTTTTC
This sequence comes from Pherbina coryleti, assembly GCA_943735915.1. Taxonomy (NCBI): domain Eukaryota; kingdom Metazoa; phylum Arthropoda; class Insecta; order Diptera; family Sciomyzidae; genus Pherbina; species Pherbina coryleti. The sequence continues at coordinate 102,053,503 of OX030948.1, read as the reverse complement.
GTTGCCATCGAAGTTCTAATTTTTTTTTTTTTTTGAAAATTTGTAATCCAGCTCACTGCCACGACACCACTGGTGTAAAGGGTCTTTTTCGCAGCTTACTGCAGAATTGCGTAGAAGAAGACCCTGAAGTACTGCAGAATTATTTAAGAATGTCGAATGATAAATTCCATATCATTCTGCAACCGAAGGCCCGAAGAACAACTTGGAGCTACTCTCAAGTTTCTAGCAACCGGTGAGTCATACAAAAGCCTGGAATACCATACAAGACTTTCTCACTCATATTTAGTGGAGTGCATTCCAAGAGTTTGTGCAGCAATTTGGAGAAATATGAAAAATCTGTTTATGAAGGTAAGTTTCTTAAAAATAAAGAATTTGATTACAATTCTTTTTGTATCATTTATTACCTTTTTTCAAAAGATTTCTTTAACCCTTTCAGACCGTGATGCATCGTTTGTGCGGGTGGGTTCTATCTTTAATATTTCCACTTTTATTTAACGAATGTTATAAAGAACGAAATGAATCGATTGTGCTTGTTATTGTTTACTTTTGTTTCTCACACTGTTCCGCGATTCGCTTTACCGTTACTTGAACACGCGTGGAATTCTTGATAAATTTTTTAGTTTTGTCAAAATGAGTCGCAGAGGTTAGTTGTGTCTTCAATTACAAAAAATATAAACAGTGTAAAACTAGTGAAGTTAACGAATATGAACTAAAAAAATAATAAATTTTTATGTTTCAAATAAATTTGAATCATTTGTTGCTAAAAAAATGGGTTTCAGATAAAGTTTTAAACGAGTGCATCAAAATTTTGCGTGTCCTGAAAATCCTTGAAGAATATGTAAATTGCAAAACCTAAACATTGAGAATATTTTCATAACATATAACGACCATACATTCCAAAAATCATAAAAAAATGTTCAGTAGATAAGCGTCTGGTCTGAAAGGGATAAGGGGGGAAATATACCCAGAACTTTTTTTTCAAAAATTTTTGAAGTTTCTTAAAGCTTTAAGCCTCAAGAGTATGTGGTGAAAATTTCAAGTCGATATCTCGAAAAATAACAAAGTTATAGCCTAGTGAGTGAACCGCCTTCTAGAGCGCGCAGTGCTGGCCCTTATTTTCAAACGCGTTTTTCTCGAAACCATGTTTTCAAAGTCGGTGACTATGATTTCTCGAAGTTCAGTGAACCGCTCGTTTTGATTTTTTTGCAGGCTTATTTTATTCATAATAATCTCGTACTTGTCATAAGAATTTTTTTCGTAGCTTCGTTAATTTTTTATAGGCAAAATAATGACGAATTTTTGGTCGAAAATCATTTATTTACGTTCGGAAGTCTGCCATTTTGTGAAAAATCAATATTTTCTAAATCGGCTATGACAAGTACGAGTTTTAAGTATCTAGTTTAATAATATATTTCATTTTTTTATTACAGTTGAATTTAGGAGGAGCAATCTTGGTCACCGCTCTACAAAAAATGCTGTATCTACCTTAATATTAATTTTTTTTTAATAAAAAAAACTAAACATACTCTTGAATGTGTATATTTTAAGGTATAAAAACCCTCATTTAAAAATATCCCTTAGGTTTCGTTAAAAAAATGCACAAACATGACCTTTTTTTCGGCCTCTGGGTATATTTCCCCACTTAAGGCCACTTTGTCGTGTATTTTTTTTATATATAAAAATTCTTAAAAATTAAAAACATAAACCATCATTAAATAATGAAATGAAAAACGTTACAAAAATTATATGCGACCAGTCTTCAATGACTGAAGTTAATATTAAAAAAATAATAAAATAAAAACGAAACCAGTCTTCAATGACTTAAAAAATGAATGAATGAATTAAAAAAAGAAAAAATATTAAAATATAAATAAAACAAACAGTCTTCATTGACACTTAAAATATATTAAAATATATATAAAAATCAGGCTTCACCGACGCTTAAAAAAATTATTAATATATAACTAATAATCAGTCTTCAATGATTTAAAAATGAATGAATTAATTAGAAATATAAGAAATATTAAAATATAAATATAAAATCAGTCTTCATTGATGCTTAAAAACTAAATTGTAAATATAAAATCGGTCTTCAATGACACTTAATAAAAAAGATACTTCAAACAATAAAAATCTTAAAAATAAAGTTTATACATAACATATTTACAAGATGCCGTTGTCGTCAATCACACCATGCAGGCTCTAGGCAAGTTAGAGCTGGTAGATGGACGATGATTCATATTCCTGTCTTTTTTTTTCTGCTGTCTCAAGACTCTTTACACGATTTCAATGGTTTCATCAACAATTTTTGATTGCTGAAATCATTAAGAGCCGCAACCATCTGCTCCCCAAACCACTCATAGCGTCGAGGCCTTGAATTAGTGCTCACTAGATTTGCGAGATCTTGCACTTCTTGCCTAAGTGCTTTTGTGGCTTTCCTTTTTCTCGCTTTATTGCTTGCTGAACTCTAAAATATATAAATGTTACAATTTTTTTAATAAAAGAGATTAAATTTAATTATATTATATATTTTATTATTTATTATATAAATATTATTAAATTATAAACTACTATCATATAATTTTTGAATCAATATATAAAAATATAATCGAAACAATTTGTTTCATTAGTTTCAAGAATCTCCAGGCGATTGGTCAAAAATAAGCAAACAGTATGAAACTAAATGGAACTTTCCTCTTTGCATCGGTGCTTTAGATGGAAAGCACATACTAAATAACTACAAATATTCTAATACTAAATAACTTAATAATAAATGTAATGACAACAAATTTTAAATTGATTTCATTAAAATGAACTCTGGACTGAATTATGATTAATAATAAATTTCATTATAAACTTAACTGTAGACTTCAATATAGGCTTAAATTCATTACCTAAACAGCAGTATTATGGTTTTTATTTATTTTTTGGAATTTGGCACATATAGATTAGGCTTTTTTATTTCTCTTCCTGATTTGGTTTTATAGTAATAGTTATAATTGTAGTTACAATTAGAATCATTTACATTTACTTCCATCTGCCTGTCACTGATTCTTTCACCACTTTCATCATGAGTCTTACCGTTAGTTCCTGCACTTGTTGAGGGTTCATTGTAGTTGTGGCAACTATCATTGCACTTAAATCTCAAGTATATTCTATTCCTTCTATATCTATTGCCATCTCTATCCTCTATAATATACGATCTCTGACAATTAAGCATTTCTTTCACGATTGCAGGTTGCCAATTTGAATTGGGCATTTTTTTGAAAATTACATCTGGTCTCCAGGATGGGAAAGTGACAGTTGTTTTTTATTACGATCATAATAACTTTTGCTTTTATTTTTCTCTTTTTCAAAACCCTGCTTATAATCTGAAAATGTAACTATCTTAGGTTTCAATCGTTGACACAAGACTGGTAAGTTTGTTCTTAAATTTCTTGACATTGACAGCTGAGCCGGAGAAGGAAAGTTTGCTTTCGCAGTATTTCTATACTGAAGCAGTGCTAAATATGGATCAGTGTTTGATTCTAAAGATTTTTTAAATATGTTCTTTATAATTTTGACAGAGCTTTCTGCTTGACCATTAGACTTCGAATGATATGGCCTTGTTAGTACCTGTTGTATGTCCCAATCATATAAAAATGATTTGAATTCTGCTGAATTGAAAGGTGGTCCACCATCTGAGACTAGAGTTATGGGTATTCCATGACGAGCAAAAATAGATTTCAAATGAATTATAATTTTTGAAGCTGTATGACGATTATCAAGTGTGGCTAATTCAATATATTTTGAATAGTAATCACTGACCACTAAATAGTTTTTGTTGTCAAAATACATTAGGTCTATTCCAACTTGTTGCCAAGGAAATTCTGTGATGTCATAGCTTTTTAATGGCTCATTTTGATTGTTTGGCCTATATTTTGCACAGACTAGACATTGATCTACTATGTTTTTAATGTCACTACTCATGTTTGGCCAATACAAAATACCTCCTGCTGAATTCAGACACTTGTTGATACCTTGATGTCCCTCGTGAATTTTTGCTAACATTTCATTCTGCATTGACTTAGGGACAATCAATTTATCACCCTTAAATAATATATCGTTTATGACATGAATTTCACCTTGGATGTTCCAGAATGGTTTAACGATGGCCTAACTTTGTTTTTACCTCTTGGCCAACCTTCTTTACAATATTGTTTTAGCATTGAAAATTCTTTGTCGGTTTTTGTAGCCTGACGAATTTTCTCTTTGTATTCATTACTAATGGCTAAATTTGAATACAAACAGTTAACATGAAAAGGGATATCACTTTCATAATTTGGAATATAGTACTCTTTTTGAGCTGCTCTCGACAATGTGTCCGAAATATACATTTATTTTCCTGGAACATGAATTACCATAGGCTTGTAGCGCTAACATCATTCTTTGTAAGCGGACCGGTATCTCACGCAAAGGTTTATTAAAGAGGTAAACTAAAGGTTTATGGTCTGTATATACAGTTACCTTATTCCCATATATATATTGGTGAAACTTTGCGCAGCCAAACTGAATGGCAAAAAACTCTTTTTCTATTTGAGCATATCGCTCTTGAGTAGTGGTCAAAGTTTTTGAACTGTATGCTAGTGGTTGATTGTTTTGCATGATAACAGCTCCAACTGCAGACTTCGAAGCATCAACAGACAATGTTAATGGTTTATGGGGATCATAATGAGCTAGAACTGGTGACTCTGTAATTAAAGTTTTTAAAATTTGGAAGCTCTTTTCACAATTTTCATCCCATACCCAGGTAGATTTTTTTTAGAAGATTTCTCAAAATTATAGTTTTATCTGAAAGATTACTTATAAAAGGTCCTAGATAATTTAGCATTCCTAAGATCCGCTGAAGTTCTTTTGTGTTAGATGGTGACGACATGTTGACAATAGCTTTGACTTTCTCTTGATCAATTCTGACAGCGTCTTTACTGAAAATATAGCCACCAAATCCATTTTCATTGACAGTACATTTTTCAATTAATGTTCTAACTTTCAATTCATTGAATGTTTCTAAGGACATTATATTAATATCAGCTCCTGAGTCTAATATGCATTTGACATTAATGTTATTTATAAGAATATTAAGATACCATGACTTATAAGAGTATCCAACATTTTCCTTTATAATTGAACCAATAAAGAAATCTTCAGCATTGTTGCTTTCATCTTAATTTGATTCATAATCTAAACTTAAGTTTCTTATATTATTTTTAAATTTGTTTTTGGCTGAGAATCAAAGCTTAGCAAAATTACCTATTTTCTTACATAAGTTACATTTTGTGTAAAGAGCTGGACATTTAAAAAGATGATGTTAAACACAGCGCCCACACTTTTTATTGGATCTTGAGTTTTCACGTGTATACCGGTGACCATAAGGACGTTGACTTCTAAAAATACTTGATTGACATTGACTGCGACTTTGACGACTCAAATTTGACTGTGACCTTTGTTGTGATCTCTGTACTGCTAGCACCTTTTCCGGGACTTGAATGTTCTCCATCTTCATTGCATTTTGTTGCACCATGATGACTGTTTTGGATATCGATATTGCTTTGCCAAGAGATAAATCTGCCTCTTGTAATAATCTTTGACGTACGAATATTAGATTTGAGCTCATGTTTGCTATGAAGATGTCACGTACCAACGACTCACGCAATGAATTGAACTCATATTTGTTACTTTTGTTTTGTAGATCAGTTAGAAATGAGTCAATTTTTTCATCTGGACGTTGCCTCCTGGTAAAAAACATATGGCGAATCATTTTTAAATTCTTCTGTGGTTCAAAATGATTGTCAAATCTTTGGTTCACATTCTCTAATGTAGAGGTTTGCGTGTTGATGTCGAATGAATTAAAAATATCTAATCCTTCTTCTCCTATGGTGTGTAGCATGATAGCAATTTTTCTTTTTTCTGGAGCATTTTCAAGATTAGTGGCTGATAAAAACAATTCAAAACATTGCCACCATTTTTTCCATTGTACCATGTTGTTTTCATCTGCTCCAACATGCAGTTTTGTGATACTATTGAAGTTGTTAAAATCTTTGGACATGTGCTCAAACATAACCTCATTTTTCCTTTGCTCTGACTTCCCATCGGTTGCCATTTTTTATTGATCTACTTATTCTTTTATTTTACTGTTTTTTTTTTATATATATACTTATTCTCGCAAATAGGCTTTCAATAAACTTCTTTTATTTTTAGTTATTTTTCAAGATTCTTCAGACACCACTTCTGACACAATGTTGCGTGTTGACGAAAAGAGACTTTATTCATCACTTTATCTTAACAAATGTCAGTGTTGTATCACTACATAGTAGTAGATTACTACCAACTACTATTATTAACAATATGATATAAATACACAGTTTAATGTATGTAACACTGTGGTTTTCTTCTCAGTGTACAACTTTTTGTTTAATTTTTTCGATTTTCATAGCCTTTTTAAATCTATAATTGGTGTTAACTACACCAAAAAGTTTTCCAAAAATAATTGAAAAAAATTGTTTTCTGCTGAACATGATTCTTTTTAATAAACACCCATCAAGAAATCTTAATAAGCATCTTCGCAAAAGTAAAAATATGCCAAAGAGAAGTTTCTCATATGACACACCAGCAGCATTTTTTATTTTTTCGATGGCGATGGTTTTGCAAAAGTTGTAAGTGACTTTTTTTTTTTTTTTTTTTAGCTTTGAACCAAGGATTTCAGGTGGAATGCCTATTCAGTCAAGTCTGCCTTGCTTCGAAAATGGGGTGATAGATTAGTGTGAAGGCAAGGGCAATCAAGTGAAGCACGTGTAGGATGTTCTAAGCGTGGTGGAAAGCCAAAGAAACTTGTGAATTTGAATCAGAGGCAAGTGTTATGCCTTTACCTCAGTCAATTCGTTGCCATCGAAGTTCTAATATTTTTTTTTTTTTTGAAAATTTGTAATCCAGCTCACTGCCACGACACCACTGGTGTAAAGGGTCTTTTTCGCAGCTTACTGCAGAATTGCGTGTAGAAGACCCTGAAGTACTGCAGAATTATTTAAGAATGTCGAATGATAAATTCCATATCATTCTGCAACTAGTGCATCACGATATCGCAAAAAGTTGCACTAATATGAGAAAAGCTGTAAGGCCCGAAGAACAACTTTGAGCTACTCTCAAGTTTCTAGCAACCGGTGAGTCATACAAAAGCCTGGAATACCATACAAGACTTTCTCACTCATATTTAGTGGAGTGCATTCCAAGAGTTTGTGCAGCAATTTGGAGAAATATGAAAAATCTGTTTATGAAGGTAAGTTCCTTAAAAATAAAGAATTTGATTACAATTCTTTTTGTACCATTTATTACCTTATTTCAAAAGATTGCTTTAAGGAGGGATATATACCCGGAACTTTTTTTTCAAACATTTTTTGAAGTTTCTTAAAGCTTTAAGCCTCAAGAATTTGTGGTGAAAATTTCAAGTCGATATCTCAAAAAATAACAAAGTTATAGCCTGGTGAATGAACCGCCTTCTAGAGCGCGCAGTGCTGGCGCTTTTTTTCAAACGCGTTTTTCTCGAAACCATGTTTTCAAAGTCGGTGACTATGATTTCTCGAAGTTCAGTGAACCGCTCGTTTTGATTTTTTTGCAGGCTTATTTTATTCATAATAATCTCGTACTTGTCATAAGAATTTTTTTCGTAGCTTCGTTAATTTTTTATAGGCAAAATATAGATAGTTTAATAGTTGAATAGTTTATTTGAAACTGATAATTCATTGTACAATAAGATTTCTCTTTTTAGGTAGTACAAGTATAGCTAATTATTACTTCATTATAGGTTTTAAATCACAATTTATCTTAACAACTAAAGATTAAAGGCTTCACAAAAAAAAAAAAGAAAAAGAAAAAGGTATAGAAAAAAATGTCGAAATATAAGTTAACGTGATATTTATTAATTTATTTAAACATTGTAATATTTTTTTGTAGATATAAAAGTATTTAGAGAGGGGTTGAAAAATGTTCAAAGAGCTTCTGCTTGAAGGTATGTGTGTTACAAGTGCGTTTTAGATTGATTGGTAACGTATTCCTTAAATGTATCGCATGGACAAAGAAATGACGAGAAGACAGAAGATACTTGTGCCTGGGCAAAATGAGTTGCTCAGTTCTTTGATTTCTACCAAACCTTAAAATTTCAAATAAATATTCAGGCTCCTTTCTGACGATGGGCTTATGCAGCAGTAGTAGTGAACGATAATTAAGCATATCACTTAAAAAAAGTCCAGTTATGCTTTTGGAAAGTGAAGATATGTGGCACTGCCTATTTACACCGAAAACATACCTAGCGCAGCTATTGAAAGCAACAGTTAGGTTTCTAAGTGAGTCTGAATCAAGCTTTGCGAATAGTTCGCAACCATAAAAAAAGATAGGCAAGACAAAAGATTTTACCAGTCTTAGTTTAACGTCAGTTGGCAGATACTTAGTAGTAGGGCTGAGTCCTTGGAGTACCCCGTAAATTCTAGAGACTATTTTATTTATATGGGTACCCCATGTAAAACTATAATTAAAATATATACCTCAATTTTTAATACTATCAACGTATTCGATAGGGGAGCCGTTTAAAAAAAGTGGAAGTAACTCGGCTTGCCTTCGACATCTATCAACGACCATAGCCTTGGTCTTAATAGGATTTAACTTTAATCCGTTCTTTTCCGACCAGCAAAATATTCGATCCAACTCTTGATTGATAACATGTACTGCTTGCGGTTGTGAAGACTTCGGAAAAAGCTTATATAGTTGTATATCATCCGCATAAATGTGATGTTCACAAAATAAGAAACAGTCGACAACATCATTTAATGGGTGATTTTTTTGAGGTTATGATTTTCATGCATTAGTATTTGACAGATCACGTGGGATTTCAGACATGGTGTCAAAGAGAAAGATGCTCAGTATGCTTTGACATTTCATCATGAATAGACTTACTAACGAGCAACGCTTGCAAATCATTGAATTTTATTACCAAAATCAGTGTTCGGTTCGAAATGTGTTTGTTCGACAAATTTTGTTCAGCGATGAGGCTCATTTCTGGTTGAATGGCTACGTAAATAAGCAAAATTGCCGCATTTGGAGTGAAGAGCAACCAGAAGCCGTTCAAGAACTGGCCATGCATCCCGAAAAATGCACTGTTTGGTGTGGTTTGTACGCTGGTGGAATCATTGGACCGTATTTTTTCAAAGATGCTGTTGGACGCAACGTTACGGTGAATGGTGATCGCTATCGTTCGATGCTAACAAACTTTTTGTTGCCAAAAATGGAAGAACTGAACTTGGTTGACATGTGGTTTCAACAAGATGGCGCTACATGCCACACATCTCGCGATTCTATGGCCATTTTGAGGGAAAACTTCGGAGAACAATTAATCTCAAGAAATGGACCGGTAAGTTGGCCACCAAGATCATGCGATTTGACGCCTTTAGACTATTTTTTGTGGGGCTACGTCAAGTCTAAAGTCTACAGAAATAAGCCAGCAACTATTCCAGCTTTGGAAGACAACATTTCCGAAGAAATTCGGGCTATTCCGGCCGAAATGCTCGAAAAAGTTGCCCAAAATTGGACTTTCCGAATGGACCACCTAAGACGCAGCCGCGGTCAACATTTAAATGAAATTATCTTCAAAAAGTAAATGTCATGGACCAATCTAACGTTTCAAATAAAGAACCGATGAGATTTTGCAAATTTTATGCGTTTTTTTTAAAAAAAAAGTTATCAGGCACTTAAAAAATCACTCTTTATAAACAACGTAAACAAAAGTAGGCCTAACACAGAGCCCTGTGGGACGCCACAAGACACATTCATGAGGGATGAGTTTTTATTCTGATAGTGAATATATTGTGAACGTTTACAAAGATATGACGATAGAAGATTGCATAAGGAAGCGGTAAATGAGAATTTAGTTGATAATTTATTTATGAGTTGCTGATGATTGATGCTGTCAAATGCTTTAGAAAAGTCTAAGAATACGATGAAACCTACCGAATTATTATCCAAGCCTGCACGAATATCTTCACAGACTTTCAAAAGAGCAGTGGTGCAGCTACAACCTTTTCGAAAACCTGACTGATGTTTAGTCAATAGCCTATTGTTCTCTAAATAGGGTTTAACTTGATTACTTACCAGAATTTCAAAAGCTTTGCTGAGGAAAGGGAGTATAGCTATAAAACAGGGCAAATATTATCAGATCCTTTCGCTTTCGATTTGATTTGCAAAATAACTTCTCCAACACTCAGTATGTCTACTCCTGAGAGCGCAAAAGTTGATTCTGACGGGCTTCTAGACCCTGTATTTTGGGAGACATTGCTACAATTCCTATGAGGTTGAGTAAATTGTTTATTCAGGTTGTCCAGGTCAATATTATCGGACGAGGCTTGTAGGCTCTTACTAAGCCCAATCGAACGGACGTTCTTCCAAAAGGAGGAGCTCGACCTACAATGAGAAAATTTACTTTCGTAGTGATGTTTCTTATTCTTATGAATAAGAGCAGTCACCGCATTACGTGCACATTTGAAATTATTAAAGAATACAGAACATTTCTATTTTTTCCACTTATCGTACAGTAATTTTCTTTTCTTAATGAGCTTCATCACCTCACTCGTAATCCATGGGTATTTGGTACGTTTTATGCTTTTCACTGTAATTGGAAACGTGATTAACGAACAAACTATTGATTTTATCATTTAACAATTCAACCTGCTCATTAACATCATTTGTAGCATAGATTGTGCTCCAATCGGTTTCTTGACATTCGTTGAACAGGCAATTAATGTCCATGTTTGAAAAATTCGGTATTGGGTTTGATTTTAAGTTGGTAATTGAAGGATAGGTGTTAAGAGTGAGAAAAATCAAATCATGATGCGAAAAAGCTGGTGCAGAAAACTGGTCATAGTGTAGAAATAAATTCGGGTCTGAAACTAAAAACAAATCGAGTAAAGAGGGTGCACAGTTTGGACGGAAGTGAGTAGGGGAAGCAACATTAGCAAATTTGAAATTAAAGGACTCAAGCAACTCCATAAACTGACTGCTTCTATTATGTAGAATGTTCAGATTGAAGTCACCACAGATAACAATATCAGTACACAAAGGGGCTAGGTCCTCCAAAATGGATTTAATATGTATAATATTTGCGACATTCGGAGCCATGGGCGTCCGCAGGAATTTTTTGTTTACGTTAATTTATGTTCGGAAGTCCGCCATTTTGTGAAAAATCAATATTTTCTAAATCTGCTGACAAGTACGAGCTTTAAGTATCTAGTTTAATAATATATTTCATTTTTTTATTTCAGTTGAACTTAGGAGGAGCAATCTTGGTCACCGCATTTTCATAGCGCTCTACAAAAAATGTTGTATTGTGACGACCCAAAACCAGCAGTCAATTTTGGGTGCACACGTTTTCCATCATCAAAGCAGCAACTGAATTATTATTTTGGATTAAATTATTTATTATTATTAAAATACTTGCTTTTAAATTATTTTTATTCTAATATTTAATTGAATTACTGAATTATTAAATATGTTAAATTAATTAAGTTAGATAGAGAATGTAACTAAGCACCCTGTGCCAACATAAACTCATATTATAAGGTATATATATTTTGTTGGTGTGAGCAGCGGTCAATGCCGCAAAAGTACAGCAAAGCTTATCATACGATTTCAACATTTCAACATAACATTGAGCATCAGCCAGAGAAAGATCGAAACACACGTTGAAAACCAGTATTTCCCCTACCAGCGATCTAAGCCTAACACAAACAGTGCGACGCGAGACACAAGCAAAAATACAAATACAACTCGAGATACCAGCAAGCATAGCTTGACGAGAGGCACATGAAAATACAAATACAACTCGAATTATCAGCAAGCATAGCGCAACGAGGGGTACATGAAAATACAAAAACAACTCGAATTATCAGCAAGCATAGCGCAACGAGAAATACATGAAAATACAAATACAACTCGAGTTACCAGCAAGCATAGCCTAACGAGAGACACATGCAAACACAAATACAACTCGAGGTGCCAGCAAGCGTAGTCTAACAAGAGGTACGATTAAAGCAGTGAGTGGATTGAAAAATCAGTAGCTGACGGACCATCGAAGAAGGAAGTTGATCGCAAGGAGTAGCTGACGGACAATCGAAGAAGGAGGTCATTAGAAGAACAAGTAGCTGAGGACTATCAACGGAAGAGGTCGCGGCAAATACGGAAGATCAGGAAGGATCAACAGCGGAGGCTGAGGATGAATACAAGGTATATATTTTGTTGTGGGAGTAGTGGTAGGGTATTTGCTAAGGCGCACCGTCAGGTCGCACGGGTGGTCAAGTAGATAGGAAGCGCACCGTCAGGTCGCTTGATTGAGTCTAAGAGCTAGCGTATTTGCTAAGGCGCACCGTCAGGTCGCACGGGTGGTAAAGTACAGGCCAGGAAGCTCACCGTCAGGTCGCAGTGTTCAAGCTAAAGAGCTAGTAGTATATTTGCTAAGGCGCACCGTCAGGTCGCACGGGTGGGCAAGTGAAGGTTAGGAAGCGCACCGTCAGGTCACTTGATCGTAGACGTGACTTTACAGAATTATATTAAGCGCACCGTCAGGTCGCACGGAAGGGAAAAGACACATAGAAGGCGCATCGTCAGATCGCCCCAACAAGACTAGAGTTTGATGGTCAGGGCGTAAGTGGGTAGTCAGGGAAAAGCATAGCAACCGGACTAGCACCACGGACATCAGCCAAAGCGATAACTCCTGATTCGCGAAACGCACAGCGGATTTCGACCAACAATATATATCTCACCGTACCAACACCACATCGCTCGCCACACCAACTTACTTTGATCAAAATTGTAAGAACCAGAAAACTAAAAATCTTCTAAATAAACTATATTTTCTAACAAAAATATCCCAAACTATAAATTTTTGTGACGAGTCCTGGATAGCGGCTGAGCATATCTCAGCTATAGATCCGGAAGACCGGCAGCTTCGTTACATGGTGCCCGAACAGGGACACTGAAAATATAGCTTGTTGAGCGAGTGTGGTGAAGGCGAGAGTTGTTAAAAGCCGAAATTCTACGCCCGAAAATAAAAGAAATTTAATTGGAATAAAAATAAATAAAACAGAGTTAACTAAGAATAATAAATACAATATAAAAATAAAAATAATATACAAATAATAAACTAAATTAAACATATTATTTACAACAAAATATAATACAAGAGGTATATAACTAAAATTGAAAAAAAAACACAAGAAAAACAGAAGGTAAAAGCATACTTATTACGACAACAAAATGGTCAAGATATCATGGATATACTCACTTCGACGGGAAGACCTCTTGGCTACCGCAGAGGAGTTCGGATTTGGTACCGAGGGCTCCGTTGAAGAATTACGGAAGCGGTTTGCGGCTCACATAAACGAAAGCAGCTTCAAGCATGAACATGAACAACGGTTGGCTGAACTAGAAGCCAAGCACAGACGAGGGTGCTCACCAGGATTGAGTTTTCCTGAGGAATCGAATGGGTTACCACCGGTAACACTAATTCTACCATCACCAGAAGGCGGAGGTCCACGAAAAGACGAATTTTCCCAAAATTTTAATATCGACAGAGGCCCAAGTCACCAGATGCCGCCTCAAGCATATCCTGAAGCGCAGAGGTCTGCAGCTAGTGGAATGTCTAACAGTGCAATCATGGACAGAGTTACAAAGTGGTCAGTGAAGTTTGGAACAGCTGGCAGAGCTTTAAGACTGATTTTTTAGAGTTCTTCCTACCCGCTAGTGGAAAAGTGTCGCATAGTGGCTACAGTGGCGCTTGAAGACGTTTTAATGAACGCTACTGTCGACACGGGGGCGACGAGGAGTTTAATTAGCCGATACTATGCAGACAAGCTACGACGAAGAATAAGGACCAAACCAACGAGGACAGATGTTTCTATGGCTAATGGAAGCACACAAAGATCAAATGAGGCGTTAAAAGCAAAAGTATCGCTTAGAAGTAGAGCAGTAAAGATAGATATACTAATTCTTCATGAAGTAGTAGACGGCCTGATACTGGGAATGGATTTCCTGTCCGCCATCGGAACCTTTATACGATGTGGCGATTGCAGTCTAAAGTTACTAGGAATGCAGAAGGAGAAGAAGCACCGAGAAATTGTAAAGTCACCAACTGCCGTCGCAGCAGCACCTGCGTCATCAACTACAGTCGCAGCAGCACATGCGTCACCAAGTGCCATCGCAGCAGCACCTGCGTCAACAACTGCCGTCGCAGCAGCACCTGCGTCACCAACTGCCGTCGCAGCAGCACCTTCGTCACCAAATGCCGTCGCAGCACCAACTGCATCACCAACTGCCATCGCAGCAGCACCTGCGTCATCAACTGCCGTTGCAGCAGCAACTGCGTCGTTAACTGCCGTCTCAGCATCACCTGTAGTATCAACTGCCATCGCAGCAGTACCTGCGTCACAAACTGCCATCGCAGCGACACCTGCGTCATCAACTGGGTATTCACGAAGGGCAGCGACACCTGCGTTACCAGCTGTGCAACCGTCAAGGGCAGCGACATCTGCGTTGTCAACTGTGAAAAGACGAAGGGCAGCGACACCTGCGTTATCAACTGTGAAACCACGAAGAGCAGCGACACCTGCGTTATCAACTGTGTATTTATCAAGGGCAGCGACACCTGCGTTACCAGCTGTCTATTCATCAAGAGCAGCGACACCTGCGCCATCAACTGTGAAACCACGAAGAGCAACGACACCTGCGTTATCAATTGTGTATCTATCAACAGCAACTGTACGATCCTCAAACTCACGACTCCTGCGTCACCTACGGCGCAACAAAAACAGCAAGGCAGCAAGATAGAAAACTATGTCGCTAAAAATATTGAAAAGAGCGATGGTAAGAAATGTTATTGGTACGAGCGACGCATCAGACAAGTCGAGATCAGTCCGGAAAAATACCCCGAATACATCATAGAAGGTGGAAAGTTGTACCGTCATTTCCCTAGAACCATTGGTGACGAAGACGGTTCGTCTTGTAAATTATGCATTCCCACTTATTTAAGACACCGCGTCATGGCAGAGTATCATGATGTAGCCACTTCGGAATACGGAAAACCATAGGCAGAGTAGCGAATAAGTATTACTGGCCGGGTATGTTTCGTAACATAAGTCAGTACGCTAGGGGATGTAGAATTTGTCAGAGTTAAAAAGTAAGCCAACAGCAGACAGCAAGAAAAATGCGGACACATCTGGCAGAAGAACCACGGTCTACCGTCTGCACTGATTTTACAAATTTTTCATGGGTAGAGTTCCCACCGTTTTTCCAACCGGAATATTTAACCTGGGAGCCTCAAGATAGTGAAGCAGCACAGCAAACGTGTCACAACCCATCAACAGACACGAAAGCCAACACGCCAAGGACGAGCCAAGGCCTAGCAGAAAAGTTACGGTTAAGTATCTCCCAGTCTTGAAAGTACTTAGCCAAAAGCAGCTCCACGCAGACAGATGACGAAAGATTTGAACGAGATTCTCCCAGAGGGACCAAGCGTTTTCATCAACGATATGCCAAGAGAACCCATAGACGACGACGCCACTTTAGAAGACTTCATAAGGGAGCTGAAGGTAAAATGGGTTCCATCGAAGCAACTATCACGACGACGTCAGGTACGTAGGAAAATGGTACCGAATTGTGATATCACGCAGTGGCGTGGTAAGCACGCGCATTTATTCTTCGGCGAAGTAAGGGGGGAGTGTGACGACCCAAAACCAGCAGTCAATTTTGGGTGTACACGTTTTCCATCATCAAAGCAGCAACTGAATTATTATTTTGGATTAAATTATTTATTATTATTAAAATACTTGCTTTTAAATTATTTTTATTCTTATATTTAATTGAATTACTGAATTATTAAATATGTTAAATTAATTTAGTTAGATAGAGAATGTAACTAAGCACCCTGTGCCAACATAAACTCATATTATAAGGTATATATATTTTGTTGGTGTGAGCAGCGGTCAATGCGGCAAAAGTACAGCCAAGCTTATCATACGATTTCAACATTTCAACATAACATTGAGCATCAGCCAGAGAAAGATAGAAACACACGTTGAAAACCAGTATTTCCCCTACCAGCGATCTAAGCCTAACACAAACAGTGCGACGTGAGACAAAAGCAAAAATACAAATACAACTCGAATTATCAGCAAGCATAGCGCAACGAGAGGTACATGAAAATACAAAAACAACTCGAATTATCAGCAAGCATAGCGCAACGAGAAATACATGAAAATACAAATACAACTCGAGTTACCAGCAAGCATAGCCTAACGAGAGACACATGCAAACACAAATACAACTCGAGGTGCCAGCAAGCATAGTCTAACAAGAGGTACGATTAAAGCAGTGAGTGGATTGAAAAATCAGTAGCTGACGGACCATCGAAGAAGGAAGTTGATCGCAAGGAGTAGCTGACGGACCATCGAAGAAGGAAGTCATTAGAAGAACAAGTAGCTGAGGACTATCAACGGAAGAGGTCGCGGCAAATATGGAGGATCAGGAAGGATCAACAGCGGAGGCTGAGGACGAATACAAGGTATATATTTTGTTGTGGGAGTAGTGGTAGGGTATTTGCTAAGGCGCACCGTCAGGTTGCACGGGTGGTCAAGTAGATAGGAAGCGCACCGTTAGGTCGCTTGATTGGTAAAGTACAGGCCAGGAAGCTCACCGTCAGGTCGCAGTGTTCAAGCTAAAGAGCTAGTAGTATATTTGCTAAGGCGCACCGTCAGGTCGCACGGGTGGGCAAGTGAAGGTTAGGAAGCGCACCGTCAGGTCGCTTGATCGTGGACGTGACTTTACAGAATTATATTAAGCGCACCGTCAGGTCGCACGGGAGGGAAAAGACACATAGAAGGCGCATCGTCAGATCGCCCCAACAAGACTAGAGTTTGATGGTCAGGGCGTAAGTGGGTAGTCAGGGAAAAGCATAGCAACCGGACTAGCACCACGAACATCAGCCAAAGCGATAACTCCTGATTCCCAAAACGCACAGCGGATTTCGAACAACAATATATATCTCACCGCACCAACACCACATCGCTCGCCACATAAACTTTGATCAAAATTGTAAGAACCAGAAAACTAAAAATCTTCTAAATAAACTATATTTTCTTACAAAAATATCCCAAACTATAAATTTTTGTGACGAGTCCTGGACAGCGGCTGAGCATATCTCAGCATATCTCAGCTATAGAGCCGGAAGACCGGAAGCTTCGTTACAGTATTTTCCTTAATATTAATTTTTTTTAATAAAAAAAAGCTAAACATACTCTTGAATGTGTATATTTTAAGGTATAAAAACCCTCATTTAAAAATATCCCTTAGGTTTCGTTAAAAAAATGCACAAACATGATCTTTTTCGGCCTCTGGGTATATTTCCCCCCTTAAGGCCACTTTGTCGTGTATTTTTTTTTATATAAAAATTGTTAAAAATTGAAAAACATAAACCATCATTAAATAATGAAATGAAAAACGTTACAAAAATTATATGCGACCAGTCTTCAATGACTGAAGTTAATATTAAAAAAATAATAAAATAAAAACGAAACCAGTCTTCAATGACTTAAAAAATGAATGAATGAATTAGAAAAAGAAAAAATATTAAAATATAAATAAAACAAACAGTCTTCATTGACACTTAAAATAAATTAAAATATATATAAAAATCAGGCTTAACTGACGCTTAAAAAAATTATTAATATATAACTAATAATCAGTCTTCAATGACTTAAAAATAAATGAATTAATTAAAAAAATAAAAAATATAAATATATTAATATAAAATCAGTCTTCATTGATGCTTAAAAATTAAATTGTAAATATAAAATCGGTCTTCAATGACACTTAATAAAAAAGATACTTCAAACATATTAACAAGATGCCGTTGTCGTCAATCACCCCATGCAAGGCTTCTCTAAGCAAGTGAGAGCTGGTAGATGGACGATGAGTCATATTCCTGTCTTTTTTTTCTGCTGTCTCAAGACTCTTTGCACGATTTCAATGGTTTCATCAACAATTTTTCATTGCTGAAATTATTAAGAGCCTCAACCATCTGCTCCCAAAACCACTCATAGCGTCGAGGCCTTGAATTAGTGCTCACTAGACTTGCGAGATCTTGCACTTCTTGCCTAAGTGCTTCTGTGGCTTTCTTTTTTCTCGCTTTATTACTGGCTGAACTCTAAAATGTATTAATGTTACAATTTTTTAATTTTTAAATTTTTTTTAACAAGCGTCTTTCACGTGCAAGACAAGTTGTGGAAAGAGCATTAGGAGTATTGTCAGAAAATAGAAAACACCGATAACATAGTGCTATCATGCTGCTTTCTTCACAATTTCCTGGCCAACTGTGATGAACAAGTTTATCAAATAGCTGACTATCCTACTGGAACACAAGCACAGAACAGCAGACCAGAAGTCATCCGGAGTTTATTTATGGGCTACTTTAACGAAGAAGGGAAATTACATTGGCTACTTCCCGAATAACGTTTAAATACGTATTATTTGTTAAATAGCATTTCTGATGTAAAATAAAACCTTTTGTATTTAAAACAGTGTTTTTAAATCAGTGAAAAACGATTAAAAAATATATTTTTTAAAAAAATGTAATATATAAAACAAATATTCTTTATTTCCGTCCGGTTGTTTTCGGCTACTTTTCTTTCAGTGTTTTTTTTTTTAATTTTCATTTGAAAAACTGTGGTTTTCTTCTCAGTGTAAAACTTTTTGTTTAATTTTTTTAGATTTTCATAGCCTTTTTAAATCTGTACTTGGTGTTAACTACACCAAAAAGTTCTGGCATAATTGAAAAAAATTATTTTCAACTGAACAAGATTCTTTTTAATAAAAACCCATCAAGAAATCTTCATAAGCATCTTCGCAAAAGTAAAAATATGCCAAAAAGAAGTTTCTCATATGACACACCAGCAGCATTTTTAATTTTTTCGATGGCAATATTTTTTATTTGCTTCAAATGAGAACACAGTGTCTGACCTATTAAATTACTTCGATTTTTAAAATAAAAAAAATGACAAAATTTTCAAATTTAAACACAGTTCTTCGACTAACAATTGGCATTGTTAGCATATCAATGTGATTGTGCATAATTCAACAATTTTATTGTGGTATTGAAAACACTGTTGTAATTTGCTTTTGAAAATGTATTGCAAACAAATAAAAATAAATAAAAAAATCCGGTTGGTTTAAAGATGAGTTTGTATAAAAATGTTTGTTTAAATAATTTAACAACACTGATGGTAACAAAGCAAAATTTTTTCGGTGTATGCAATAAAACGTTGTTATAGTAACTAACCGAGAACTCGTTCAAAATATCTGACCGCTCAGCGTTAATTTCGGCATCGTTCTGTAAAAATTATTAAGTAACTACAAATATATAATAATATAGTTAATAACTTGCATGCGTTACATTTGAGTTCTAAGCTCACTGTGTGGAACAAAAGCTTGCACGTCATTTGCAATCCCATATTGAGCGCTTTCTAACTCTATTCTGATATAAGGGATCTTTCACATCCCACAGCTATCGCTTTCCTTCGAACAGAATCATAAATATTTCCACTTCTTTTTTCGACCAAGCAGCCATTGCAATCTGAAATTTAATTAAATTATTTTGCATTAAAAATATGTAAACACTATATTTTTGCTTACCAAGTCTTGTTTGTTTCTTTATTCCAATAAGAATTCTTGTCAAAATAAGGGTTTCATGCATCTTTTTTTTTAATACCTTTCAGTCGAAAGCATTACTTCTGGTACAATTCTAGCTGCTTAAAGTCAACAAATCTTAAATTTTGACACCCAGTAACACTGTTTTGATCGTCATTGCTGTCATGTCTCAGTGTTTTTAGACGGTTTCGCATTGAAAGCAACAACAAAAATATTTTGACGCAATCAAACGATCATCGTGTAATATGGGCCTTGTAAGTAAAGGTGGTTAAATTTTAAGGGCCGATGTTGAATGTGAACCACACCTAAACGTCAAGTTTTTTCTGCATTTCATTTGACATTTCTCAATTTCAGACTAACTCAATTTGAACCATGGAAAGGTACACACTCGATCAATGCGTTAAAGTTATTCAGACTTATTATGAAAATGGGCTTTCAAATGAAAATGCATATCGTGCACTTCGTGATTTTTTCGGTCAATTTAATCGTCTAAATGTGTGTACAATTGGAAAAATCGTGCAAAAATTTGAGCAAACCGGGTCTGTAGGAGATGTAAAAACACCAGTGCGTGCTCGTACAGCTCGTACTGCAGAAAATATTGCTGCTGTTCGCGATAGTGTAGCTGAAGAGCCGTCCACCTCAACTCGTCATCGTGCCCAACAATTGCACCTCTCACGCTCGTTGTTGATGAACATGATTAATAAAGACTTGCATTTACACGCTCACAAGGTGGAATTGACTTAAGAACTAAAGCCTCGTTACCATTTTAAGCGTCGTCAATGATCAGAATGGTGGCAAGAAATTGCAACAGTGGATGATCAATTTTCGAAAAAAATCATCTTCAGTGATGAGGCACATTTTCACCTCAGTGGATTCGTCAATAAGCAGAATTGCCGCATTTAGGCGAATGATAATCCAAGAGTGATTGTCGAAAAACTAATGCACCTACAAAGAGTGACTGTTTGGTGCGGTTTATGGGCTGGCGGTATCATCGGGCCGTATTTTTTCCAAAATGAGATGTCAGGCGAATTGGAAGATATAAATGTGGACGATATGTGGTTTCAACAGGACGGTGCAACTTGCCACACAGCTAACGAAACAATGGCTCTTTTGCGCGACAAATTCAATGGCAGTGTTATCTCACGTGGTGGCGATATCAATTGGCCGCCAAGATCATGTGATTTAATACCGTTAGACTTCTTTCTTTGGGGTTATTTGAAAGAAAAGGTGTACGTCGATAAGCCAGCAACAATTCAAGAGGTAAAGGATGAGATAATTCGCCACATAAACGGCATAGAACCTCACTTATGCCTCAGCGCCATCGAAAATTTGGACCATCGGATGGAGGTGTGCCGCCGAGATCGCGGCGGCTATTTGGCCGATATTTTGTTCCATACATAATTGAACCATATCAATATTATCATAATAAAAAGAAATGACAATAATTTGCTAAATAATTTGTGTTTTATTCAAAATCAACATCGGCCCTTAAAATTTAACCACCCTTTAGTACTAGTTCCAGGGTTGCATCGGAGAGAAACTAAAAAGTACTACTGAAATATAATGCTGCCACCAAAAATAAAAAGTTGCATTCAAAAATAAAACGTGGTGTCACATGCATAAAAAACTAGCATACCACAAGAAACTCTAAAAAGTTAACTTTTGTGTCAACTTGTCAGAGTTCTTGTCTTATCACCCTTTTTTTCATATATGGAGAATAAGCTTATAACCAATTAGTAGCTCTAAGAGCGAAGGCGAAAGGTATCTTAACAGAAATCTACCAAAATGAAAATGGGAATGATTTTGTGACAAGTCACGGTTGGTTTTTAAAATTCAACCGCCGGTTTTAAGGTATGTGGATATACACCACTTTTTTCATATTTCATGTATATTTATTCATACATATAAATATACTTTTAAATTACACTATTGTCCTTAAAAAGTTAATAATTCCCAAAAATTGATAGACCCAAAAACAAACGGGTTAACTTATGTCAATCTTTACTGTATTTTAATAATATTCAATAAAGTATTTAAAATCTATAATTGCATTTAGCTGTTAGTAAAAAATATGTTTGGATAGATATAATTTCCAACGGTCAGCTCCAGTGACAGAAAGAAAAGCAAATTGAGCCGTCTCAATTTCTCCATAAACTTCGAGTTTGACCACCATCTTGATTTAAAATTTTCCTAGATTTTTTTTTAACTTGATCGCGGCAATTTTTCGGTCATATTAGCAAAAAGATTTTAATTTTTTAAAGTTTTCAACATTTACTTTATTTATATTTATTTGCTATTGCACTTTTATAAACTTTTCACAATTAACGCTTACCGAGCGTTTCCACTGCCCGAATGAACGAATAATTCATCGCGAACAAATCGTAGCGACGAATTCTTCGTTCGGTCCAACCGTTTCCACAGCACGAACACAAGTTGCAAACATTGGTAAGTCGCCATGTTGTTCGTTCGTGCAGTGGAAACACTTAAATTCAATGCTTGCGAACATCAGCGTTGATCAGTTTTTGTTTATAGAAACGTACTAAATCGGATTAATTTTTACTACTTTTATACATTTTAATCCGCATCCATTGTTTGCATCAAATTGATGCAAATTCTTGGAACACATTCATGTATTAAAAACAAATATGCATGTTTAAATTCAGAATTTGGGCTACCTTCCTAAAATATCAAAATAAACAAGTGAGCAGTTCTACAGTTAGAGATATTCTTATACTTATCGCGCTAGAATAGTTAATAAATTGAAAATATTCCAATGAATAATACTGTCTTTTTGTATCTGCATCAAATTGATGTACAACGTACTTTTCGTTTCTAGAAATTTCCGATGGATGCGGGTTAATTAAACTATTGGTGTCGGCGGCCTTTTTATGTGATTTCTAAATTATTGTTTGTTTAAACGGCCAAAGCCTACAAACAAAATTTAAAAATCATTTTAACTAGAGATAATAGCGACATTAACATATTTGTATTAAAAACAATTAAAAAATATTTATAACAATTATATACAGTGCTAATAAAAAATGGATTCCGAAGATGAAATGATTATAGCTAGCGCTGAATTTGTTGTTGTATCATCTGTGCTAAAGGCAAACAAGAAGAAAAAACGTCGTTGGGTTACGAATTTTTTGTAGGGAAGAAGTGCGCAAAACACTAAAAAATTCACTGTAATAAGAAAGTTAAGTTTGGATCCAAACGATGGCCGTTTTCGAAATTTATGCAGTATAAATGACGAAATATTTGAAACTTTGCTAGCGACAATATTATCGAAAATCACAAACCGTGACCGAGAAGCAATATCCGCAAAACAAAAGTTGGCTATAACATTAAGGTTTTTGGCAACCGGAGCTCATATTCAAGTTTTATGTTTTTATCAAGAATTTCTAAGTCAGCCCTCTCCAGAATAATATCGGAGGTGTGTGATGCCTTAATAAATTCTCTACAAGGTAAGAACATTTTTTCATAATGTGAAATCATTTCTAAGTAAACGTTTTGATAATATAAAACTTTTTCGTATTAAACCTCCACTAAATCCTGAAGTAAAAATCCCAATAATCTTACTATTATATAAAAATGAAATATTGCCTTTTTGGCGTTGATGCAAGTAAACTCAAGAACGGCTGAACGGATTTAAATGAAATTTTCACTATTCAAATCGTAAATAATTATAGATTGACACCGTATACTTAAAATTTTAAAATATTACAAAGCTTAGAAGTTATTGGCTGAGAAACTGACAAAATTCGGTATTTTTGGAAAAATTTGGCGCTTCTTTTCATTTTCTGCTTAAACCGCAAAAGATAAGTGAATATGATATATGGACAAATGAATGATCTTGCCGATTTCAACAAAAAAGTCCATGGTGACATGCATCTAAGATCAATAGTTTGGTAGTAAAATTCATATTTCATTAAAAAATTAAATCATTTTCTTGCAAGCATTGATTTGTTGATTGGCTTCGACGCTGTCAATGCTTGCAGCCAGCAGAATGTTGCTTTGGTTTCGCTACAAAATGCTGCTCAATGCTCAGAAAAGAGATTCTCTGCATGGAAGCTAGAATAGCTAAATAGAATTTGCTTCAGACCTTTGTTCGCGAACAGCAAAATGCCCGACAATTAAAATTTAAAGCATTTTCTCCAAGTACGTCGTTTGTTGCTGCTGCTTCAATGTTTCATTATTCAGAGAGAGTTTTTTTATTCAAAATGTTGAATAGCTGCGTGCAGAATTCTTAAGCTGCAAAATAGAAGTGCATGAAATTTATGGTAATAATTTAAGTTGAAAACGAGTTTTTGAGCTCTAGGCCAATCATGTTGAGAACAAGACAACATGAAGAACAAAGAAGCCATGTTGCCAATCATCTCAACATGATTGGCCTAGAGCTCAAAAACTCGTTTTCAATATAATAATGAAAGGCCGTATTCAAAAATATTAAGATGTAATAATTTAAGCTTAAATTGAAACGCCGTGCGATGCAAATTACATAGCTTTGAAGCTGCGCATTGGTGTGGGTTGAATTGCTTTTTTATCATGTTTTACGGCATTACATAGCGTTAGTGTATAATTTCGTCACTGAAATAAGACCTATGAAAACATTTTAACTTAATTTGATTTCATTTATTGAAAGTGATAAAAAAGTTTTTTTTAATTCATTCCATAAACATAAATTTACATTTGAAAAGGTAAGGACTTATTAAAACCAATATCTTTCCAAAACAATTCACGTTATCGAATACGAGTTTTATGTAATTGAGCTACAAATTGTGTTAATTAGCCCAAGTGCATTGCATAAAATGTATTTTCATACCATTTAATAATATGGTTAAATAAGTAGGGGAATGTCTCCGGTTATGAGCCATATTTCCTTAAATCGACATAAAATTGTCTGTACTTAATCATTGTTTATACAGAAATTCTTACATGATTGTAATTAATATGTCATGGAAAAAATAAACCTATTAAAACGATAATAAGACGAATTTTTTACAAAAAATGCGTTACTTTATTTTAATATACATCGCGGGCAAAGCCGCGGAGGGTTGCTAGTTTACTTATATAAAAGTAAAAATATTTTTTATTGTTTTAATTCATGCACCAAAAATTAAATTCATAACATAATAAATTCATTTTTAAAAAAATTCATACTAAATCATTTAATGAAAAACTAAATAAAATAGTAATATATATATATACATATTTAGGGTTGGTCAAATTTTTTTGCGATGTTGGCCCCACCCTAGCGGTGTTCTATGGGTCATTTTAAGAAACTTTGTTGAAGAGAGTATAGATCTATCTTGAAATCGGAGCCTGCCAGTTTTTCAAAATGGGTATTTTTTCAAAATATTGCATTGAAAAGACAAAAAACTATTTTTTTAAGTGTATATATGGTGGTTTTTGGGGTCAAGGAATCCATTTTTGACGTCCATTTTTATTTATGAAAACCACCAGGGGGCGTTTTGCTATTATTTTTGCATTTTATCGCTTCTTTTTGGGGAAAATTGCCGAATTTGTTGGCAAAATTGACAAATACTTGCCCTTGCCATATTGCAATTCTAAATGTTAAACAGTCCAAAATTTTCAGTGTTGAAAATAAGGGTAGGTACTAATACATGACCTATTTCGATTTTATTAAATCTTAGACAAAAAATGCGATTTTTCTTTGTTTTTTTTTTCTTGTATTTTTTTCTTCAAAATTTCAATTTAATTTTTCAGTAGAGAAAAACATTTCGCACACTAAATATAAAAGGGTTACAACTTTATATTTTTAGTGCAGAACTCTATCGCTTTTCGTGGTAAACATCGTTTTGTTTCAGTTTTTTATATAGAGCTTGAACAGTTTTTTGCCTCTGTGGAATATTGTTTTTTTTTTGTTTTGAGTTTGTGCCTTTTTACATTTATTCAAAAGAATTCAAATTAATAAGTTGGAATTGCTATATAAAACTGAAATAAACAATAAGAAGAATTGAACAGTGTCAACAAAAAGAGTGATATTGTTTAGAATAAAAGTCTCTCTTGCTTTCAACTCTGGGTAATTTCTTACGGCTCTCTAATGTCGCCATCATATCTCGTTTCTCTTTTAAACTCGTTTAGAAACGGCAGCCAGCAATGGAACGTGTCTTTCTGTTCCTTGCATGTGTAACGGAATTTTCGGATCAGACAGCGGTGGATTGTTGTATTCCAAATATTTTTGCAAATGATCATATGGAATGCTTTGCGTAAACGGTGGTTCGAATAAATTGATTTCGTTATTCGAGTCAATCATATTCATATCATCTGTGCAATTGGAGTTTACAATAGGCCTTTGATAAACTCTAAGTTGCATTGGGTCGTCCAGGTTGTTTCGATGGTGTAAAATTCTTTTTATAGCAATGTCACGTATCTCTTTTTTATCATCAAACAACATTGCTAACAAGATATTTTCCTAATGTGCGTAACATGCATTGTCTTAAATTACATTAGATCTGTTTCCGTACGCATTTCAAATTACTTGAAGTTGCTTGAAGGCGTTTCTTTACATATTTTTCGAGCTCGAGAGGGAAGAAGAACAAACAAAATGTCAATCTCTCGAGCCTCGAAACTCGCTTGAACTTCGCTTGAACAATTTCTTCGAGCACGATAAAAACAAGCATCAAGAAGAACAAGAAAATGTCAAATTAGTGTAAATAAATTTGGCACTGCTTACGGTTATAGGCAATCAGCTTTTTTTGTGCTTGAAACTCGCTAAAAGTCGTTTCCGTAATTTTCGGAAAATTCTCTCATTTCGGCAGATAATAAAATTACTCTCACAGCTTGAACATTATGTTACTTGAACTTTTCTTCAAGTTTGAACGGAAACAGACCTGTTATTAACAACTTCGCGTAAATTTGGTGAGCCAGCGAGAATGTGCAATTGGCCCTGGTTTAATGTGAGACAAATCCAACGAAACCGCACCATTAGAAATTGTATTGGCCATTTTGTACAAGTACTTCGAATCACAATGGTGTAGTCACTTTTGAGAAAAACGTTCTTCAGAGAGTCCTCTTTAGGAGAAAGTCCACTATAGGTAGGCTTTCCATACGTCAGGATTTAGATTGTCCGGACTTTTCAAACATGTGCGGACTTTGTCCGGACTTGTGATTTTGTCCGGACTTGGACCCAACAAATTGAAACAATAATTATAATATCTCTTTCCCAGAAAAAAGTTCTCGTGTGAACACAAAGTGATCTTTCAGAAAGTAGCTGAAACACCCTGTATAAGAAACTAATAAAATAATTTAATGAACTGTTAATAGGTCTGTTCCGTACTCTAAAGTTTTAGTCCAATTTACCATTTTTACAGGTTTTAGTCCGAAAAGCGTTCCCGTACTCGAAAAAATGGTAAAAGAGAGTGCAATCGCGAGAGTATAAAATTTCCCCTCCCTGTCAAAAGCTGCAAGTTTTAGTCCGAGAAATTTCTTCTGGCAAAAATGGTAAAAGTGTCAAACTGCTTAAAATCATGTTTACGTGTTAGCAAAGAAATTGTAAAACAATAATAGCATGTTTCCACGGCACTCTGAATCTAGTATTTTGACTTACGAATTAAGAATGTGAAATAGCCTGTTCCCACGAAGAAATCTTAATTCAGTTTGACGGCTGAAACTATGTAGAGCTGAAAGCAATACTCACTTTTACAGCGGTCTTTGACTTTTTGCTTTGTTTGTCTTTCTTCCATTGCTGTTTTCGATTAATTTTCGATAAAATTTAGAGATGAAACCGATTTCTACTTGATTCGGATGTTAATTCAAACTGAATCAACTTCGAATGAGGTGATTCAGCTTGTCAAATGTTGTATGGCGAATTAGTTAATTCGGAACATAATTCAGCCTCGAATTACGAATGAGAGCCGAATTACGTTGTTCAGGGTGCCGTGGAAACATGCTATAAAAGTTCTTTGAAATAAATAAAAAACTGTTGGAATGGAAACCAAAAACATGGTTAATTGTGTAAAAACTAAATATAAATGTTTATTTGAGAATTAATTTTTATATTGTTCAAAATCTTTAGTATGTCGTCTGCACTGCCGATGCTACACACCAAACAAACGATTTTATTTGACAGTTTACACAATTTTAGTCCAAAAAGCGTTCCCGTACTTTTTTGTGTTTTTCAATATTTTTGAGAAATTTTTCCTTACTCTCACGTTTTTGACAGTTTTACTATTTTTAGCCCAAAAAGTACGGGAACAGACCTAATCTTATCGTTGTTATGTTTACGATTGTTGTTTGCAGTTAGTATTAATTTGTTTTGACCCTTCTTGATTTGCGAAATGTTGCGATTTGTTTTTGTAGGTGTTTTAGTACTACTTTGTACTAAGTAGCCCCACATTTGATATATATTTAGTGCAAAATTCATTTTAGTTCTTATTTTATTTTTATTTTCATATATCTAATTATTGATTGTGGAGTTATTGTTACGTTTTTATATTAATTCTAAGTTTATTATTTTTTAAAGAACTTGTTTATTTTTAAATATATCATTAAATATAAATGAATTGCATACTTCCTAATTGTTTTATATTCCTACTAATTTGAAAGCATCACAGGTATCAAAGAAGATAAGAAAAAATCAACAGCTTCTTACATAATAAATTTAAGAATTCTTGCTGTAAGCTTTATCGTAAAAAACATGAATTGTACAAGTGAAGCAAAATTGTGGATGTCATCTACTCATACCCCCCGCTTTGGCCTGTGTGGCCAAATTCCCCCTTGTCTAATGTTCGCTCAAATATATAATATCTACCTCTTGGGCCCATAACGTCTACATATCAAGTTCCACTATCAAAACATGTACAACTCAGGAATAATAATGATTTCTAAAAAGTGGGCGTATATATAGTTAGACCACGCCCAGTTTTAGTATAGTTGCCGACAGTAACCATACGAACTTATTTACCAAATTTTAGTATAATACGACCAAAAAAGTCTTAAATATAGCATTTTTATTGATTTGTAGGCGGTAAAGGGGGTATGGAAAAAAGGGGCATGGAATTTTTACTATGCCTATATTTTTCGCGCAAATCCAAACTAAAGTGAGACTTGCCAAATTATTCCAGTATTCTATTTATTTCCAATTACCCTTGCAAATATTTCCCCATGTACACCATATGTGCACAGCTGTATTGTTGATAAGTTCACTAAATGCCTATTATTCATGAACCAATACACATACAAAGACCGTTTATACAAAAAAACCTTCGTATTGATGTCACCTTTCATGGGAAATTTCCAGAAACAAAATCGGTTCACGCATTACCGAGAACATCAATTTCATACACAATGTAACTTATTTTTATATATATAGATATCAAAACAGTGGGCGTGGGAAATTTTTCTTTCAGTAAACACTTAAATTGGATTACTATGAACATTTGAAAAAAAAATTATCCAAATCGGTAAAGCCGTTTTCCAATTCTAGATAAATCAAAAAAGTGGGCGCAAAAGTGGGCGTGGTCAATTTTTCTTTCCGACAAAACTTAAATTGGATTACTACGAACATTTGAAAAAAAAAATTATCCAAATCGGTTCAGCCGTTTTCCGATTTTAGATAAATCAAAAAAGTGGGCGCAAAAGTGGGCGTAGTCAATTTTTCTTTCCTTAAAAACCTAACTTGGACTAAAACGAACATTTAAAAAAAAAAATTATCCAAATCGGTCCAGCCGTTCTGAAGTGATGCGATTTCAACCAAACGTACACTTATTTTTATATATATAAGATATCAAAACAGTGGGCGCAAAAGTGGGCGTGGTAAATTTTTCTTTCAGTAAACACTTAAATTGGATTACTACGAACATTTGAAAAAAAAATTATCCAAATCGGTAAAGCCGTTTTCCGATTCTAGATAAATCGAAAAAAGTGGGCGTGGTCAATTTTTCTTTCCGACAAAACTTAAATTGGATTACTACGAACATTTGAAAAAAAAAGTATCCAAATCGGTCCAGCCGTTTTCCGATTTTAGATAAATCAAAAAAGTGGGCGCAAAAGTGGGCGTGGTCAATTTTTCTTTCCTTAAAAACCTAACTTGGACTAAAACGAACATTTTAAAAAAAAAATTATCCAACTCGGTCCAGCCGTTCTGAAGTGATGCGATTTCAACCAAACGTATACTTATTTTTATATATATAGATATATATATAACAACATTAGGTATATATAAGCATATCAATATAAAATTAGGCTCCCAGAACTTACGCCCGATGAACTTACGTCCGAAAAAAGAAATGGCAAAAAAGCCCGATTTTCCATAGCATCGAATTATGGAAAAAACGCCCGAATTTGAAATGGCAATTGAGCCCGAAAGAAGGAAATTACTCCCGAATGGTTTGGAAAATAAGCCTGAAAAAAATTGAAATTATGGAAATTTACAGCAGTGTTTCGGGCTTTATTTCCAAATTCTTCGTGCGCAATTTCCGTGATGCAGATTCAATGTAAGACTATCAAAATATAACAACAGGCTCTAAATAAACGAAATTTTACCCAACAAAAACGAAAAAAAGCCCAACAATATTTGGAAAAATGGCCCAGAAACAAAAACCGAAATTTCGAAGCAAGCTACCTGCCGTGATATGTTTGCTCAGCTGCATCGCGATGCGCGACTCTCTGAGGTTTGCCATTGTCTGCAGAAAGGTAACGGCCTAACAGAAAAATTAATTTAATTGAAAAACTTTCTGTGAAAGATGGAATTGAACCAAGGTTCTCTGGAGTATGGGTCACGCACTCTACTCACTGCGCCACGGCCGCCACTTGTGACTTGAACTAAAAAAAAACCAAAAACGACGGCGGAATGGTAGGGGCCGAGGGGATGGGTGAGGCCCATACGCATGGGTAACGCTTATCCGCCAACGATACGTGTGCTCAGCTGCACTGCGATTATAAGATAATCAAAATATAAGAGAACAGATTGGAGTAGTAAGTTAATGTTCCTCTGTGAAAATATCTGCAAAGATTTCCTTAATTCTACTTTTTTTTATGTTATTCCATGAACAAGGATTTCATGGACATTATTGTAGTGTATCTACATATTTCTCCTTTGTCACCTTCTTAGTTACACTCATTTTAGTTATTGCATGTTTTGCTTGCGCTACATTAATCACTTTTGTTTATATTCGCTGTTGCTGCATTGGCCTCACTAATGCACATACAAAGCAGCGATCTCATCTTACAAATCCAATAGCATGCAAAACATTTGTGACACATATATTGTGACTCAATTATGCTTGGACGCAAGAAATTCGATGAACCAAAAGAAATTGGGTCATCAATAACTATGACAGTATTTTTGAGTGAAACTAAGAATACTATTAAGAAACTATGTAATATTATAGGAATAAGTATGAAATGTAATTTGTAATAACTATGACAATTTTTATTATAAAAGAACAATATTTTCAATAAAGAAAACAGAATTGATCTGAGCTTGAAAACGAGCTAACAGTCTTTTCTCTTGCGATATACGTTCCAACTTATGGCGACACTGCTTGGTTGAACGTATATGGTAAATTAGGGAAGCATTAAAGTTTTAGGAAGGAGTTTTATCCTCCAATTTTAGGAAGGAGTTTTATCCTCCGATCAAATTAGTTTACAAAATAGTTTACAAACTCAATAGCATTACATGGCGATCCTGCGGACACCAGACTGGTTACTTCTACCAGATCTGTTACGATCCTGCATACACCAGGCTAAAGCAACCCTACCAGATCTGTAACGGTCCTGCAAAACCCCTACAACAAAAAAAAAGAAAAAAAAATCAACTTTTGAAACAATTCCCATCATTTTGGCATTTTGCTAAACGCATTTTATAATAATGAAAAAGTATCAACAAAAAAACATCTTCAAAATAATTCTTCCAGTTCTTAAGACAATAAAGAAGATATTAAATCCGCATCAAACAGCACCAAGAATGTGGATAAAGAAATACCAGTTGCAGCTATTGGTTCAAGCGAAGCATCAGCTGCAGATATTTTAGTTTCATCGAATGCTCCAGAAACGAGTAAAACGGCTGAGATTGTTGTGTCTACAACGGAAGTAACGAAAGCTTATCCAACATAGATAAATATATAAGTTTTTAATATGAAAACTCATTACAAAAAAAAAAATATTTAATAATAATTATAATAACAAAAATTAGACAATAGTTACATACAAGTATTATTAATATATATAAATATTTAATAATGCAAGCAATAAATACATCAATCAGTCATTGTTATTTATAAAATTAAATTGTAAAAATGAAGAAACAATTAGAATAATTGGGGGATTAAATATCAAGTTATATATAATTGTAAAAATTCTTATGAACATTAAATGTTAAATAAAAATAAAAAAAAGGAAACATTAAATTTAAATTTTATTACTTCATATGGAACCGTTAAGAAGAGAGCTAGATAATTTAATAAGAATATTTTCAAATTTAAAAAAAAAAGTAAAAATATAATCTTTAAAAAGGAAACATTAGAACAGAGATTAGCTGAGGCGAATGAAATAAAAATAAAATTTAGGCAATTAGTGGAACAAACAGATTTAGATCAAAAAGAAATTGTAGAATTAAAATTAAAATTTAAAGAAATTTATTTTAAAATTTCAGAATTAATTTCAAATAAAATATCAGAATTAAGAGAAATGGCAGAATTTAATTTAGAAACTGCTGTAAAAGCAATTCCGTGTTTTAATGGAAACACAAAAGAATTAGAACCATTTTTAAAAATCGTAGAAATTTTGAATAACAATTTATCACCAGATGGCCAAAGAGCATTGCTAGATTTTGTTATTTTTGTTAAATTATCTCAAACAGTGAGAACAGCAATAACTTCGGCATCAATACCACAAAACTTTATTAAATTTAAAAGAAAATTAAAAGATAGATTTAAAAGTAATATATCAATTCCACAAATTCAAATGTCACTGTCATCTTGCGCACAAAGAAATCAAAGCGTTGGCAACTATAAATATAAAATATTAAATCTAATAGGCGATTTAAATAAATTGCAAATAGAAGCACTAGGAACTGAGGCGACTGAAGGAGAACGTTCGGTCATAACAAAAATAAATAGTAACTATAGTCTGACAGTATTCAAGAACGGACTTAACGAACAATATAAACAGACCCTGTTTGCCGCTATACCAAAAACTTTTGACGACGCTGTAGACCTTGCTTTAGAAGTAGAAAAAGATTTACAACAAAATCAATCTAGAATAATGTATGTAAATACAGAACCTAGAAGAAACCAATAATAGAAAAGGAACTTTTGGCAATTCATTGGGGTATAAATTTTTTCAGACCATATCTATATGGAAGAAAATTTACTGTGGTCACAGATCATAGACCTCTAGTATCCCTTTTCTCACACAAATCTCCGTCTTCAAAGTTAACTAGAATACAATTAGATTTATCTGAATATGATTTCGAAATAGTATACAAAAAAGGCAGCATCAATACAAATGCCGATGCATTATCACGTATAAAAATAGATTCCGACATACTTAAAAGCATGATACCAAAAGAGGAGGAAGAGCAAATTAATATAAAGAAAAGAGCATTAATAGTAACAAGGGGAATGTCTACTGAAAACAGGCCAAAAAATAAAAATAGTATAGGAGATAAGGTATCCAAGAAGACTGATCAACTTCATATTTGGAACTGTACATCCTTGAGTGACGTCACAAAAACAAAGAAATTAAAATTTATAGTAGACAAAACATATAAAAATAATGGTGAAGTAAAATATGATAAAAAAGAGGTAACAGTAAGATATAACGATAATCTTTCGAATCCAGGTTCGCTATTAGAGAAGTTAGCATCAGAAATGAAAAGATTAAATATATATGAATTAGCGCTAAATAACAATGATGAAATTTTTAAACATTCACCAAATTTTAAAGAAATATTTAACAAGCTGCAGCAAGAAAAAGTTGAAAATAAGGAAAAGCCTCTAAAAATAATTATTTATGAACCCCCAAAACAAATTTACGATAATATTATAAAATATAAGCTCATTGATGAATTTCACAATTCAGTCCACGGAGGACACCTCGGTATCAGAAAAACTATTTTAAAACTCAAACAAAGATATGTTTGGAAAAATATGCGTCGAATGGTTAAACAATTTATTAGGAACTGCAAACTATGTGCAATAAGTAAACAAACAATGCACACAAAAGAAAAAATGACGATAACGGACACACCAAGCACAAGTTTCGAAACAATAACAATTGACACGGTTGGCCCATTAAGAATTTCAAACGATTACAGATACATTCTCACTATGCAATGTGAACTGACAAAATTAATAATAGCGTATCCAATGACATCAAAAGACACGACTGACGTATAAGTAGGCTGAGCACATAAATGGCATATGCATACAACACACATAAGCCCTAACCAAAATAGACGAAACGAGACGATTGCAACTTGCCGAACGTTTGCATTCGTTACGTCTGTTTTGACATTTAACCCAAAATGAAACGAGTACCTCCAATCGTCTGAAAAAAGAAGAAGACTACTCTGCACAGCTGTTGTTGACGAGTTGAGACGCTAAAAGTTCGGTTCTTACGGAACAAACCGTCTCGTCACACCGTTTCGTTCAGTTCGTTGAGTTTACGTTTGCTTATTTTGGGTAACAACATTGAATTGCATTTAAGCGAACATTTTTGTCTTCACTCGTTACGTAGCGACTCGTCTATTTTGGTTAGGCCTATACAAATATGCCGACCTGCTGAATTGCTGCTCTCTTGCTCTTGGATTAGTTTTGTAAGTCAGTCTATATTGTAAGCTCACTAAATAAAGGTCGAATACAACATGGCGCAGTCGGTAAATTAAACGACGCCGGTTAATTAAGCAACATTGGACTGGTGTTAAGATTAAAAATAAATTTTACTAAATTTAACTGAAATGGCGAGCAATGATTTTCATCGGCCAGGCCCTTTGTCATTTGAGGGCAATATTAAAGAAAACTGTAGAAAATTTTACAATATGTGGCAAATATATGCAGTGGCTACAAAAACTAATTCGGAAAAAGAAGAAATTCAAACAGCAAGGTTTTTATCGTGTGCTGGAGAAATTGCAATTGAAATTTATCAAACGTTGCCGATAATTAGTGAAGACAGAGGCAAAATTAACAAAGTAATTGAAGCGTTTCAATCTTACTGCATACCGCGAACTAATGTGGTTTATGAACGGTACTTATTTTTTTCTCGCAATCAAAAAGAAGCAGAGCCATTTGAACACTTTTTGTCAGACATCGTAAAACTTGCTGAAAATTGCGAATTTCAGGACCAAAAGGAGACGATGATTAGAGACAGAATTGTTATGGGTATAAACGAACAGAATTTACAGCTACAATTGCTAAAAACGGATAACCTTGACTTAGCTAAAGCCAAAGAGCTGTGCAGAGTAGCAGAGCAAGCAGGCATACAGGCGCAACAAATGCAGTCGGAACGTGGAACAGTTGCTGTTATTCAAGACAAAAGAGGAAAACAGAGAAGCTTTAATTCAAACAAATACAATAACAAGAGACAAAATTCTACAACTAATTCAAATTTTCATTTTAGTTCACTGGATAATGTAACAAGGGAAAGAGACCAGCATAACAGCGGTGCATCGGCGCATGGAGCGGAGAGGAAAAATTTTAATGTATGTAATAAGTGCAATAGACATCATCAGCGCGGTAATTGTCCAGCATTCAATAAAAAGTGCTTGGCGTGCGGTAAATTCAATCACTTTGCGTCAGTTTGTAATGCTAGAAGAATACATAATATTAATATTCATCAATCTGATAGTGGTGGTGAGGATGATAGTGGTGAGTCGGTTTGCTATATTGATGCAATACAAGAAGTTGGTGTTTTGAAACAGGCTCGGCGGGATGGTCGTGGTTGGTATGAAACAGTGGAAATCGAAAAAAGTTTTCTTGAATTTAAATTAGATAGCGGAGCTGACGTCAATTTAATCTCCCTTGATGCTGTGCGAAAAATTGAATGTGAGGGAAAAATTAAACCGTGTTCATCAAAAATCGAAGCATACGGAGGATCTCGTATTCAAACAGTAGGATCAATTAAACTTCGAACATCATTTAAAAACTATACTAGCAATGTAGATTTTATAGTAGTAGCGGGTAATTTGATGTCTTTATTAGGATTACAAACGTGCATAGAATTTAATCTGATTCGAAGGGTTCAGGTAGTAAAGGAGAGAGACCAATTTATTATTCAAAATAGTGAAGTTTTCTCAGGTAATGGTCGGTTCCCAGACAAATGTAAGCTTGAGCTTAAGCCAGAAGCTACCCCCGTTAGCAAACCTCCACGTAGAATACCAATAGGTATACGATTAAAAGTAAAAGATGCTCTAGACAAAATGGAAAAGCGTGGCATTATTAGAAGACGGGATGAACCAGCATCATGGACACACCAATTAGTTGTGGTTGAAAAATCTAACGGCTCACTAAGGTTGTGTTTAGACCCAAATGCGCTGAATAAAAATTTAAAAGATGAACACTTTATAATACCAACGCTCGAAGATTTTTGTGATTGCATGCGGGGTATGAAATACTTTTCAGTATTTGATTTAAAAGAAGGCTTTTGGCAAGTTGAATTATGCCCAAAGTCACTCGAATTGACAGTTTTTAGTACCCCCTTTGGTACTTATGAGTACAATGTTCTTCCATTTGGAATAAAAACAGCGCCTGAAAAGTTTCAAAAGCTTAATATGAAATACTTTGGCAGCTTGCCGGGAACTTTTGTGTATATCGACGACGTTATAGTAGGAGGTAGAACGAGGGAGGAACACGATCAAAACGTCGAAAGAGTACTTAATAAAGCACGAGAGGTTAATGTGAAGTTTAATAGGGACAAGGTTCAACTGTGTGTAAAAAGTGTTCGATATCTAGGGCACATATATACTGGGGAAACGATTGATCCGGATCCAAATCGAGTCGAAGCAATCTTAAAACTCAAGAACCCACAAAATCGAAAAGATCTAGAGCGACTCATGGGAATGTTCAACTACCTGCGTGCATTCGTTCCAAATATATCCAATCTTAATGCACCCCTTAGAGAATTATTAAAGAAAAACATTGAATTTCAATGGACAGAAGATCACACAAAAGTTGTAGATGAAATTAAGAAAAATCTAGCGCAAAACTCTATTTTACATATTTTTGATCCAAAGAAAGAAATAATAATTCAGACAGACGCTTCGCAGAGTGGACTTGGATGTTGTTTAATGCAGCAAGGTAAACCTGTTGCATATGCCTCTAAAAGTTTGACAGATGCCGAGACCAGATACGCTCAAATAGAAAAAGAGCTTTTAGCAGTTTTGTACGCATGCGAAAAATTTAACAATTATATATATGGACACAAGTTCACTGTGCACTCTGATCATAAGCCTCTAGTTGCAATACTAGGAAAAGATGTTGGTCAGATACACTCATCTCGTCTTCAACGAATGAAGCTTAAGCTGTCTAAGTACAAACTAGAAATAAAATATGTACCTGGTAAATTTTTGTACGTTGCTGATCTTCTGTCCAGAAACTTTATTGACGATCCCTTAATTGACATTGAAAGCTCGTTAAAGGATAGTGTTCTTAGTATTAACATGAGTGAAACAAAGAGAATAATATTTGAAAATGAAACAAAAAATGATGAAGATTTGCAGTGTCTCGTAAAACTATATTTTGAAGGTTGGCCAAATAATAAAAGCCAAGTACCGGACAGTATTAAATTTTTCTGGCAATTTAAAGATAAGATTTATGTTGAAAATGACCTGGTCTTCTACGAAAATCGCGTAATCGTTCCAAGCTCATTAATTCCTGAAATGTTAGAAATGCTTCATAAATCTCATATGGGAATAAATGAAACCTTGAAAACCTTGAAATAAATTGGCCATACATGGTGCGAGATATAGAAAATATGGTTAATAAATGTCGCGAATGTGAAAGGTTTAGACCAGAAAATAAAAAACACTTTCTGGTCGCACATCAGGTGCCGACCATTCCGTTTCAAAAGATTGGAGTTGATTGTTTAGATTTCGGGGGGAAATCATACTTAGTAGCTATGGACTATTATTCTAAATGGTTAGAGCTTCATCCAATTGTTGATAAAACTGCTAGAACAGTTAAACAGATTTTGTTCAAAGTGTTTTCGGAGCATGGTATTCCTAGAGTTGTCATTTCAGACAACCAGCCTTTCAATTCGTATGAACTAAGAAACTTTGCTAAAAGTTTCAACTTTGACTTCGTGTACACAAGCGCACGATATCCCAGATCGAATGGGTTAGCAGAAAAAGCTGTTCATATATCTAAATCATTATTAAGGAAAATCAGTAAAGAAGAGGGTAGTTTAGAAATGGCCTTGTTAGAATACCGGACAACGCCTATTCCAGGAATTGGATATTCACCTGCAGAAATACTGATGTGTCGAAAGTTAAGAATATGGTTACCTGTAAAAGAGGAAGACTTGGTACCGCAAGTGCCAAAGGGCTTGCAGGGAATACTAGAAGAACGACGAAGAAAAATGATACAAAACCACTCTCCAAAGCGTCCGCGACGAGAATTAGAGCTAACAAAGGGTGAAAACATAGTGTATAGGCACGAAGGGAAATGGATGCCAGCTCGCGTAGTATCAAGACTTGATTTACCTCGATCAGTCTTATTGCAGAATGAAAATAATCGAATAATTCGTCGAAATACTGTTCACTTACGCAGGTCCGCTCATTCTCCTCAATTCAATACACCTGAGGTTGAAACTAACACACATATTACCGGGTCTAAAACTACTTTAAGCCCACAGATAGGTGTAGGTCTTGAGAGTGATCATAGCGAACAGCTAACGCCTGAGGTACCGATTTCAAAAAACGTAACCGCCGAGCAGGATTTACAGCACCGAGCAACAAACAAGCAATATGTTACCAAATATGGTAGAATCACCAATAAACCGAATTACTACCGCCCTCACTAAAATTCAAGATTTTGGTTTTAAACGAAAAAAAAATAATAATTGGAAAATTTTTGAAATTAAATTACATACTAATATATTTTAAATGAACTTTTATGATTGAAAATTTTTTTTTTTTTTTAAACAGAAGATGAATTAGTACTTATTATTAGTATTTACACGAATCTAATTTGCACGTACTTACATGTTTTAATTAAACTTTAAGAATTGAATTAACTTGTTTTGAGAGAGGAGATGACGTATAAGTAGGCTGAGCACATAAATGGCATATGCATACAACACACATACAAATATGCCGACCTGCTGAATTGCTGCTCTCTTGCTCTTGGATTAGTTTTGTAAGTCAGTCTATATTGTAAGCTCACTAAATAA
This sequence comes from Pherbina coryleti, assembly GCA_943735915.1. Lineage (NCBI taxonomy): Eukaryota > Metazoa > Arthropoda > Insecta > Diptera > Sciomyzidae > Pherbina > Pherbina coryleti. Next base: position 102,014,383 of record OX030948.1, on the reverse strand, counting down.
AGGTCGAATACAACAACGACAACAACAGCAACCACACTAGTAGAACAATTTATTTTAAAGTACGGCATGTTTAAAGTGTTAAAATCAGACAAGGGTACTGAATTCACAACGAACTTATGAAAAACATATGTGAAATGCTAAAAATTAAACAAATTTTTTCAACCCCGTACCATCACGAGACATTAGGTACCGTAGAAAGAAACCACAGAGTGCTAAATGAATTTATGCTGACATTGGCAGACAAAAATGAATGGGATAAGTGGATACCATATTTTTCATTTGCTTATAATACGACACCGCATGTTGACACACAATACACACCGTATGAACTAATTTTCGGCAAGTTGCCATACTTACCAAGTGACATACTTCACAACAAAACACCTATTTATAATTTAGATGATTATTGTAACGAACTCAGGATTAGGTTACAAGTTTCAATAAATAAAGCCGCAGAACTACTAAACATATCAAAAACAAATAGAAAAATTATGAGTGATAAGATTTGTAGACCAATTAATATAGACTTAGGCAGGGGCGGTTCCAGGAATATATTTCGGGAGGGGTTTCAAAAATATTTATGTACGTTATATATATAAAGGGTAGTTAAATTTTAAAGGCCGATGTTGATTTTGAATAAAACACAAATTATTAAGGAAACTATTGTCATTTATTTTTATTATGATAATATTGGTATGGTTCAATTATGCATGGAACAAAATATCGGCTAAATGGCCGCCGCGACCTCGGCGGCACACCTCCATCCGATGGTCCAAATTTTCGATGACGCCGAGGCATAAGTGGGGTTCTATGCCGTTAATGTGCCGAATTATCTCATCCTTTAGCTTTTGAATTGTTGCTGGCTTATCGACGTACACCTTTTCTTTCAAATAACCCCAAAGAAAGAAGTCCAACGGTGTCAAATCACATGATTGGCGGCCAATTGACATCGCCACCACGTAAGATAACACGGCCATTGAATTTGTCGCGCAAAAGAGCCATTGTTTCGTTAGCTGTGTGGCAAGTGGCATCGTCCTGTTGAAATCACATATCGTCCACATCCATATCTTCCAATTAGGGCCATAAAAAGTTCGTTATCATCTCACGACAGCGAACACCATTCACAGTTACTATCTGACCGGCCTCATTTTGGAAAACATACGGCCCAATGATACCGCCAGCCCATAAACCGCACCAAACAGTCACTCTTTGTGGGTGCATTGGTTTTTCGACAATCACTCTTGGATTATCATTCGCCCAAATGCGGCAATTCTGCTTATTGACGAATCCACTGAGGTGAAAATGTGCCTCATCACTGAAGATGATTTTTTTCGAAAATTGATCATCCACTGTTGCAATTTCTTGCCACCATTCTGACCGTGTAAATGCAAGTCTTTATGCATAATGTTCATCAACGACGAGCGTGAGAGGTGCAATTGTTGGGCACGACGACGAGTTGAGGTGGACGGCTCTTTAGCCACACTATCGCGAACAGCAGCAATATTTTCTGCAGTACGAGCTGTACGAGCATGTACTGGTGTTTTCACATCTCCTACAGACCCGGTTTGTTCAAATTTTTGCACACTTTTTCCGATTGTACGCACATTTGGACGATTAAATTGACCGAAAAAATCACGTAGTGCTCGATATGCATTTTGATTTGAAAGCCCATTTTCATAATAAGCCTGAATAACTTCAACGGTTCAAATTGAGTTAGTCTGAAATTGAGAAATGTCAAATGAAATGCAGAAAAAAACTTGACATTTAGGTGTGGTTTATATTCAACATCGGCCCTTAAAATTTAACCACCCTTTATATACACTCTAAACTATTTGTTGAAATTTACTATCAAAATGACCGTAAATTTTTGTTGAATTTTCTGTTGTTGCCTAAAATTATTATCTTTTGGTGTCATTTAATGAAAATAACCAGAAATTGTTTATTTTTTAACAGAAAGTTGAGCAAAATTTAAATTTACACAAAAAAAGTTTAAACTACTACACAAAAAATTGTAATGTTAAACTCAAAATGTGTAAAAACTTAAAATGACCGTAAATTTTTGTTGAATTTTCTGTTGTTGCCTAAAATTATTATCTTTTGGTGTCATTTAATGAAAATAACCAGAAATTGTTTATTTTTAAACAGAAAGTTGAGCAAAATTTAAATTTACACAAAAAAAGTTTAAACTACTACACAAAAAATTGTAATGTTAAACTCAAAATGTGTAAAAACTTAAAATATGACAAAAAAATGTGCAAAATTACACGAAAATGTGTAATGGTGAACATGAAATGTGTAATTTCATTCACGGAAGAAGATTTGGTATCAATGAACTAAATCAACGTGATTTAAAATAACAAGTACGAGGCAAAAAAAAAAAAACATCAATAGTATAAAAAAAAAATCAATACAATTATTAGTAAGCCGGAAAGTTTAACTTAAAAGTTTTCTATTCTATTATTATTTTTTTATTTTCTTAGAAGTAATTACATTATTTCAATTATTTTTTTATATTACTTATTACTTACTTTTATTTAAGCAAGAGTAATGAAATAGAGCAATGGTACGAAGGAAGGGGGATATTTTTACACATTTTTTGTTGAAAAATAAACACGAAGAGTTTCAACTTTTACACACAAGTTGCGTAAATCCTTAAACATTTTCTGTGTAATATCCAACAAAAAATGTTTAAAAATGTGCACTATTTAGACACTATTAGTTAGAAAAGCGTTGCCGATGATTAAAAATAAAAAAAAAAAATAAATAACTGGACATTTCAGCCCTTGAAAGGACTTTTACCTAGCTTCTTATGATCAATTGTGTTGTGCGTGTTAATAAGTTTGTACACAATTGACCGAGAAATGGACCTACAGGCTTAACGCCGACTCCGAACGGCGATGAACGGAATGTTCTTATTCTCAAGAAGCTTTACATGGCATTTTTATTACTCTCTGAGGTTTGCCATTGTCTGCAGAGAGGTGGCGGCCGTACAGAAAAACTATTTTAATTCAAATAATTTTCTGTCGCTGCTGGGGTTCGAACCTGGGTCTCCACCACGAACCTGGGTTCTTTGACATAGCGGCCACGCCGTTGCCGACGATTATCGTCGTAAAATTCAACAGAAATCGTTTAGAATGTACATTAGAGCGGGTTATTTTTTTTTTTTCAAAAAATTGTAGGCGTGGATAATATTCTACGGAGCAAATTCAACTTTGCTCAAGAAACCGTTAGTCTAAAGTCTATTTCAAGCCACTGGTTTTTCAAAAGAAGGTTATAATTTGTGTTTTGCTGCAATATGTGAAAAAATTATTCCACTTATTGGAAAAAACTTTGCTACGAAGAAAATAGCCATCCACATTTCACTTCATATTCACTCCATATTCACTCCATATGATTGTGTGGTGCTCAGGATTATTTTTTTGTGTTAAATACCACAAGCTGACGCTGGGGAGAAGATAATTATAATAATAAAAGTTATTTCTCTGTTTATTTGAGCCGAATACAAATCTAAAAGGCCAACATAAAACCAACATAAAAATAAATAAAAACTACAAAAACCGGAATTTTTCTCCATTACTGTATAAAAAGGAATTTTACGTCTACACTGCCGATACTATCCAAACTGTGGGGTTTTTAAATTAAAACTGTGCGGTGTTTGGATATATTTTATCCAAAAAATGCGGTGTTTTTGTGATTTCAGGTTAAGATTTTATGTGTGACTGTTTACAGCTACAGGCGCGATATAATGCAAAAACAAACAAAAACTGGAACAGAATTCAGTATTTTAGCAATACGTGTAGAAACAGCTACAAACGTTTACAGCATAGGGGTGTGAATATTTAAAGTAAATTATAAAAAACCAATGTTTTTCTTTTTGGTACTCTTAGCCCACATAATAAACATCAGTACATGACATTTAAATACAGGTTCTTTTAGAATTTCGGGGGGAGGGGGGTTTGAACCCCCAAAACTCCCCCCTGGATCCGCGCCTGGACTTAGGAGACTTAGTTCTTGTAAGAGTAGGCAATAGGAAAAAATTAGATAACCCATATAGCGGTCCGTATAGAGTAATAAGAAGAAATGGAGTAAACTCTATATTAGATCTAAATGGTAAACAAAAAGAATACCATAACAATTTATTAAAAAAATGGAATGTAGAATTAAAAAAAAAAAATACATATATATATATTTTAAGCAATTGTTATACATATACAAAAAATAAAAAAAAAATTTATTTTAAAACTTTATTGTACAAAAATTTTATTAACGTTTCTCCATAATCATTTATACAAATTTTTCTCTAAAGGGTAAGGGTGTAGTGTATCTACATATTTCCCCTTTGTCACCTTTTTAGTTACACTCATTTTAGTTATTGCATGTTTTGCTTGCGCTACATTAATCACTTTTGTTTATATTCGCTCTTGCTGCATTGGCCTCACTAATGCACATACAAAGCAGCGATCTCATCTTACAAATCCAATAGCATGCAAAACATTTGTGACACATATATTGTGACTCAATTATGCTTGGACGCAAGAAATTCGATGAACCAAAAGAAATTGGGTCATCAATAACTATGACAGTATTTTTGAGTGAAACTAAGAATACTATTAAGAAACTATGTAATATTATAGGAATAAGTATGAAATGTAATTTTTCACATGCAATAACAATCGAGTTTAGCTACTACAGCTTTTTCGCACATTTTCATCATCAACACATTTAAAGTCACAATCCCAATATCTTTGAAATTATCAACGATATCAATACAAATGGCTCAAAATAAGCTTATGTGCGAAAAAATTTACCCACCAAAATATGGTTGGGCTCAAGGACAACACAAGACATCACGATTAACCATGCAAAAACATAACCATGCAATTACACAATAGTTTTTAATCTACTCTTGAGTTGACCTTTAGACAAGTTAACATCAAAAAAGCTACAATTGTTAACTAATTTACTCATACGGTTTAAAGGAGCAGTTAACATATAATTTGTTCTACTATATGGTAAGTAAATGAAATTATTAGCATTTCTACTGCTTCTACGATTAGAGTTAAAATTTATAAGAGAAAGAAGTTCTGGAGAATCGAATACACCGGTGATGAGTTGGTGCAAATAGACGATATCTGCAGACTTCCTTCGCTTACTCAATGATTGCATTTTTAAAAGTTTCAAGCGATCCTCATAAGGAGGAAGGTTTAAAATGTCAAATCCACTTAAGCCCCTTAGGGCAAACCGAACAAAGCATTTTTGGACTCTCTCTATTCTATCAACATGCACATTGTAACTTGGAGACCAAACTTGACTTGCGTACTCCAAGTGAGGACGCACTATTGCATAATACAACGTTGTAGTCGTAATCATGCTATTGAATTCTTTGGCCCAGCGTTTAATAAATCCAAGCATAGAAGATGCTTTTTTACAAATGTTATCAATATGAATGCTAAAGGAAAGCTTAGAATCCATACATATTCCCAGATCTTTAACGACATCCACACGACATAAAGCAGTATCTTTTATTTTATAATCAAAAACTAAATTATTCCTTTTTCGCGAAAAGGTCATAGTTTGGCATTTATCTGGATTAAGAAACATATTATTTTTAGAACACCAAACTTCAAAAGATTTCAGATCAGACTGGAGTAGGGCTGAATTGTCTTGAGAATTTATTTTTCTGTATATTTTCATATCATCCGCATAAATAAGCAGATGAGAGTTTTTAATAATATGGGTCACATCATTAATGGCTAAAATAAACAGAAGTGGACCTAGGTGACTTCCTTGAGGAACACCAGATAACGCAATAAACTCAGCAGACAAAACCCCTCGGAATCGTATTTGATAAGATCGGTCTGTCAAATACGATTTAATCCAGTTTACAAAATATTGTGGAAATCCAATGGACTTAAGTTTAAATAGAATTAAATTGTGTGGTAACTTATCAAATGCCTTGCTAAAATCAGTGTATATACAGTCGACCTGGCAACCAGATTCAATGGTGTTTAAGCAAAACGTTGTAAAATCGAGCAGATTAGATACCGTAGATCTGCCATTAACAAAACCATGCTGACGAGTTGAAAATAACTTTCGTTTATAGATTTATTAAATAACAAAGAAAGTGGTTGACACAAAATTGTACCGCATTGAGTTAATACTGCGGCAGGAATTCCGTCAGGTCCAGCGCTAAAATCTTCATCGATCGAACTAATATATTTCAAAATATCCTCTGAGGTAAAGGATAAATAGTCCAAAGAAACTCTGGGTGTAGAATTCATATATTCAAAATACCCCTCATCAGGATCAAAAGAATCCGAACAAAATAACTCTTTAAAAAGATTTGCAAATAAACCACAAATAATGACGGGATCGTCAGTAATTCCATCAACAGTTTTGAATGATGAAGGGAATCCATCGGATTTTTTCTTTGTATTTATGAATCCCCAAAACTTCTTTGGATCAGACAGTATTCTCAGCTTTATATCGTCTAAATATTCATCATATAATGCAGCTGAGCTATTTTCAAATTCCAGAAACAAACGTTTGTAGGTTTCCAGGTCATTTGAGTCTAAACTACAGACATATTTCTTCCATGCCCTATTCCTGTTGTTGCGAAGAGTTTTTAAATCCTTTGTGTACCAAGGGTACGCACAGTTTTTCGCAAATTTGAGGCTATATGGTACGGACTGAGAAAACACAGTAAAGAGCTCCATATAAAAAAAATTTATGGAATCATCAAGGTTATTTCCATTGAAGTACTCTAAAATAACATTTAGTTTGTTATGAAGTAAATGATTCAACTTCAAAAAGTCAGCTTTTTTAAAATTGAATTCATAAACCTTATCGATTGAACTCGAATTTACTATGCTCTCCCTGTCCGATTTATACCAAATGCTCAATGGTGGATGGTATTCATCTACAATAGTCAGAGCATGGAAGGCCCTCTTAACAATCACATTGTTACTGTCTGTAGTTAAGACCAGGTCAAGAAGTCTTTCAAGACTATTATAAATACAATAACTTGTTGTAAGTCAGAACATATATTGTCAACAAATATATGCTCTTGGCGAGTCTTCGAATTTGATGCACAAAAATATGTATCATCGTCGGAAGAATGCCATTTTAAGTCAGGCAGATTGAAATCGCCCAACAGTAAAATGTCGTCATTAACGTCAAGTAGATTTATTATATATTCTATGCAATCCGCAAGGCTTGCATAGACTTCTGCACTGCTCTTTGGGGGAACATATGCATTAATAACATATACATTGGAATTACAATGTAACACCTCAACGCATATAAGTTCGATATTAGAAGAGCAGGGAATATCAATTAAGGAACTGACAAAGGAATTCCTTACAGCTAAAAGGACACCACCACCAACAGCAGAAATATTGTCAGTGTGTCTGTCCTTTCTAAAAACTTGAAAACTATTGTCAAACAATTCCAAGTCAATAATGCTTCCGTTCAGCCATGTTTCTGTTAACGCGATAATATCCTCAGAGAAATTCTGGGACGCCAAAAATATGTCACGTGTTTTAGAACGTAATCCCCTTACATTTTGATAGTAAAGGGATAATCTACTTAGTTTTTTTGGGTCTGATGGGCGATTTTATTCGTCCTTCTAGACTTATTTTTAGGCATAAACTCAGAAACGAGAATATTATCGGCCCACATTTTAGAGTTAAGATCAGATGCAAACTCTTCAGCTGCAACCGTTAGAATAAAGGAGGCGTGGGAAGGCTTTTTACCAATTTTTTGCATGAACAGAAAGCATTTTGCCTAAATAATATATTTCGTTTGACAAACGTCAATACATTTTCAGTTGTTGTGTCGGGCTGAAGACGTGAAATGAATAAGAGTTTTCGCCTCGACACTGCCCTTAAATTAATTATTGGGTTATTGGGCTCGGTTGAAATCACATTAGGACTATTAGCCAATGGAGGAGTATAAGAAGGAGGTGAAGAAATAATTGTATTATTGCTTATTGAAGGCATAGCTGAGGGCTGCCTAGCCTGAGGAGGGTTTGAAGACGTCATACGACGCTTATTTTTATTTTTATTTTTATTCTTCCTCTTCTTTTTAGAAATATTCTGGTCTTCTTCAGACTGAATGTTTGTTTGCGTCCCGGAAGAGATTGTCTGAGACAAAGAAGGCGAAATTTTTTCCGGTGAAGAACATTCATCGTATACGCTGATACTGGGTGCGGCACTAACTTCACTAAAAAATGTAACAATTTCCCTAAAATTGTTATTAAGCAAGTTGAGACTTTCACCAAAAAGCTTAATTTTAGAATAAAGCTCATCTGGCGAAAGGGCCCTGCACGAAGCACAGTACCAGCGAAGACCAGACCGGACGGACATTAAATCGTCTAAACACGATTTGGATATACCCGCACATCTCGAATGAAACATTCGCTCACATGGGCCAGAACAACTGAACATTGGGTTCAAAATATTCTGGCTTTTGCATAGCTCGTTTAGGGAACAAGCAGCAATATTTTCAATAGAAAAATAATCCATGTTGTAAATTGAGCAGAACGTTCCTAATGGGTTAATTCTGTAGCTGTTCCTAATGGGTTAATTCTGTAGCTATGTATATATGAAGTGTACAGATAAAAAACAAATACAACACTCAATACGCTTGATAATAGCAAAACACAGCACAAAGAAGAATAAAATTATAATAAAAAAAAACACAGTAAGCAAGCAAGCTAGCAAGCAAGCATGCAGACGAAACAAAACAAAACAAGAATATAACTAGCACAAACCAAATTTCAATTATAATATTAATTAAATATATAAAAGGAACTTTTCAAATTTACCACAATTACAATGTTTTAAATTTTAGTTTATAAAAACACTCACAAATTACTGAAATTAGATTAAATATAACACTGAATATTTATTTTTTTTTTATTTACAAACAAAAACAAACGCAATAGTTACACTTCACAAAACACTTCTAACACCGACTAATAGACGAAGTCAACTGATTTGTAATAACTATGACAATTTTTATTATATAAGAACAATATTTTCAATAAAGAAAACAGAATTGATCTGAGCTTGAAAACGAGCTAACAGTCTTTTCTCTTGCGATATACGTTCCAACTTATGGCGACACTGCTTGGTTGAACGTATATGGTAAATTAGGGAAGCATTAAAGTTTTAGGAAGGAGTTTTATCCTCCAATTTTAGGAAGGAGTTTTATCCTCCGATCTAGTTATTATACAAATTAGTTACAAACTCAATATCATTACATTATGTCCGAATAAGGTCCAAATTGAATTTTGTTTTTATAATAAAATTATTTGCCCTTATACGATATATTGTGTTTTTACCTTCCGTACAAGGGCAAACCATTTCTTCACAGGGAGTTTGAAATTTCTGAACTTTTTGGGAATAAACAAAAAATCGGGCGTTTTTCGGGCCTGAATTCCAATTTTCTTTTTTAACTTTCTTCCTTTTAAAATATTTGGTAAAAAGACCCGATCTTTTTTGGCACAAACACCCAAAAACATGACAAAATCACCCAAAATTTGGGGCATTTTTTCTAGGAATTAATGCCAGATTTTGTATGGAGAATTTCGGGCTTTTTTACCATTTCTTTTTTCGGGCGTAAGTTCATCGGACGTAAATTCCGGGAGCCAAAAAAATAGGTTTGAAAATTTTAAGGTACATATTAAGGAACATACTAAAATACATCAACAAATTTAGTACAGAAAGTAATAAAAACTTGATTAGAGTCATAAAATCCACTTACAAAGATAAGTAATAGCACTTGGAATAATTCAGTGTCATCGCCGATACACTCTCCAGTCTTTTTGAATACATCCACTTATCACAGAATACATAGAAGAAGGGCTTATAGAAGGAGACTTATGCTACAAGTTTGATTCTATAATATTCTTTTCTAATATAAAATGCTATAATTAGTCTTCTTTTATAAGGCCTTCTTGTATAAGTCCTTCTTCTATAAATCCTTCTTCTATAAATCCTTCTTCTAGAAATCCTTCTTTTATAAGCCTTTCTTCTATGTCATCTCTACTAAATTCGTTGATGTATTCAACAAGACTGGGGGAGTGTATGGGCGATAGAACTGAATTATTTAAAGTGCTATAGCTTAAGTTCGTAGGCGAACAATAGGACTCTAATCGAGTTTTCACTACTTTAACAAACGCAGGTCTCTGGCAAGCAACAAATGGCGAATTTCGCTAACCCAGTATTTTTGGTGAACTTTGTGGAGTTGAGGCCATAGGAGGTGATGAACTCTATGGTGACACAGAATAAATTCGTGTTTTTTTCTTAAGGGATGGTTATACTTCCCCATATCAGCATCAAAATTAATTTGAGCGAAAAGGTGCTCAACAACACTTTTAACGTGATCCTCATATTTTCTTTGTTTTGCAGCAATATGGTCTCCAAAAGTAGCGCTGGCATCTTTTTTACTGCGATTAGCAATGGATGACATAGCCTCAAATGCTGTCTGTATACGCGGATCTTCCTTTGCCATATTTTTATTGAGCTTTTGCGGAGGAGGTAATATATCTCCACTACACTCCATGTTTTCGCCATTATCACATGATGTGGGTTGCTGATCTCTCTGAAATCATAAAGAAGATAGATATATTGACCGCTGTATTCATACAAAATTATGAACCTCTTATAAAGACTTCATAAGAAAAAAAAGTCGAACAAAATCTAAAAACATTATTCAATAGCGTTCAATAGCGTTTAAAATCTCAGTAAATTTTAAAAATGTTTGAAATTATTTGTCCTCATTTAAGCACAAATTTTGTCAAAAAAAATTAAAATTATTCAAAATATTTCAAGCATTTGCAAAATATGTAAAAAAATCAAAATAAATAAAAAATTTCCATTATATTTCTAATCCCATTGTTTTTTTCCATAATTATTTGATTTTTTGTTTGATGTTGGTTTTTAATATATAATTTTATATTTATTCAGAATCTTCAGAAGAATGAAAAACAGTTTCCCATAATTTTTTAAATAAATGGAATTTTCCACACTTCCTTGGAGCCATAGATGGTATTGTGTGATCCAAGCTCCAAAAAATAGTGTAACAGAATTTTTTTCTTATAATAAAACATTTAGCATTGTTTTAATAGCTGACTCAGATTACAACTTCATTTATGCTAATGTGGGAGGGCAAGGACGTATTTCGGATGGTGGAATTTTTAGAAATGCGGATTTTGCAAAAAAACTTAAAAGGAGCGATCTAAGCTTACCACCTAATGAAGTATTGCCCGGCATGCTTGAAGCTATACCGTACTTTTTCGTGGGTGATGACGCATTTCCATTGCAGGAGCAGGTAATGAAACCTTACTCTAGAAGTCATGAGAAAAGCAGCACAAAAAGAATTTTTAATTATAGACTGTCTAGAGCAAGAATGGTTGTGGAAAATGCTTCTGGAATACTTTCGTCTGTATTCAGAGATTAAGTAAACCAATATTGCTAGAGACATAAAAAAAAGATTCTTGTTGATATATATAACAAATTCTTAATAAATATTTTGAGAGGTGCAACAAAAGCAAAAGAACAAACATCCGTTTTGTGAACAGAATACATTTTTAAACCGCCATTTTGAATTTTAAATTTTTGACTTTAGATTCGTATTCAGTGACCCCGAAAACTTGCGGGGCAGTAAAATTGTACTGTATAATATAGTTTTTATAAAAATTAGCACGTTCATGGCTGCCATTTTGAATTTCGAATTTTTTACTTCAGATTCATGATCAGCGACCCCGAAAGCTTTGTGGGCACCAAATTTGAAATGCATAATATAGTTATTGTAAAACTTAGCGTGTTCACGGGCGCCATTTTTAAACCGCCATTTTGAATTTCAAATTTTGGACTTCAGATTCATGATCAGCGACCCCAAAAACCTACAAATCATAATTTTCATGCAGATTAAACAACTCCTTGAGGTTTTGGCCGTCTTTTTTCGATTTGGAACCATTGTGCGTCGGTACGACGCTAATAGCGAATCCATCTTTTTTTACATCCATTGCCGTGCGTCTTAATTTGTCGCTTATGCATTTCCATGTATAGTTTTTTAAAGAGATCTTCTTATAATCTCGATGCTTGGGATCCCATAAGCAAAGGTTTTCCCTAAACAATTCGGTCAACTCCAAAAAAATTTCGGCAGACCCATAGAAATGAGAGATAAGGAAGTGCTGTTATGCTCACATACACTGTATGTGTACTGCGGCATTTTTTCAGATGTCAGTGAGCGAAATTTTTGACATTAACGCTGGAAAAGCAAAACAAAGAAAATTGACTCGAGAAATTATTTTAAAATAATTATTAAAAGCAGTTGTTATTGCTGAAATTAACTGAAATAATAAAGTGATTTTTATTACTAACCTTATAATAATGAATTGTATAGTGCACAGTTGTGGAAGCAGTCAGAAATTAAAAATGATTTAATTTCATTCCACAAGTAAGTATATTCAAATTCTGTTCACATCGGTTTAATTATAATCTTCACATGGCAACGTGTCTGACTGCCTCAACCTGGTGAGGCCAGCATTATCCATGTCGAACGCGTCTCAAGTCGATTCAAAACTCTGTGTGGTGTCCTCTAGAAACGGCAAACTGGCAACAGTTAGTTTGACGGCTAATCTGAGCGGCGGGCTCCCTGCCTTTAAAAGGTTGTGCGTTGGGTTTGAAGCCCACCACGTAAAAACAAATTTCAATGAAAAAAAAAATAAGAAAAAAGATAAAAATTATCCCCAAATCTGATGACGACTACCGCAAACGAAAAACTAACAATGATTCACGGATATGCACTTGGAACGTTCGAACCCTTAATTGGGATAGTGCCTCTATCCAACTGATAGATATCTTAGAAAAATTCAAAGCTGATATCACTGCAATCGAAGAAATGCGATGGAAGGGACAGAGTTGCCCCCGGCAAGCATCCTGTGATATGTAACGGGTCCGCCATCTTACTTTTTTTTTCAACTAGTGCTTATTTCGTGAATGGTAACACTTAGCACATGTCTGATTCGACAGATAATTAGTTTTATCCTTCCGCTGAACGAATATGGGTATGTGAACGAATATGGGTATGTGAACGAATATGGAACGAATACGAGTGGGCCTGCGATCGACTTACAGAAGATGCCGATTTTGCCAAAAAATCATCTTTTCAGAGGAAGCCCATTTTGATATTGGCGGGTATGTAAACAAGCAAAATTGTCGCATCTGGGGCACAGAAAACCCGCACGCATACATTGAAAAGCCTATGCACCCAAACCTAGTCACTGTTTGGTGCGGATTTTGGTCTAGAGGCATAAGCCTGATTTGTGCGCACGCTCCAACAGAAGATTAGGACGATGAGACCAAAGACAGCTTCTACGAGCGCCTTGAAGAGGCCTATGAGCGTAGCCCCGCCACGACATAAAAATCGTGCTTGGTGACTTCAACGCCAAGGTGGGAAAAGAAAATATCTTTGGTCCAACAGTCGGAAAGTTCAGCCTCCACGACAATACCTCCGATTACGGAATGAGGCTGATTGACTTTGCCGCAGCGCGAAACATGATCGTTAGTAGCACTAGATTCAAGCATCGCGATATTCATAAAGCAACTTGGATGTCTCCTGATCAAAATATGCGTAACTTGATCACGTTTGGATTGACGGAAGGCACTCTTCCAGTGTTTTAGATGTACGCACGATCCGTGTAGCAGCCAAGATCCGTACACGCCTGTGCGCAACTAAGAATGTGCGCACCCCAGTACACAGAAAGCTAGACGTCGAAAAGCTGCAATCAAAACAAACAGCCGAAGACTTCGCTACTCGACTCTCACTCCTGCTTCAAAAAGCACTCCTCCGATCGACGATATATGTGCGCAGTGGAATCATATTTCCCACTCTATGCGTACGGCTGCCGAAGAGGTGATAGGCTATCACCGCCCTCACCGAAACTAGTGGCACGACCAGGATTGTCGCGACGCCACTGCAAAAAAAGACGCCGCCTACAAAGCCACCCTGCAGTCGGTTGTAACGCGTGCTGCTAAAGAGCGATACAAAGAGAAGAGGAGGGAAGAGAGGATTTTCAGGCGAAAGAAAAGGGAAGCGGAAATGCGTGAGTGCGAGAAAATTGAGATGCATGGTGACAGGAATGAGGTCTGAAAATTTTTCGAAAAAATAAGACGCCTGGCCGATGGTTTCAAGACCGGGGCCTCTTCCTGCAAGGATGAAAATGGGAATCTAGTGACAGATACCCAGAGTACACTGATGATGTGGAGGGAACACTTCTCTAGGCTTTTGAATGGTGACGACGACAAAAATCCCACCAATAGAGATGACATACCGGAAACAATTTGCGCCAACTACCGTGGGATAAGCCTTCTTAATATAGCTTATAAGGTCCTGTCGAGCGTATTATGTGAAAGACTGAAGCCCATCGTAAACTAGCTGATTGGACCTTATCAGTGTGGCTTCAGACCTGGAAAAGTTCCGACAACTTCTCAGCAGTATCCGCCATGCTCTTGAATAAGGATCTCATGCCATTCACTTATTTTGGCTGCTGCTGCAGCAAAGATTGTATCAAAGCTCCTAAAGCAGTTTTAGGATTCTTTGTGTTCCGCGAATAAGCAGGTGGGGTGGATGAAGTTTCTGATACCAGTTGAACCTTATCTGGCGTATAAAAAGTGTAGTGGTACCACCAGAACCGCCACATAACGCTAAATATCGCCTTTGTTTTCATTAATACTCATTGTTGTTCTATTTTTTTTTCCTTCTTTCTTTACGTTCCAAAGCTTGCAGCCACCAATGATCATTGATCGAAAGTGATGTCACAACCAATAAAGTGCATTGCACTCACTGGTACAATGATCCAATGAGTCAAGCATGTGCAAGCCCAGTATAATTTTTGGATAAATTTTAGGAACAAAAGAAAATAATAGTAACTCAATTAAAATTTGTAATATTGAGTGAAAATAAATAATGGGGAGGAGTTTTGTAGTAGTAGGGAAAATAAATAAAGCGCAACAACAAAATCTTTGCAGAATCAATGCAGTCAACTTTTTGAAATTATGCGACTGGCAAAAGAGTAGAAAAACTGCTTTGATAAAGTGAATAGCACTTCCATAATTCCGCTATGGTTTTATTGCTATTGCGCTTATTAGCTTGTCAAAGTTGGTGGACTACTAGAACCACTGAGACTACTGATGAGTCGGAGTAGCGTCCGACGAAACTATGGTCTAGTCAGCTTGGTTTGTTCTGCAAAGAACTTTGTTGTTGTAGCAACCTGTTGCTTCATGAATTATTTGGCATAAAGCTCTTAATATAATTCTTAAAAAAATATTTTTTTTAAAAATTAAAAATTAAATAAAGAAAATAAATAAGATATTTAAGATATTTAATACCAGATATTTAAGGAAATAAAATTAGATTTAAAACGGGTCTTAAAAGTTGTCTTTATTTCTAGTGGCATTCAGAGCGGCATTTTTGCCATATCCAAAAACAGCCGATTTAGGCACTAAGAATTATTCTCTTGGTTTTTTTTTTCAAAACCATGACCAAAAACACATTACAAAAGTTTTCTCTATTTCTTCCAAGTTATCATTTGTTAACGTTGCGTCCAACGAGGTCTTCGTTTCCTTCTCCTGCATGTAAGGTTCTAAAAACGACAGTTGCTGCTCAAACTTCCAAATTTTCTACTACCTCGTTTTTTCACCAGTAATTTAACCATAATTTTCCATATTTCATTTTTTGAATTCATTAAAGTTCAAGTTTAATAATAATTTAATGAACAAATTTTCGCAAATTCGTAAAAGTAAGTTATAGTTTAGAGCAGTGATCATCAAAGCCTATGCCTCGGGCATTTGAGCTTTTGTGCTTAAAAACTTTTTGTATACATATTAACTCACGGACGAGCACTGAACTGCGTCAGTATCTATTGAAATTTCATGCAGAATAGACCTGCGGCACATGCATGCTTGTTGATTGTTTTTTTTTTTGCTGCGCATACGCAACTTATGCTACACTCATCAAAATATCAGTTTTTGCTATTTCTATGCAAAATGTCTCTACTTGAATGGGAGTTGCAATTCTTTTTTGCAGAAAATATTTTTTCTGAACCTCAATGTATGGTGTGCTACCGGACTGTTTCTGCTCGTAAAAAATATAACATTGAACAGTATTATATTGCTTGTCATAGTTTAACTTACAAAAATATGTTAAAAAAATTCTTAAAAAATTATAAAGAAAAAAAAAAGCAATAACAAATAGCTTAGAACAAGTATTCCAAATAATAAATAATATTATTAAATTGAAAAATAATAGAGGTAAACAAATATTTTTTTCAAAAAATGAATTCAAATTAAATCAAAAACAAAAAAAAAATCTAAAGAATTAAAAAAAAACAAAAAAGCAAAAAAAAAAAAAAAGACGGTTTCGTATAGTAAGTATTGACACTTCTAAATAAAAATTGAATTTTAAAAATTTAAATTAAAGTGAATTACTATTTTAAAATTTTCTCCTTTTTTGTAACAGTGCATAAAATAGTGAATGTAAATATGTTTCTTCGATATGAATATATGTTATTATGAACAGTAGTAAGCATATGTAAATCACAAATTTTTTAAAAACATTTCCCCCTCACGCCTCTTCCATAGATTTGTAGTACACCAGATGAAAATTTTTTCCGGTACCACTGAATAATCAAACAAGGGAACCATCGTCTTGCATGAAAGCTGGACTGAGATTCAAGTAGTATTTTTTTCAGTGCAAAGATTTCAATGAGCTTTTATACATAAACAAAGTATACTTGTATAGAGTTTGATGACCACTGTTTTAAAGCATTGGTGGGCATTCTTACACAGCCGCAATCTTGGCGTTTATGTGTGTTTGTGCATTTAAAAGCTTTCCAATGTTAAAACAGTGTGTAAAAAGCTTTAACAGCGTACGTGTGAAGCGTACGTGTGGCGGCAGAGAACGCTCTTTGCCCGCGAGCGATAGAATCCCCGACATTGTTTTAAAGCAGTGATCATCAATGCCTATGCCCACGGGCATTTGAGCTTTTGTGCTTAAAAGCTTTCTGTATTTATTTATTTGTTTATTTTATTTATTTATTAATATAGACTAGCTAGCACAACAAGACCGAGATCTTATATGACAGCACAAGCTTCATGAATTATAAAAATTATACAATATTTATAAAATAATAATTAAAATAATTTAATAAAACACAAGAAATTAAACACTGTTATTGAAACATGAAATAATAACGCGTAAAAGCGTTTCAAAGCAGCAAAAAATTAATAAAGTGAAACCTTAAAACTATACATATTTGTGGTTTGAACACTAAAATAAAACTTTAGAATAAGATGTTTAATCTATTATTCGAAAATGTTATTGCAATGATGAAAGATACTGCTGAAGCTGATTTTTAAATTGCACTACGTTACCAATAAATCTTAATTGCGTAGGAAGTGCGTTCCAGTGACGCGTAGAAAAAACAAAAAATTGCCGCTCTGAAGTTAAGCACGAATAACGCCTTGGAATTACTGTTTTAACGCGATTTGACCGCGCGAAAGTAATTTTTTCAAATAAATATGACGGTTCTCTTGTTGTTATGACTTTGTATAAATAAACCAATGTACGAAATTTAAGCAGATTTTCGAAGGTCATACCATAGAATTTTTTGGCGTAAAGGGAAACATGATCTCTACGTTGCAATCCAAGAACATACCTTGCAATATTATTAAATGCGACATTTAATCGTTGCTTACTGGAATAGTCACAATTTGCGAAAATTTCACAACCATAAAGCAAAGTTGGAACAAGATATGTTTTAGCAAGTAGGATTCTGATGCTTAACAGAGTGAAGTACTGGGTTGCCCACAATTCGCGTAGCATATTATATACCCTTCCAGTAACAGAATTGATGTGATTATTCCAAGACAGTGTGCGGTGAAATGTAATACCCAAGTTTTTTGCTGTTTCTACATATTCAATGTTGCAGTTTACTATTGCTAATTTTGGGACATCAGTCATATCTATTGGTCGCTTTGATATCACAAGACATTTAGATTTTTTTGGGTTTAAGTACAGCCCATTTCGCGTGGCCCAATGATGTATGTCGGTGAGAGTATTATTTACTAAATTGACACAGTTACTAATTGCATTGCGGTCGCAGCTTTTATATAACTGCACATCGTCAGTATACATGCGTATGGAGTAATGATACAAAACATCGGGAAGATCATTAATATACAACGAAAACAGTAGTGGACCCAAGATTGAGCCTTGAGGGACACCTCTTATGATTGGGAGAAAATCCGACACTGAATTACCTGAACATACTGATTGAGACCTAGAAGAGAGAAAAGAACCCAATAAGTTTGCTAATTTCGTTTGCAAAACTGAATGATCGACTGTGTCAAAAGCCTTTGAGTGATCCAGAAGTAAAGGGTGTTTTTTTTTAGGGGTTTGTTTTTCGAATAGAGATAAAACTGGCATTTTGTGGTCAAATCTGGCAACTCTAATGTCATTTATGTTCAGTTTGGTTTGCCATTTCATCATGAATAGGTTGACAAAAGAACAACGCTTGCAAATCGTGCAAATTTATTTCGAAAATAATGGTTCAGTTCGCGAAGTTTACCGCAAGCTCAGTCTATTTTATGGTCGACATAATCGTCCATCAGAGCAATTAATTCGGTTAACCATGGGTCGTTTTCGCACTACGTTTACTCTATGTGATAATACGCATCCGCAGAGACGTCGAACAGTGCGCACCGAAGAAACAA
Source organism: Pherbina coryleti (assembly GCA_943735915.1). Classification (NCBI taxonomy): domain Eukaryota; kingdom Metazoa; phylum Arthropoda; class Insecta; order Diptera; family Sciomyzidae; genus Pherbina; species Pherbina coryleti. The sequence goes on along the minus strand of OX030948.1, from coordinate 101,995,598 downwards.
TTGCCGCTGTAGAGCAAAATGTTGAAGAGGACCCGAATGAATCGATTCGCCACCGTGCACAGCAATTGGAGCTTTGTCCATCAACTTTATGGAAGATTTTGCGCAGAGATCTTGGCTTGCGACCTTACAAGATCCAGCTTGTGCAAGAATTAAAGCCGCGAGACCATGCAATGCGTCGTGATTTTGGTGTATGGGCCGAAAATGAGATTGATCTCGATGCTGATTTTCATCGCAAAATTTTGTTCAGTGATGAGGCTCATTTTTGGTTGAATGGCTACGTCAGCAAGCAAAATTGCCACATTTGGAGTGAAGAGAATCCACATGAGATCCTTGAGACGCCATTACATCCACAAAAACTGACTGTTTGGTGTGCTCTATGGGCTGGTGGAGTCATTGGGCCATACTTCTTCCGAAATAATGCTGGAGAGTCAGTTACCGTTAATGGAAACCGATATAGAGCCATGATAACCGACTATTTTGTTCCCGAATTGGATGGCATGAATGTGGATGAGTTGTGGTTCCAACAAGACGGCGCTACATGCCACACAGCGCACGTCACAATCGATTTATTGAAGGAAACATTCGATGAGCGCATAATTTCGCGGAATGGACCTGTCAATTGGCCACCAAGATCGTGTGATTTGACACCATTGGATTATTTTCTTTGGGGATATGTGAAGTCGCTCGTCTATGCCAACAAACCAGAAACGTTAGGGGACTTGGAGGCCAACATTCGTGGCGTTATTGCCGACATACGACTCCATATGCTCGAAAAAGTGGTTAAAAAATTGGACCTGTAGAATTGGCTTCATTCAAGCCGGCCGCGGCGACCACATGCCCGAATCATAAACAGTAAAGGCATAAAATTATCCTTCCAATAAAGCCAAATTGATAGACATTAAAACGATTTTCTTGTGTTTTATTTCAATTCGAAGTTCTATACCTCTAAAAAAAACACCCTTTACTAAAAAAGTTACTAAGTTGTCGTCAAGGGCAGATCGTATATCTTCGACAACGTCAACCAACGCAGTAATACAGCTGTGTTTTGGTCTAAAACCTGACTGTCGAATTGTTAATAAGCTGTTGTCTTGAATAAACTTGCTGATCTGCTTATGTAAAATTCTCGGCGCCACTGAATAATCAAACAAGCGAACCATCGTCTTGCATGAAAGCTGGACTGAGACTCAAGTAGCATTTTTTTTAGTGCAAAGCTTTCAATGAGCTTTTATACATAAACAAAGTATGCTTGTATAGAGTTTGATGACCACTGGTTTAGAGTCTCAATTTTGTGAATCTAAAATAACTTTTTGATATCTTTCCATTTGTGGATTTTATACTCTTTTTATTGTGCCTTATAAATTTAACGAAATTTAAGTTTTTATAGTTTTGTACTGAATATTTTCTACTAAGTAAAGTAAAGCTCTACTACGCAAAATCAAAATTACGGACTTTATGACGTTTACCCTAGAGCATATTTTATCGAAAATGAGCAAATTTATATGGGAAAATAAAAAATTTTTTATAAAGTTTGAAACTCAATTAAAGAAAAAATACATTTTTGTTTTTCTATATTTTTGTGTATGTTTTAAAACTCTTTCTAAAAACATACCTAAACCGTTTATTCTATTTAATAAAAATCAAGTTCATGTTGTTTTTTTGCTCTTTCTAAAACTGGAGATATTGTTCTTTTAATCTTCATTTTGTATGGGAGGTGGGCGAAGGGCATGGTCGATCCTGATAAAAGATCGAGAGAAAGTGTTAAAGCTTGTCAAAAATACAATTTTAAGTTTTTATTATTTTGACAACAGAAACAGGTTTTGTGTCATTTTTTGGGTAAAAAGTGAATATTTTGGACCTTTTTTGAAAAAAGATTCAAATATATACCCTCTGCTAGCTGTTCTATTCAAATGGTTTTTTTAAGTTGGTTGAATTTAATTTATCAAAAAAAAAAAAAAAAATTGAATGAAATATATTCAAAAACAACAGAGTTACTTGCATCAAAAGTAAGTCATACGAATATTTGATAGTTTTTTTTATTCTAACGATGTTATTCGAAAAAGACCTTGTACTAAAGTTTTGTGCAATTTTGAAGATATGTGAATGTTTTTGATGTTAATAACAAAATTGTCTTTTAAATTATTTACACATATATTTTCGCCAAAAAAAAGTGCGCTAATATGTTGATGATTGGCCTGGAATGTTTCTAAGCTCCCCTTGTGTTGTTGTTGTTTTTGTTGTTGTTGGATGTGCACCAGCCTGATCATTGGACCGTTTAAAATTGTGTTCAATATAAGTAGCCAAAATTATATTATCAACATGTTGTGGTTGCGATTTGATCTGTCTATTATATATTTGGAGCTTTTGCGATAAAATTACAAATGCGTTCTCAACAGTCTCAACAGCGTTCTATTGTAACGTTATGTTACAATAGTGCTAGCGACACATTTTAATTCAAGGCCAAAATAAATGCACTTGTTGTTGTTAATTAAATTGATTGGCGATCGATGTTAAAGACAAAACTTAAGGAAGGAGTTTAGAAAATACTGGCAGAATATTTTTTTAGAATAATAGTGGTAAAAATTGTATATAAACTTGGATATTTCGAAAATAAAGACAGATTTTAGCAAATAGCCTGTGGCTTTAAAACTATAAAAGATCTCACACTTTTAATTAGCCTTTGCGGCTTCACACAAAAAAAAAGCCTTGCGGCTGAATAAAAAGGCGTGTGCTCCTCTAATACACAAGTCCCCCACATAATACAATACACACAAACAGTTTATATCACCACATGGCGATCCTGCACCTGTCGATCCTGCGAACATTTGATGCTTAAAAACTTCTCCAATCCTGAGAAATGAAATCTTTTGATTTGTTTTTCCCTGAAATTCAATTGAATATTGAGCCATATGGAATATATTAAGAAACAGCCGAACAACGCCGAAATCCATGGAAGTATATTCTTCCAATTTTAAAGACGATGATTAAAATATTGAATCTGCACCAAACAACGCCGAGAATGAAAAAACCAACCAACCAACCATACGCTACAGAAATTGCAGTTAAATCAAATACGCCAAAAATGAATAAAACGTCTTAAATTGTCATTGCTAGAGATAAACCATCCAACACAAATAAATATATGAGTTTTTATATGAAATCGCATTATACAAAATGTATAACAATAATAATAAAAATACAATAATAATAACAATTATAATTTAAAGTCATATAAAAATATTATTACTATACATAAACAGTTAGTAATGCAAACAATAAAAACAAAAATTAGATATTGTTCTTTATTAATTTTAATCGCAAAAATGAAGATGTACAAAATAAAAAAAAAAATCACGCCATTTCAGTTTGTAAACGTTCGTTATAAGTTTAAAAATTAAGAGCAATATAAACATGTTTAGATGACTTCTAATAAATTTTTTTATTATATTAGAATACTCATGATTTAAAAAAATTAATGTTTGTCATTTTATTATTTCAACTCTTATATAGAATTTAAATAACTATATATATATATTACATTATACAATTAATTTTTTCTAACTAGGATAACTTCCATATTTAAAAAAAAAAATGCAAAATAATAATAATAATAAAAAATAAATAAAAAAATTATAATAGGTTGAAAGTAACACTTTAAAAAACTGAAACGTTTGAATACATTTTGTTTTTAAATATTCATTTACATAAATTTCTTTAAACTTTACCTATACGGAAACAAATAAATTGTAGTAACTGACCACTGACCTAAAGTATAACTTTTTCTCATAAAAACCTATCATCAAAAATGACGAGAATAAGATTAGATCTTTCAGGTTATGACTTTGACATCAAATTCAAACAAGGAAAGATCAACACCAACACTGACGCGCTATCAAGAATACAAAAAAATTCGGATATTTTAATGAATATGATACCCTCAGAAGAGGACAAAAAGTAGAGCCTTGGTTATAACAAGGGGAATTAAAAAGAAGCTAGCAAATGAAAATGAACAAGATACCTGCACATCTCAGAACGAGTCTGATCAACTTTTCATATGGGATTTCACATCTATTACTAACGTCAGAAATATAAAACGATTAAAGTTCATTAAAAGCGAAAAAAATTATACACGCGTTGAAATTATAGATGATATCGTACAAGTCCGTGGCGTAGTTGGTTAAAGTGCGTGGCCGCTATGTCAACGAACCTGGAGACCCAGGTTCGAACCCCAACAGCGACAGAAAATTATTTGAATTAAAATAATTTTTCTGTACGGCCGCCACCTCTCTGCAGGCAATGGCAAACCTCAGAGAGCAATCAAAATGCCATGTCAAGCTTCTTGAGAACGGGAACACTCCACTCCGTTCATCGCCGTTCGGAGTCGGCGTTAAACCTGTAGGTCCGGTTTTCGGTCAATTGTGTACAAACTTAATAACACGCACAACACAATTGATCATAAGAAGCTAGGTCAAAGTCCTTTCAAGGGCTGAAATGGCCAGTTATTTATTTTTTTTTTATCGTACAAGTACGATGTGGTGACAATCTAACGAATCTAGATTCGACTTTGGAGAAACTATCATATCTTATGAATAAAAAGAATATAAAAGAACTAGCGCTAGAAGTAAAGGATGCTATATTTGAAATAATTGATAAAAATGAACGAAAAAGAAAATTTAATAAGCTGCAGCAGAAGAGAACATCAAAGTGTAATAAAACTCTCAATATATTGATATATGTAACCCTGAAGAAAATAACAAGTAAAACCGTGCAAGACACACTGATAAAAGAATTCCATGATTCACCCCAGGGAGGATACCTAGGAATCAGAAAAACAGTACTAAAATTAGAAGAGCGCTATACTTGGAAAACATGCTGCAAATGGTTAAAAATGATGTAAACAAATGTGAAAAATGTGCTCGTAATAAACACACAAGACACATAAAAGAAAATGGTAATATTTATATAACAGACACACCAAATACGAGTTTCCAAACAATATCCATTGACACAGTACGTCCACTCAAGATATCAAACGGATACCGGTACATACTTACGGTGCAATGCGAACTCACAAAATTCGTAATTGCACACCCCATTGAGAACTTGGTGGACTTGAGAAAAATCATAGAACATTTAACGAATACCTTTTGTCTTTTGCCGATGATTTCGAATGGGACAAATGGATACCCTATTACACTTTCGCATACAATTCCACACCACATGTAGACAATTCTTACACACCTTTTGAACTAATTTTTGGTAAATTACCATCCCTTCCTAGTGATTTATTCTGTGAAAAACAAAACACTACAATTTAGAAGACTATAAAAACGAACTACAAATAAGATTAAAGACTGCATTAGACAAAGCTAGAAATCTGATAAATATTGTAAAAAACAAAAGAAAATTACAATACGACAAAACTACAATGGTATAAAATTTTGATGTAGAAGACCTAGTTTTAGTGAAATTGGAAAACAGAAAAAACAGTCAAAGTCCATGACCTTACAAAATAATAAGTAGAGACGGAGTAAACTCCATAATAGAAATATATGACAAACATAAAAAATTCTGGGTCTCCAGGTTCGTTGACATAGCGGCCACGCACTTTAACCAACTACGCCACGGACGCCACGAATTTTATAAATTACTAGTACAAAAAAAATTAGTCTTTATTAAATGTACTCGTAAAATTCGAATATTTTTACACTAAAACTATGATATAAAGATTTAAAATTACAAAGATACTAATAAGTTGTATCAAAATAGCTAAAATCTCCTAAGAAAAAATGTGTATACACAAATAAATATAATTATAACAATATACTTAACAATAAAGATAATAATGTATCGTTTTTCGTTAGATTTTTGTAAAATATGTTTTGAATGTATAAATTAAATATAAATATAGTAATGTATTTAATAATAAAGATAAAAATATTGCATTATTTTTCGTTAAATTATTGTTAAATAAATTTTGAACGTATAAATAAAATACATTAATCACTACAATACAAATTATATGTACATACACTTTAATTTAACATAAATAAGTTCATAATTTATAGCCAGAACTCCACCGTCTTAAAAATTGTACTTCAAAAAGTAAATTTTCGCTTAAGGGTAAAAGGGCTTATCGGCGAATCTGTTCGTCGAACAATATGGCGGCGCGAACGTGTGTGAAAAAGATAGCGTTCAAATTGAACGAACCTGTTCGTCACACAAGCCATTGATTTTTGTTGTTTTTTTTAATCATTTTCGGCAGCGAAAATCGACAAAGAAAATCAAAAATTTGTGACAAACTGTCGAACATCGCTCCTTAACTAGCGAACTTGTGTGAACATGGCCGCCGTGTGACGAACAGATTCTCCGATGTGTAAGCCCTTTAAAGGTGTAGTGTACTCATAAAGTCACTATTACTCCCCAACACTTTTTCATAAAAAGGCCAACAATACGCAAACACATAAAACCTTGCACTTGAAAATCAAAATTTCCGATAAGCATTTTTCATGCTTACCTTGATTCTTTTCATCCACTTCGGTTTGCGCCGCTAGTCGTACTTAACATAACCCAATGCTTGGCACAAGCGTATACAACAACAACAACAACAACAATAAAATTATGAATTATGTGATCGAATAAAAATGAAATTGATTGATCGATGTTAAAGACAAAAATTAAGGGAGGAGTTTAGAAAATACTGGCAGAATATTTCTTTAGAATAATAGTGGTAAAAATTGTATATAAACTTGGATATTTCAAAAATAAAGACAGATTTTAACAAATAGCCTATGTAACTTTAAAACTAAAAAGATCTCACACTTTTAATTAGCCTTTGCGGCTTCACACAAAAAAAAAAACACAGGTGCGTCACTGGACACACAAGAGAAGCGAAGCATTTTCGCAAATTCATAGATTTGATAATTTAATAGCGTTTTTTCGATTAAAATAATTTTTAAATTCAAAACTTTAAAATAACAAAGTATATATATCATATATATTAACCCTCTTCGGCCCTCCCTTAAAGCCCCCTGTTCAGTTGTAGGGAATAAATATACAAAAATCATTAATTTTGTTACAATTTAATCAACTTACAGGTTGTTTATTTTTAACGATATTTATAACGACCTTTGGTAGGAAGTAGAAACAACATCTAATACACAATCCTTAGTGAATATTTCTTTTGGTTCGTTCGTTGTTTTAGTTCGTTCGTTCTTTTAGTTCGTTAGGTCTTTTAGTTCGCATGGACAAACCGAAGATTCAAACTATAGCTCGGTAAATTTAGCTATCTTTGCTCTAGTTCGTTTTGTTTGCTACTTTTGTCGGTTGGCTAGCCAATACACAGTCCTAGAATAGTAATAGATTATCTTTCTTAATCTACTCTTAAAGTAATAGATTATAGTGATCTGCTGAAACATAGCTTTAGGTAATGTTTAGCATTGACCAGAGCCAACAAAACCACGGAAAAGGTTTTTCTAGTTGGGAAAACAGTGAGCCGCTATTATTTTGGGCTTTTATGACAATATGCTTGCCGTCTAGAGCACCAATACAGTTTGATAAGTCCAAAACTCTTTTGAAACTGTCTGCCATCGCTCTTTAGTCGGTGCTGGCATTGTTATTAGCATAAGAGTTTTAATTCTTTACTTTAAGGACAAACGTCCTTTACAATTTTTGAAATTGTTTAATGCCCTAGCCGATAGCTAAACGCAATGGCCTGGAAGGAGTCACCTTAGAAGTGTAAGTCTTAGTAGTGCAAAAGAAAAATAAAATAGCAGAGTGGAAGATTGTGGCTTCCTATATTCTTACCTCAAGTACACGGCCAACTTTTGTTTGGTGGATATGGCCTTCCGGAACTTTGTGTCTTGTTTCATGATCTTTTCTTGAAGTTCTCCGTGCAAGCATTCAAATTGGGCGATGCTCATCCGGTAGCTATTAAAGAACTTCAATTAGTCGTCCAATAGTGAAAAATTCTCCATCGATCGGTCGTTCCGAAAGCATCTAAAATTATTATTAATTATTAATTACACTGAGTTACAAAATGACACTTTATAAAAGGTGCAGAGTTCTCGATAGTCAATCCTAAATGCATTTTGGCTGTTGATTTCAAATATGGACTCCGTTTTTCTCCATCAGCTCGAGTTTTTGAGTTATAGGCAAAAACATGAAAATCAGTTCTTTTTCTGATAATTTTGCTTTATCTATTACACTGATTTACCAATTTGTATTACGATGATGAATTTCAATAAAGATATATTAGACCTTTCAATTTTTGCACATAAAACTACAATATCTTTGATAGTTTTGAAAATATCGACGTTCCAAGTGGAAAAAGTGTCACAATTTTACGTAGGCTGCGCTTTTGAAACCCTGTATCTTTAATATTTTTCAACGGATTTGCAAAAACTTTTTTTCAATTGATAGAAAATCTCTCGAATTGTAATAATTATTTTATTTTTTTTATTATCTTGCATTTTTTCAAATAAATTAAAAAAAAAGAAAAATTTTTTAAATTAATTTTATTAAAATTCAAGTACAGTTGATACGGTTTTTTGATAAGCAATTGATAAAGAAGAACCATGTTTTGCTTACATAAGTATAAAAATACCGGGAATAAGTTTAGAAAAGCTTAAAGCTGGTGTAATGGATGGTCCACAGATAAGGCAGTTAATGAAAGACCCTAATTCTAAAACCTCGATGACTAACCTTGAGCTAAAGACATGGGTGCCATTTGAATAAATTGCCAAAAAATTTTTAGGCAATTGCAAAGCAAGTAATTGTCAGTGCAACTACAACTAGTCGAGCAACTAGTCATCAACATGCTAGACAGTTTTAGGGATCTTGGATATAATATGAGCATTAAGATTCACTATCTACACAGCCATTTATCCCACTTCCCTGAGAATTTAGGAAACAGTAGTGATGAACAAGGTGAGCGTTTCCATCAGGACATGAAAATAATGGAAGACCGCTACCAAGGAAGATGGGACAAACATATGATGGCAGACTATTATTGGAGTCTTAAGCGAGATGGTCCTAATGCCTTTCATTCCAGAAAGTCACTGAAGAGAAGTTTTTCAAGTCGTAAATGATGCTTATCAAAAAAAAACCTTATCAACTGAAATGGAAATTTAACGAAATTAATTTAAAAAAATTTCTTTTTTTTTTTTAATTTATTTGAAAGAATGTTAGATAATAAAAAAAAACTAAAATGCTTAATAAAATTAGAGAGATTTTCTATCAAGTAAAAAAAGTTTTTGCGAATCCGTTGAAAAATATTAAAGATACAGGGTTTCAAAAGCGCAGCCTATGTAAAATTTGACATTTTTGCCACTTTGAACGTCGATATCTTCAAAACTGTCAAAGATATTGTAATTTTATGTGCAAAAATTGAAAGGTCTAATATTTCTTTATTGAAATTCGTCATCGTAATACAAACCGGTAAATCAATGTAATAGATATAGTAAAATTATCAGAAAAAGAACTGATTTTCATGTTTTTGCCTATAACTCAAAAACTCGAGCTGATGGAGAAAAACGGAGTCCATATTTGAAATCAAGAAACCAAACTAGTCTATAGTCAGCTGAAAAATCTCCGGCACCAAAACGTCTGTCGGGCTGTGTTATTGGCGTCCGTGGCGTAGTTGGTTAAAGTGCGTGGCCGCTATGTCAACGAACTTTGGAAACCCAGGTTCGAACCCCAGCAGCGACAGAAAATTATTTGAATTAAAATAATTTTTCTGTACGGCCGCCACCTCTCTGCAGACAATGGCAAACCTCAGAGAGTAATCAAAATGCATGTAAAGCTTCTTGAGAACGAGAACATTCCGTTCATCGCCGTTCGGAGTCGGCGTTAAGCACGTTGGTCCGGTTCTCGGTCAATTGTGTACAAACTTAATAACACGCACAACACAATTGATCATAAGAAGCTAGGTCAAAGTCCTTTCAAGGGCTGAAATGGCCAGTTATTTATTTATTATTTATTATAATTAGCAGTCAATTCGTTAATGAAAAAATCTCTTTTGCCAGCCTTTTTCACGATGAGAAAAATAAACGTGGGGTTAATGAACAAGAATTTCCCTCAATCGTGGATTAATTCGTTAAGCTCGGAGAATATTTCAGAGAAGCTAAGACTCAAACTTTAGAATTAAGAATTGTAAATTTTCTTAAATCATATAAATCTCAGCCTTTGGAGATGGCAGCAGAAGAGTATAGTGTTTTATTAAATGAATTCTGGTCACTTATGGCCCAAAATAATTTAATTTTTATTACATATAATGTAAGATCGTTAGTCGAATTAAGTAGACGTACAGAATTAGTTAAGATTCTTAACTTTCATAAAGTCGATATTTGCTTTGTACAGGAAACTCATTTTCGAATAAACTCGAAAGTTACTTTTGACAATTATAAAGTGATAAGAGATAACTCTAGTCAGGGAACAGCAATACTCATTAGTAAGAGTATTAAGTTTACTTCTCTAAATATTAAAAATATCAATTTTCCAAATATTTTTATAGAAATTAAGATGTCGTTTGCTGGGCAAATAAAAAAATTTTTATTAGGCAGTGTCTATATCCAAACAAATTTTTCCCGTAATAATTTTTGTTCGAGCCTCGACTCAATTCAAAATTTTTCGTTGTCTTACGACGGTGTTTTTATTGGTGGCGATTTTAATGCCAGAAATCCTTACTGGGGCGATTCGTTCATGAACTTGAATGGACAAAGTTTTCTTGATTGGTTAAGCAATTCAAATTCTACTTTACCGAGATTATGTAATACTTCCCCATCGTTTCCTGGAGGGTCGTCTTTCTTGGACCATTTCCTTATCAGTACTAGTCTGATAGACTCGATAAATCAAAATTTTCAGCTAAGTAGTCTACCTACATTTTCAGATCATTATCCATTGAAACTGATTTTTAATTTCTCTGAATTCGATTTAATTCAGTCTCCTCCGCAATTTTATAAATCTTTTGAAAACACAAACTGGGAAGATTTTCGTAGGGATGTAAGTTATCACATGTTAAGTTTGTGCCCTCCTGTGGATATGAATTTAGATAACGACCAAATAGATGATAATATTTCTCGGTTTAATGATTGTGTTAACTACGAAATGAGTGAACATTCCAGGATATCCTGAAAATATCGAAAAGCTTTTTAAAATTAAATATATCTGGCAAAAAAATTTAAAAAAACTCTTTCACAGAAATGGAAATAGAAAATCAGCTGAGTACATGGGCTTGAATTGTCAAATAAATCTGCTTAAAATCTTAATTAAAGAACAGGTTGAACTACATCAAGCGGGAGAATTTAATAAGAGAATTGAAAACATAAAACCTGAAGCAAAGGCATTTAAAGAGGTTTTCAGATTAAACGGTAATAGAAATTCTAAAGGTTTTGATAAACTTATTGTGAATGAGAACACTTTTTATGATGAGGTAGATAAAGTCGAACAGTTTAAAAATCATTTTTCAGATATTTACAAGTTTTCTGCTCCAGACAGACCTTTTGTAATAGACGTTCCAAGCACCGTAAATTCATGCGTAGATAGTTGTTCAGAAACCGTTAGTCTTTTTACTGATTCCTTTAGGGCTTTGCATAACACGGATCGTACCCATTTTACAAATTTATCCGAAGTCAATAGTATAATAAAATCTATAAATGCCAAAAAGTCAGCAGGTGAGGATAATTTATCAAATTTTTTGATAAAAAAAATACCGTTTTCAGCGATCGAGTTTTTGGTTATAATATTCAACAACTGTCTTAATAATGGTTATTTTCCCAAGGTTTGGAAATTGGCTAAAATCTATCCTCTAATTAAAAAACCAAATAACTTTCATATTGACAACTCTCGCCCTATATCTATGCTGTCTAACATTGGAAAATTATTTGAAAGGGTAATCAAAATTAAGTTAGAAAATTCGTTTGATCAGAATCTAATCCCAGATTACCAATTTGGGTTTAAACGTGGCCACTCGTCTGTAGATGCGCTGTTATATTTACATAATGAAGTGACTTGTAATCTAAGAAATCAAAAATGTACTGTTGCCGTGTCGTTAGACATTAAAAAGGCGTTTGATCGAGCTTATCAATATGGTATTCTACTTAAATTGGTTAATCTGAGATGTGATTTATTTATTATTAAGCTTTTTAAAAGTTATTTCGAAGACAGAAAATTTTTTGTAGAAATCAATGACACAAGATCGGATACGGGTAACATTTCCTGTGGTGTCCCACAAGGAGCGATTTTAGCTCCAATGTTATATAACATTCTCGTTTATGACTTTCCCCATATCAACAATGGTTCTAAAAGCATCCTCTTCGCTGATGACTCATTTATCTACGCTCATGACAAGGATCCTGAGATTGCGTTGGAAAAGGTTCAGAATCACATTGTAGTAATTGATAACTATTATAAGCTATTTGAAGCTATTTGCTTCAGAAACGCTTCGGGAAAAGGTCCGCGGAACGTTGTAAAACAAAGTAAAAGATCGAATCTGTCTTTGCATAATATGAACATTCCTTTTAGGGATCGTATAAAGTACCTTGGAGTAACTTTGAATAAGCTACTTAAGTTTAACGAGCATGGACGAATTGCCAAAAATAAGGGATTGCGCATTAAGGGCATGTTTTTAAAATTGCTAATAAATAGACATTTGAGTCAAAATGCAAAGTTATTAACCTATAAAGTATGCATCCGTTCGGCCGTACTATATGGCTTTCCCATATGGTTCACTATCTCTCCTACGGTAATGATGGAATTGGAGACAATAGAACGGAGTTGTTTGAGACTTTCCGTTAACGCGAACTATGCAAATTTTGTAAAGAGGTTTTCAAATACAGTTATATACAAAAAAGCCGAAGTGCAACCGCTTTCTTCATATGCTTTAGTCCTTCTAAATGGTTTTATTAATCGTCTTGAACATCATGAGAACAAGTTAATGACAAGTGTTCTTCATTCTCAAATTGGTTTTAATTGGTCTAACAGTATATATATTTCTCCAGTAGGAGTTTTACAAGAGACCATTAATTCCTTATTAAACTTAAATGAATACCGACTACCAGAGTTTTATTCTCATTCACTTCCATATTCCAATAGGGGATAGAATTTTTTTTTTGTTTTTGTAAATATGTTTTAGTAGTTTTAATTTAATTTTAAGTTTTTTATAAGATCTCATACTTGACTAATCAGTCATTGTAAACTTTTATTATATTTTTGAGCAATATCATTTTTATGTTTATCCTTTGATGTAGAATCATATCTCCTGTCTAAATTAAATAAGCATGTAGCGTTAAGCCGCGTTTCCATGCTATCACTTACGATCTCCCACAATCACATTTTTTGTTAGAAAGAAAAAGTATGTGACCCCCACCATATGGGATTGACGAATGTGAGTGTGAAACAGGCATTAATTTTTTTTATAGCATGTGATATCCTCTGTGATTTCATGTGATACTAGGAGATAGAAATAGTTCAGCTTTTTGAACTTTTGCTATAAAAGGTTATCACTTGCTATAAATTTGACTACCATTTTAAAAATTGTTGTTTGTGTGTTGTCAAGTTTTGACAATTAAAAAAAATTAAGCAAATTTTGTAAATCAATTCGGCTAACAATAATAAAATTTTAATTTTATTTCTAGCAAGAAAAAATACCTCGTGAGTTCTTAGACATGGCCGCTGATGGTCAGCCTGTGGGACTCATTAGGGGAAAATTTCCGCGTTTGGTCTACTCGCGAGAAAGGCTTCGGCTTCAAGACTTATTGTTTTCATCGCGTTGTTTCCAATTTCATTTCCCAGGGTGGCACATCAGAAACCACAATGGAATTGATGGCAAATCTATCTTTGATAACAATTCCAGTTTAAGAACTTAACGTTGAAGGACGCTGATCATTGGGCCGTGATGATTTCAAGTCATGTTGTTGAAGGCATGATTGTTATCAAATTCATTGCAAACTACATGGCAAGCCGTTTAAGTTTTAGAACGTTTAAGTTTTAGAATGTTATAGCGCGTAAAAGCACAATAAACGCAAAGATGGTCAGTATTTGGACGCAGCATTTGGACGGACTGCGTTTTGGATTCTATTTCTATTTGTTGAATGGTGGCTTACAGAGCGTTTGTATGTACATATTTTTTGAATTTGTGGTATTTATTGAATTTCGTTTGTTTTTCGTTTGTTTCGTTTTTTGGAATTCCCACTTATAAATTTATACAACTTGTTTTCTTTCAATATTGAATAAAAAGTATCTTTTTGCGAATTTTGTCTATATTTTTATGATTCAATATCTAATTACAGCAAAATGATGAAATTGTTCAAAACAATATACTGAAAATATATTAAATATATAAGCGGTCTTCGTTTAAGATTGTTTCGTGATTCGATTGGCTGTTTTGTGATGTATATATATATTGCTATCAGAATGATGTAGTATAGATAATTGATTGATTATGTGCACACTGACGATTCTCATCCGAAGGATAGGGAATGGCGCGTCCATCGAAACAAGACGGGCACTGTAATTGATCCATAGAATATCAAATAATTTTGAAACATTAATTAATTTATTTGTTTACAAATATGGCATGTCAAACTTTTATAGCTACAATGTCATATATGCATCTCGCTCTTTATAGGAAGTATTTTGTGATATGGGATAGGAGAAGATCATAAAAGATAGCATGGAAACGCGGCTTTATCCGGAACGAATAATGCCTTTAATGTTTATTAAAACAATACTGTATTGTTTTAAGTTTATCAAAATCAAATGTAATTTTTATTCAGCCGATTTTGTGATCTAACCTATTAATCTCAATAAAATTTGGAATAATTGTACTTTAGAGCCCATGCTCCTTTTTTTTTCTAAATGTGTATTTGGAGCTCCTAAATCAAATGCTGCAAAAAAAAAGGGTGGTCTCAATTGGTTTAGGAGATAAAAATCGTGAAAGTTTGAAAAATGGACTTATTTTGGAATAATTTTACTCAAGGTCTCACGCTGCTTTTTTTTTTTTTCTAAATGTGTATTTGGAGCTCCTTAATCTAATGCTGCAAAAAAAAGGTCTGTCTCAATTGGTTTAGGAGATAAAAATCGTGAAAGTTTGATAAATTTACATATTTTTTATATAGAAGACTATCTTATTCTAATAATAGAAATATATATCTTTTTAAAGCGAAAAATATGTTCTTCAATAAATAAAATTGTTCATGAAGTTTTAATACTGGCAGGAATGAGCGCCGCAGGCCAAACATTTTTATTACGAATGTACAAATTTTGTCATAATTCAACTTCAACATATAAGTGTTAAAGATCTTGTCTTTTTCACGATAATTTTAAACTGTTTTTCGCCGCAATTTTTAATAAAAATTTTTTACCTGCTCATGAATGTACAAATTTTGTCCGAATCACACTTTTTAAAATTGCCCGTGAACTTATTTTAACACGTTTAATATACAGCATTAATGATAGGAAGTATTATATATAAGGGAAAATTAGCTTCAACGCACTTAAAAATTTGCACTGAATTTTAAAATTTTCACGATTTTTATCTCCGAAACCATTCGAGACCGACAAAATGTAATTGCACCATTAGGCTTAGGAGGACCATATACATATAATAAAAATAAGAAAAAATATTTAGGCTTGGGCCCTCTTCCACGCTCTTGGAAATTTGCACTGAATTTTTAAACTTTGCCGATTTTTATCTCCTAAACCATTCGAGACCACCAAATTTTATTGGGCACCATTGGGCTTAGGAGCCCCATATACATATTATAAAAATTAGAAAAAAAATTTTTGAGCATGGGCTCTTAACTACAATTATGCCTAAAATTTAAATTGAAAATTGAAATTGAATGCATCAAGAGTGTGTGCATTCCGAAATGATTCAATCCATGATACAATTACCAGGTAGTATTATTCGCTGAAAATCAGCTGTGGAAAAACTGTCAATATGGGCATATAGTGTCAAAATGTAGCGAGTAGGTGCAAACAATGTTGCTTATTGTATTTTTCAAAATGAAAACAGCGCGATTTTTATAACAATTTTTCATATTTTTGAAGTGAAAACTTCTTTTAGCGCGTTGATCACTTTTTGGTAGAGGGTAAAACAATAGAATCGCGATATCATGTTGCTTACATCAAGAACGAATTGGTTTCTATATGTTACAAGCGTGAACATACATACATACATACCTATAAGAACTTGTGCGCTATGGTGGACACTGCCAACACAGTTGTACTTACTTTTATGTGTATTTCTACCTTTTCTAACAATTTGTTGGTGTTGTTGGGTTTTGTTGTTACTGTTGATGCAGTATTCAAATAATTTTTAAAGTTTACATGTGTGAGTGTTAGTAAAATAGAGATTAATACTTCAATTTAATCATTTCATTATATATGTTTTAAATATAAAAAACAAAGCAATACCTAAACAAAGGTTTAATTTCGTCATTAATCGTTTCATTCTTAATATTTTAAATGATTGGTTTATATATAAAAAACAAAACAAAAATCCCCTTTTACTTCTTGCTATGATTGCAATACTTCTATTTGACACTATATGCCCACATCAACGAGTTAAAGTAGCGATTAATACTACCTGGTAATTGTATCATGATTCAATCTTTTTACAGCTCTGGTGGGCAAAATCTTTAGTACTTCGTATTTAAATAATAAAAACATACATAAAATAGTACAAAAGTACGCACGTGTGCAACTTTGACTTGATCAACTATGATACATGTTCGTTTTGGCTTATTGTAAAACAATTAAGTATGCTAGAATGGATACTATTTTAAGAAATTGGAAAAAGTCGGTGTTTCTATCTTTAATATTGGGGAATGGACTTGTTTTCTTTAAATCTAACTATGAGTAAGTATTACAAACATCGAATCAAAGATAAAAACACATCTATTCCACCATAGAATACAAAGTCATATGAGGGAAGTCTGTAACCAGGCATCCAAATTTGCAGAAACTAATACTGAGTATCTTTCAAGACGTGTTTTGGTCGTAGTTAATCCAGTTTCCAACAACAAAAATGCTGTGAAGCATGTAAGAATTTCGTTTTTCTATATATTTGAAATGCAATGCAATTTTGGAACAATTGATAAAAATGGATTTTTTCAGTTTTTATTTTTGAAAATGTGTATTTGGAGCTAAACAAGCTAATGGTGTAAAAATTTCGCGTTTCTTTCGGTTTTTTAAAAATTGTTTTGCAAAACCGAGCGTTATGGATATCAAAGGAATCCACGCATTACTTTTTAATCGGGCATGTTCTAAAATCCGATTCACGTCGGAATCGGATTTACTTCCTATGACATTTGAATGAAAGGTGTTCTGCAATCCGATTCCGATCTTCGAATCCGATATTTGTTTTTTTGGCGGATTGTAGGTGTTCTGTAATCCGATTTATCGGAATTAAACTGAAATCCAATTCGATCAAAATTTTGTTGACGGTTTGTAAATGTTTCAATGATTTTTCATTAAAAAAGCAGTGAAAGTGTTAATCTCCTGAACTGCTGCAATGTTTTAGTTTTGGCATTACTTTTTTAATGTTATTTTTTTATTTGGCAGCTTTTTAACCATCTTTAAAAATGTGAGTATTTTTATAAATGATACATTTTATTCAAATATGTTGCGATTACAAAATTTATAAAGGATATTACAATACTTTTTTTGTTTTGAGTTTTTTGTTGTTACTCTCAATTCCAAAATCAGAACAGAGAGCTTTCTTGGCCAATTCATTTTAGAATTATAACGCCATCACCAATTATCTTGAATTTCGTCAAGTTAAGTAGAGTAATTGTTGGAAAGCAAGAACTTGCAAATTAAAAGAGTGTGTTCACGAAGAGTGATGACAGATGACAATAGAAGTAGGTATAACTGATAGATAAGAATGATGAAAAAAACTGAGAATGCATGATGACAGATGCACGTATGATAGAAAATAAGGAGTTGTGAATGTGATGCAATAGTGAGATTCCTACTCAGATTTGATGTTTCAACACATAGAATGTCCGTGGTTGTATGGGAAGGTATTCTCCTGAGCTTTGTTTTTCCTGAGCACTATCACTACGCCTTCAAAGTTATCAAGTCAAAGTTATCAATTCAAAAAAAGTTAGGTAATCCTTAGACTCATCAGTACCAAAAATTTCAGATAGAACGCAGATGTCGATATTCTTTCCATTGATAAAAAATTCCAAATAATTTTTGTTGGTTTTTAAGCTTTGAATATTGTACTGTACAATTTTAACCATTTATGCTTTCACTATCCATTCTTAAGAGAGAAATGTCATTTCGTATCCCTTGTTTTAAAATTGAATCCTTGATTTTTTGTAGCAATAACTTGGCCGCATCAAGCCCTATCAACTCTTCATCATTTTCCCAGGCAGTCATGTAATTGGTTATGTCTAACGCAAATTGATTGACCATTTTTTCCATTTCAGTGACTCTGTGGTTGTTGACCATATCCACCCGGTGCATTTCTGGACAAGCTTCCAAAGCATCCTGCCACTGTCTCATGTTCTCCCTTGCTTTTTCTGCCTCACGAATTCGATTTACATTTGTTTTTGCAACTTTGGCATAAGAGAATGTTGAGTGCATGTGTTTCGCCGCCTCCTGACTGTTGTCAATTAAAGCTCTCTTTGTAGCAGTCTTCCGCATGAGCGGTGGAAAGTTTGAATCAGCATTTTCTGACAAAGCCTCGAATCTGTTTCCAAAAACACTCCCAAATTTGGCTCTGGCCTCACGAAATGACAAATTTTCTAGCACCATAATTTTTTTAATGGAGTAGGCTTTAATCCTAGCAGGACATTCCTTGAAAGTAGGTATGTGCAACTGACCACAGTTGGTACATGTGCTTTCACAGCATTCCTTCTCTTTCTCATGAGGTCTGAAGCACTTTCCACACGGTTCCTCCCTTTGCTTGCAATGTTGAGCAAAATGGTTAAAGCGATAGCAGCGATAGCATTGAGCAAACGATATGAAATGTTTGACCTTCAACTTAGTGTAAGAAAAACCAATTTCTTTAGGAATCTCAAGCCCTTGAAAAATTAATTTGACCCGTGGTGTAGGGATTTTAGGACCATCCAAATTTCCCTTCCGCTCTACTCTTATTGATTTCAAAATTTGTACCGGTGAGTCCACAATGTCCATGAATTCTTCCATCGAAATGTCGGTAGGCACATCAAATACAATTCCTATTTTTGAAACAAAATGTGCAAAAATTTTGGGTATGTACCCTTCCTGAATCAGGCGTTTGTCTTTTACAAACGAGTTTACCGCAGCGCCATTTTTAAAAACCACTTTGCATCGACCAAAGCCAACTTTGTATACTTCCAAAATGTCTTTGATTTGCAGCTTCGACAAAAGTTTCGTAAGAGAAATAGCATTAATTGGCTTACGCACATTATCAGCAGGTAACATTGTGTCTACATAAGCCATGAACGGCCCTTTATGATCTGCACCATAAACGTGAGTAAAGTTTTCAGGCATTGGTATGTTGCTATGCATATCATTTTCTGCAATTCGCGTTTTCGTCACTCTGCTTCTCGACCGATTGCGTTCTTTGCTATGGCTGCGACTACGCACATTTTGCCCACCAACATGCCTTCTATCTCTAGAAGGCTGTGGTGCAGCGCCACCCGCCATTTTGTTTTTTGCTTTTTCCACCACCTAGCGATAGGCGTAGGAAAAAGACCACGAGGAAAAATAACCAAGAGGGTCCCACACACAGAAAAAGCAGTTAAACAAAAAGAAAACCCAATTTAAAGCAAAAAGTGGTTCTTGAAAACCCTTCAAGGGAACACAAACCGCGAAAAAAAGATCAAAGAGTTGTGATGGTTTGATAGAAAAAACTGACGGAGAAAAACACCATACAGCGCTGCGCACAAGATTACAACTCTATTACAATACTTATATTTATAAAATATTCATTTTACTTCAATTGAACTTTTTATTTTTCTTATGAGCAAGTGTCAGATTTGCTGTCATTTAGCTGATGCGTTCAGAAAGCAGCATGTTCGAATGCTTGTTCGAATCCGATTACATTGATTGCTTTCCGCTCGGAATGTAGAACACCTTTTTAAATCAGAATCGGAAATGAAATTCGATTCCGATCCAATTCCGAGGTGGATTTCAGAACTTGCCTGAATATGTATATAGGCCTCTTAAGCCTAATGGTGCAAAAAAAATGGTCGGTCTCGAATGGTTTAGGAGATAAAAATCTGAAAATGAAATCTAATTCCGATCCAATTCCGAGGTGAAATTCAGAATCTATTTTTTCAATCTTTCTACGCAATCTATTTTTCCATCAATCTTGACCAAAACGTATGTATAAAGATCAAATTAGAAAATTAATATAAGCGAAATACGAGTATTGTCTGCTTTATTCGCATTTTGCTTAAATAAATTTTTTAATTTTATGGTTATACTTACGTTTAGGTTATTTCGTAAAAGGGTAGTGCATGGATATTAATGATTGATAGCTCGTTGAATAGGTAACAGCACAACCTCTCTTTTGATACCCATAATGGTAGGTTTTGAAGGAAAATTAAAAAAAATCACAAGTGTTTTAGGTCCATTTTCCCAACTTTCAAGCCCTATACTTCCAAACCAATTAAGAGCGGCGTTAAATTTTTCCGGATTTGAACTTAGAAGGTCTTAATACACATCGGCATCACCCAGTGACACGGACGCGACATTCGCACGCTTTTGATTACGTCAAAAACAATAAAGAAACATAAAGAGCCTATGTGTATTTTTAGTGTTCTAACGCGCTGAACAAGTGCTACATTTTACAAATATATGGACAAGATTTAGTACAAATAAGAACAAAGTTATTTGCAATTATACAATGAAACGGACACGCCAAAAAATATAAGTTTCTTTGAAGCTCTTATAGAAATATACAAAATTTAGCTATTTTTGGCAAATTTCCTTTTATATATACTATACAGCCGTGCACACAATTAAGAACGATTTCATCGTATTCAGTTTTGACCTGAATTGCAATTTAATTTAAACTAAACCTTACTCTTACTCTTACCACAATGTACCCAAGAGACGAAGTTTGAGGAAAAATTATTTTGTTGTTGTCTAATTCACAAACAAATTCTCAGGAGATTTTTTTGCTAACATGTTGCTAATTTGAAGCGTGCACATAATTAAGAACGATCAGTATATTCAGTTGATAAGGTCATTCAGTAGATTTAAATGTACTGCATGGCTATTAAAATATTGTAAACATGCAATTGATTTCAATAAAAGTTAAAAATAAGAAAAAAATATGGGAAAAATTAGTCATGTGACCCTGTGACCCGGGAGTTGATTGTAAAACTGTTTTATGAAAAAAAGTCGTATAGTGAAATCGCCAATATTATAAAATGTTTAAAAACGATGGTTTTTAATGCTATTCGACATTTTCAAAAATATTCAACTCCAAAGAATGTGCCCCGAAAGCGTAAACAACGTAAAACGACTAAAATGGAGGATAAACTGATTGTTCGTGAGTCAATAAACTTTCCGCACTAATCAGCTAAACAGATTTTAGTAGCTGTTTTTGGTGAAAATGCGTCTAGAACTTCCGTAAATACAGTTAAACGTCGTTTGAAAGAAGCTGGTTTATTTGGACGTGTTTGCAGGAAGACCCCTTTAATGTCCAAGCTGAATCGTAAAAAAAGAATTAATTTTGCTAAAAAATATGGGCACTGGACTGTTCAAGAGTGGAAAAAGTATTATTTTCTGATGAAACGAAGATTGAGTATGGTCAGATAGAAGATCATATGTTAGACGCCCTGTACAAACTGAGTTTAGCACAAGGTACACACTCCCAACACTTAAGCACGGCGGAGGTAATATAATGGTATGGGGCGGTTAGTCATGGCGCGGCGTTAGTCCACTAGCAAAAATTGAGGGTCGTATGGACAAGTTACAATACACAGACATCTTGCAGAACAATTTGATACCATATGCAGATGAAAACTTACCCGTGTGTTGGATACTACAACAAGATAATAACCCAAAACATACTGCTGGTCATACGAAGAAGTGGTTTACAGGCAATAAGGTAACAGTATTGTATTGGCCATCGTGTAGTCCGGATCTCAATCCGATTAAGAACCTCTGGCAAGTGGTGAAGGAGAGAGTTGGTTCTCTAAAAATGTCAAATTTCACACAACTTTATGCTGAAGTACAAAAGGCCTGGACAAGCATTCCCAAGCGAGTATATGAAGATCTAGTGGGCTCAATGCCTCGGCGATGTGCAGCGGTTCTTAAAAGCAACCAAATATTAACTAAATAAAACTGAAATAAAGATTTTACAAAGCATATAATAAGGGATTCTTCAACATTCGAATGGGTAAGGATTTGCTTGAATTTTTTACTTGTATTATACAAAAAGTTAATAGAAAAAGAAACAAAGCAATCGTTCTTAATTGTGTGCAATTAACTGTATATCGTCACATAAAATTCAAAACAACGTATGATCAAAAAATTCGAAATTGTGTTTTTTATTGATTACGATTCACTACATTAAATTACATGTGTGTTATGAATTTTAAACTTCTGCCACCAAAAATAACCAAGTTATTTGATTTGAAATTTTCGATTCAATATCTCAAGTTGTTTGAATTTTATATCGTTTTTTGCTTCTCCTGTAAAATTATCAAAAGTGATGTTACGTTATTTTGCATTTTAGGTGACGATATGTAAATGTATATGAACTGTATATGTAAATTAAGGTCAAAGGTTAACATTTCTTCGTAGACTTATGAAATATGAGAATTATCTCTTACCTTTTTTTAATTAGGAATTGCGGAATACGGACGCGACATCATGAACGCGATAAATTTTCCAAGGGGAATATAATACAAATAAAGTAATGTTTAAAGTAACTTTTAATGAAAATAAAACATAAACTAAATTCAAGTTACATAACAGAAACTGTAAAACTGTAAGTTAAAAATAAAGAGCAATTTTTTTTCTTTAATGAAGAAGCGGTTTGTCTTTTGTAATGCATAAGATTGTTGTTTGTAGAAAACTTAAAAATTACAGCAACAATATAATATTACTTAAGCTAAAAAAACAAAGAAAAAATATGAGTATGATTCGCCAAAAGGCTCAGAAAAACTACTTGTTTCTTTTAAAATAGTTTATTCCCGCCAAAAATTTAAAGAATTAAAAATTTCTTTACATTTATCAAATTAAGTTATTTAAGCTTTATTATTGGATAATAAAAGGTTTTTTGAACAGTTTGAATTTCTCACTAGTGGTGACCCTTTTTGGGAGATGCCCATATAGGCAAATCCCGAAAATGGTTCACCAAGTGTGAGAAATTAAAGATGTTCCTTTTTTTAGAAGCATTATGTTTATAAAAAGCTTAATATATCTACATTTAAGTTCCCAATTTTTTTTTTTTTTTAATTTTTATGTAAAAAAAATAAATGATTCACCGTCAATATTCGATTTAAGTTTTTTTTTTTATTTTTTTCGGGTTATATTACTGATGTACGAAAGTTATTTATATAAAAGCTTTACGCATAAAAGTTTTTTATTTCCCTTTGCACTTCTTTCTCCCCAAATTGGTGCCATAATAGGTTTGACAAGATTTGGGCATAACGGTGTATTTTGTAAAATTAATATGATTAAATCTGACGTCCGACACATAAAAAGGGTTTTGTTTAGATAAAATTGTTAAATCAAAGTAAAAACAAAAATTTCAACCTGTTACAATGCAAATTTTGAACATTTTCCAGAATATAACTGCTGATTTAAAATATAAATAATTTTCAGCTCATATGAACTGGGCATACTTAGTGACGTCTGAATGGAAATAACTTTAGGGCCGTTTTATTCACTTTTATAACTCGGGAGTTAGATATAACTTTAGGATTTTTTGAAACTGAAAAATAAATTTGTTTTCTTCAGTACAATATTTTTGTAACAACTTTTGAAATTCAAAATTTTATATAACTTGAGTTTTATAACTTTCGTTAACTTGTGATTTCAATAACTTTCGATATTGGCTCCAGTTATTATATTAACTTGGGATATTTGGTATAACTTTTTGTTTTGTTTTTGTTTTTGATCTTTTTGTTTCATTCGTAAAAAATCGTAGACTACAATTGAATACAAAAGTTTTTAAATTTTGTAGATAAGTTGGATTATATAGATTTTGTTGATTGTTTTCGATTGGCAAAAGAAACCACCTTGATGATTTTGGAGCTGATCATAGACAAGTTACATTACGACAAACGACGTAAATTGAGTAAATTATTGCTTATACTTTGGCACGTATTAAGTGCTATTGTTTCTTTAATCTTCATTTCAAATAGCTCACGTGAGTTACAGCTAATCACTCAATTTTTTATTTTCCTTCGCTAATCCTTCTGTGATCTTGGATCTGTTTAGGTCGCAGTGGTGGATTTCAGTTGAGTGTGTTTCATTTTTCATCAGTGCACACATATTTTTATATAGAGTGGGTGTAGCCCCTCATATATTTAGGCCACAATTCGTCAAAATGAAAACCTCGTAAGATGAACTCCTGAGTGTTTTGGGAGAATTTTTCAGTACATCCAAATTTCCGCGCACAATCGGTGCAATTAACTACACACACATGAAAATTTAACCGCCTGGAGACGAGGACGCTGAAAACTACCAAAATCGAAAGGAACGTTTCTTTTCAAATGTTCATTAAATATTGCGGCGCGTTTTCAATTAAACAATATAAAGTTTATTCCTGTACAGTATCCTGGGCGCCTCGGTAGTCGAGTAGGTAACGTGCTCGACTGCTATCCCAGAGGTCCCGGGTTCGATTCCCGGCCAGGCCATGGTCCTTCGCTTTAAAAACCTTTCTAAATTTTCTTTTCCTCTTTCCTAAATCAACCGAAACAAATTTACCACTGAAACAATTAATATTTACCACTTGAAATGAAATTATTGAAATGTATTTATCACCAATGTTTACGACTTAAAATGAAACTATTGTAACTATTGAAACTATTGAAACTATTGCATATGTATCTATGAATAATTTAATATAAGTAGTCTGTAAGAGTTGATCTCTGTTAGATGAAATAAATAAATAAATAAATAAATAAAAAATAAATAAATTATCAACACACAAAATATTTATATGTCAATGTTAATATTAATGTTCATTAGGCCGGATCGTTTTGCAGCTTTAGGCCAATCGTTCAAATAGGTTGGGACATATTTATGTAGCTTTACAATCTCGTGAAAATACACAAAGTTTGAATCACGCCAAAATTCATTTAAAAAGTAAAAAAAAAAGAATTTTTTACAGTTTAACAAAATATATTTCTAAAGATAGTAAAACATTCGATTTTGGGATTTCAATAAAAATTATAATAGATAATACATAATTTTAAAAATTTTTTTATGCTAAAATGTTTGTATTTATCGTTTTAGCAGATTTCTAAATTGGAATTCTTACGTTCTGTTATTTTTCGCACACAGCTTTGATCAAACCGTTATATAAAAAGAAAGCAGAACGCAATACCTTTCCCATAAGATCAATTTTACGTAAATTCAATGAAAAATTCGGATTTACAGCGGTTTTAAAAAATATGTATTTAAAAATAACAAAAACTGCGATTTTTGGAGGTGAATAAGAGTTAAAGCATGTACACGAAAAAAATTAATCATACACTTTTGTTATAACTCAATAAGTTTTAATTCGTTTTTAATAGTTGAGCAGATAAAATAATAGTATTTTATAATTTTTTAGAATATTAAAACAAAATTATAATATTTAGCTTGCGTAGGCATGCTGACGGAGCTTAAATATAACTCTCTTCATCAACGTTTGCAGAACACATCTATTCATTTCAGCTGAGGCTTTTGCCCAGTAATACTTGAAGCTACTAACTTATTTTGTTTGCTTCTTATACCTAAGAAGTTTTCGCTTCATTTGAGCCAATATTTTTCAATTGGTCGCAATTCCGGGCAGTTCGGTGGGTTCATATCCCTCGTGACCACAGAACCCTTGTTTCGCTGATACCAATCCATCGCCGATTTACCATAATGGCATGAAGCCAAATCAGGCCAGAAGAGTGGTTTTTGTCTATGGCAGTTGATAAGGGGCAGCAGACGTTTTTGAAGGCACTCTGGAACATATATTTCCTGATTTAATGTCCCAGTTGTGACGAAAACGCGACTTTTCAGGCCGCATTGGCAAATAGCTTGCCAGATAAGGTATTTTTTGATAAATTTGTCAAATTTCTGACACTTAAATTTTTCAGCAACATTTTTCCCTTTTATTTGCGGAATAAAACTGTTGGCCTCTAATTTGTCTCTGATCCGCTTTAACATATGTTTCGTCGTGCATCACAACACATGAAAATTTTTTAATGCACTTGTCGTATAGCTTTCGTACCCTGCTTTTGGCCAATTTATTTTGCTTGTTTGTGCGATTAGGTACTGCGTTTACCTTAAATGACCTTAGTCCTTTCATTTTCCGCACTTTTTGGATATATGCTGCAGACATTCCTATCTTTTTGGCCACTTTTGGAACAGAAAGGTTAGGATTTTTTTTAGAGCGAGTTCCACAGCGCTACCCTTTTCTTCGCAAGTCAATTCCCTTTTCCGTCCACTTCCAGGTCGCCATATAACGACCCCGTTTCGTTAAACTTCTTTAAATTATATGTGACCATGGACTTTGGAATTTTTAATAATTTTGCAAAGTCGTTGTGCGACAAACTTGGATTTTACAACTTTTTGTGCACAATTAACTTTTTGAGGCCTTCTTTCCTAAAGCTCATTTTCACAACTATGGTACAACACATAGTATAATAATACAAGGTAGCATTGACAGTTGTTTGGGAAAACATCTCCTGTCAAAAAATATACTCAAAAAGAGAGCGCTCACAATCGGCCCATGGTATAATAATACAAGGTAGCATTGACAGTTGCTTGGGAAATCATATACTGTCAAAAAATATACGCAAAAAGAGAGCGCTCACAATCCGCCATTGAAAACACAAGCAATGTTGAAAACGTTGAAGTGAAAAAAAACAACAACCACAGCAGCTGCTGATGTATTTCCACAAAAAGCTGTTTTTGACAGTTTATGTTTTCCTGTTGAAGAGAAAATAAGCAGTTGTCAATGCTACCATGTATTATTATACCATGAATCGGCCATTGAAAACACAAACAATGTTGATAACGTTGAAGTAAAAAAAAAAACAACAACCTCAGCAGCTACAGATGCATTTTCACAAAAAGCTGTTTCTGACAGGAGATGTTTTTTTGTGGAAGAGAAAATAAGCAATTGTCAATTCTTCCTTGTATTATTATACCTTGGGTACCAAGGTTGCCAGTTAAAATTCGGAAAAATTCCCACGGTAATTGCCTTTTTCCCAAAGTACCATAAATTAAATACCACCAAAATTACCACGGCAAAAGTAAACAAAAAAATTCCCACCACAATTAAAAATTTTTGAAAAAATTGTTTACGATAAATTAGCGTTTTACGTAAAGAATATTATTTCTACGAATCAACATGGCTTTATATCTAGGAGATCAACAGCCACAAATTTAAATATTTTTTGTTCTTTTATAATTAGTAATTTCTCAAACAGTTTACAGACTGATGTTATCTTCACGGACTTCGCTAAGGCGTTTGATAAAGTCAATCACGAAACGCTTCTTAAGCTTTCTGCGCTAGGATTTCATTCTAGTCTTTTTTCATGGTTAAAATCTTATCTTCTTAATCGATGGCAAAACGTTAAAATTAATGAATGTTTATCTTCCGCCATACAGGTCACATCTGGGGTACCTCAAGGGAGTCATATTGGCCCTCTTTTATTTCTTCTATTTATTAATAACCTACCTGATGTAGTTAAGCACTCAAGATGCCTTCTTTTTGCTGATGACTTGAAACTTTTTCGGTCAATCTATTCGGACTATGATTTTAGACTTCTTCAACATGACCTTAACTCGGTTGCTAATTGGTGCCTTATGAATAATCTTCCACTTAACATTTCAAAATGCCAGTGTCTCTCTTTTTCTAGGTCTTCCAACCCTATCTATTGGAACTATTCCATTAATTCTACTTCAATTGAAAGAGTGTCCTGCAAAAAGGACTTGGGTGTATAATTGGACCCAAAACTATCTTTTAGAAATCATATCGAACTAATCATTGCTAAAGCAAACTCAACGTTAGGTTTTTTAAAAAGAAATTCTAAAGATTTCTCAAGACACTCTATTCTGCTTTAGTTCGTCCGCATCTTGAATATTGCTCAACGATTTGGAACCCTTGTTACCAACTACACTCCAATAGATTAGAATCAGTCCAACGTAACTTCACTAGATTCATGTGGTATAAATTAAATTGGAATCTACCCTCTGTGCCTCAATACAGTACCCGGTGTGCTTTAGTTTGCCTCACGCCTCTTTCTGTTCGTTGTAAAATATTCTCTGTTATGCTTATTTGGGATCTTATTCACCACAACATCCAATGTCCTGAACTGCTTTCTCAGCTTGACTTCTATACTCCATCTCGATATCTTCGCAGCCAATTTCACTTCCGTGAGTCGTTCCTTAGTTCAAATTATTCTTTATTAGTTTTAAATAATTTCTATTGTATCTTAAGTAGTCTGTAAGAGTCACACTCTGTTTGATGAAATGAAATAAATAAATGAAAAAATACCACAAAAAAATCTCACGATCATTAAAAATTACCACAAAAATACCACGCTTTTTAAAAATACCACCAAAAATCCCATATGAATTTAAAAATCCCAAAGGAAATCCCATACGCATTAAAAAATAACACAAAAAATCCCATATGCAATAAAAATTTAAGGAATTTTACATACGTAACTTACGATATAAAGTCGTGGTGTTAACAGAGCGTTTAATTTGAATTTGAATTGAAATCTTTATTTAGCTTTAAGCTATTTATAACAACAGTATTTCTTAAAATTAGGTAAAATATTGCTACTTATGTATACACTGGTTTCTACAAACTATAGTTTTACAATCTAGTTATAATTCATTGCTATATAATTCACAAGTATTCTTTTAAAATTACTAATATTTGATTCCATTTTGATTTCTCTAGGCAAACTATTATATAAACTTAATCCTTTAAACAACAATATATTTTGTGCTCTATTAGTTGCAAAAAAATCAATTCTAAAATCTAGGTTATTCCTTAGATAATACGGCTGTACGTTACCAACATACCTGACGTTATCCATCAGATATTTTGGCAACATATTATTTTTCATTTTAAATATGAATAACAATACATTTAATAATGTTCTTTGATTCACCGACAACCATTTCAACGTATCTAACATACTTCTAATAGGTGTTAGTGTACTGCACATAAGTATACATCTCATTCCCCTATTTTGCAATTTTTGCAGCCTATTCATCATTTCATGAGTTCCTAAAAATAGTATTGTTGAACAGTACTCAAAATGTGGTTTAATTATTGCATTATATATTTTTATTGCACTATTTATTGATACCTTACGCCTTATCCTCTTAAAAAATCCTAACTGCTTGGATATTTTATTACAAATATAATTTAAATGAGCATCTAGTCTTAATTCCCTGTCTATCATGACTCCAAGATACTTGATTTCATTAATTTTTTCTATTATTTCTCCATCCACACAAATTTCTTCCCTAGAATCACCATTAATGATCATAGCCTTAGTTTTGGTTGTATTCAATTTTAATTTGTTGATTTTCAAGTATTTTCCTACATTTTCTAAGTCTACATTTATTTTATCTATACATTCATCAACAGACTCTCCTGCTACATACAACAAGGTGTCATCCGCGAACATACAAATCTTCGAAAATTTTAGAACCTTCTCTAAGTCGTTGATATATATAATAAAAAGCAAAGTACCAAGTACAGCTCCCTGAGGCACTCCTAACCCTATTGGCAAAGGATTTGACATAAATTCTGCTACTTTAGTTCGCTGTCTTCTATTTGTGAGATAACTTTGAAACCACTGTCCTTCAACTCCCAATATTCCATATTTTCCTAACTTATTTATTAGTATTTCTCTATCAATTGTTTCAAAAGCTCTCTGTAAATCCAGGAACACCGCTACAACTCTCTTGCCTATTTGTACTTCCGTTTTCCACTGCGTAATCACTAAGTTTAGTATTGTCTCGCAGCTGTGTTGTCTCCTGAATCCGGACTGATATTCTGATATTAAATTGTTGGTTTCCATATATTTCTCTAGCTGCTTGTGCACCACCTTTTCCAATATTGTACTTTCAGTGTTAAGCATGTTGACAGGCCGAAACTGTTCTGGAAGTTCAGTGTTTTTTATTTTTTCTATTGGGATCACTGTCGAAACCTTCCAACTATCTGGAAATACTCCACTCCGAAGTGACTCGTTCACAATTTGTAGAAATCTGGGTCCGATAATGTGAAATGCATCTAACATCATTTTTACGGACAGCAAATTAACATCTTTTTTATTGTTCATGTCCTTCATAATGATTTTAAGGTCCTCTATGTTAATTAAATCAAATTTAAAAATGCACTTGTTATTCTCCACTAAGTTTACATAGCTAATATGAGGTATGTTGCTATTAATTTTCTCAACGCTCTCAATAAAAAACTTATTCATTTTATTTGCAATTACCAACTTGTTCAATGTTACTGTACCGTCAAAATTCACTTTTTCTATCTCTCTTTTTTCTTCATTTAACACAAATTTTTTTATTGCATTCCACATTTCCTTTTGTCCCCGCGCGTGCTCAATTTTTTGTGTGATATAATTACTTTTTGCATTTCTCAGTTCATCTCTGTAGTAGTTTCTGTAGTTTCTATAAATTGACCAGTCATTCGTATTATTTGTTATTACCGCCGTTCGATAAAGATTTATTTTAACGTTTTTCATGTAACAAAGGTTTTGATTAAACCATTTATTAATATCCCTACTTTGCCGTTCCGTGGCGTCCGTGGCGTAGTTGGTTAAAGTGCGTGGCCGCTATGTCAAAGACCCTGGAGACCCAGGTTCGAACCCCAGCAGCGACAGAAAATTATTTGAATTAAAATAATTTTTCTGTACGGCCGCCACCTCTCTGCAGACAATGGCAAACCTCAGAGAGTAATCAAAATGCCATGTAAAGCTTCTTGAGAACGAGAACATTCCGTTCATCGCCGTTCGGAGTCGGCTTTAAGCATGTAGGTCCGGTTCTCGGTCAATTGTGTATAAACTTAATAACACGCACAACACAATTGATCATAAGAAGCTAGGTCAAAATCCTTTCAAGGGCTGAAATGGCCAGTTATTTATTTATTTTATTACTTTGCCGTTCATCCCTTAGCGTTATAAATTTATTTATACAGTTATAAAGATTATCACTGAAAAGTAGTGCTAGCTCGTTGCATTCGATAAAATTTCTAATGATGCCCATACCACAATTCACTAACTCCTCGCAAAACAGTTGTGCGTTATATTTAATACTTCTAACTTTTTTATTGTTATGTCCTTCTTTTATTGAGCTTACTTCTAAAATTATTTCTATGGTTTCATGGTCACTCACTTTATATTCATTTTGTACCTTTGCCTTAACACTTTCGTTATTTGATATAACATAGTCGATCAGCGTAGATGAAGTAATTGTAATTCTTGTTGGTTCCGATACACATTGTTTGAATGAATTGTCTTCAATTATCTCCTGAATATTTCTTCTGTACGTAGAATTTTCCAGCCAATCGATGTTAAAATCGCCCGTGATAATCACGTCCGTGTATAATGACGCTAACTCTTCCAATTTTGATCTTATAAATTCACAGAAAACACTTACCGGGGAATTATGCCTGTCTGGCGATTTATAAATTGCCACCAGAACTATTTTAATGTCTTTAAGCTTCAACTTTACTGCCAACCACCAATACATTTTTCCTACTGCTGAAGCACTTATGTCTTCGATTTGCCAATCTGATCTAATAAACATCAATACACCTCCAGTATGTTTAGAAATGCTATCACATCGCACGACTTTATAGTTAGTTAGACTAATTTCCGAGTCCCGAATGTCAACAGTTAAATGAGTTTCTGTACAGCAAATAAAGTCAAGATTCATTTTTGAAATTATAGGCTCCAAAAGAATTGCATTTGTTCGCATTCCACAAATATTTAAACACAAACCTCTGACCCACGATTTTGGTTGCTAGTAGCCTATTCTCTGCTTTACAATTTTAAGCTTTCTTTGGTATACCGGACAATCTTTATCAAATATTGAATGATCAACATCTAATTGAAGGCCTAGCTCTTTATTTGCATCCACACAGTTGCCACAAATTCGTTTGGCTCTATTATCACACTGATCGCTTTTATGTTCACCCATACACTTTCCACATCTTAGTTTTTTTGTACATTTTTCAGCATTATGGTTGTAACCCAAACATTTGAAACACCTTTTAACATTTTGACCATCAAAAACTCTGCAACGCTCCCATCCTAAATTAATTTTTTTATTTTTTAAAACTTCTTGAAAATACTCGTGATCTATTTCTACAATTGCATTATACAACTTTCTATCTCTCTGATCTCTTTTAGCTTCATATATTTTTATGCACTGAATGGTTGCTTCTTTTAAGTACTCGTTTTGCGCCTGAACTTTTTTCACAACTTCAGATTCTTTCAATTCTGCACTAAATTGGGTTATAACTAATTTTGGTTTTAACAGTTTAGGCTCTTCTATGTCATATTTTCCTTTATCCAAATTATTTATTAATGTATCCTTAATTTTTTCTTTATCAGTATTATTCTCGACACTTATTACGACGGATCCATTATATTTATCATACACATTATTAAATTTTACCGAACTCGCATCAATTTTATTTAGATCCTTTTTTGTATTTACACTAGATTGCTTCTGCTTTGGTTTAATTATCAAAGGGGGTACACTTTTTAATGCTTTAGCATACGTAAAACTCTCACTTCCTTTATGAATAACTCTATCGTTGGTAACCACATTCTTCACAACACTAATGATCTCTTCTTTTTGTTTTTCTATGTTTTCTGTTGATTTGCTTATTTTTTGTATTTGCTCATTATTCACTCCGCAAATGTTTTCCACTTTTTCTAATGCTCGTACCTTATCTTCACAAATTTTTTGCATGCTCTCCATCATTTTTTTCATTTCTTTGTCCTTTCTCATTATTAAATCACTAATTTCTTTGTTATGCTCACTCAACAAACCTGCAATTTCTTGCTTTTGCTCATTTAAAATAACTCTGTTCTTTTCTGCTACATCTAACATTTGCTTAAGAGCATCATCAACATTGGATATGTATGTCATGCAGTCGTCACACATAAATCTCATATATGGACAACTGTCCAACACTCTCACACTGTAATCATCTATTGATGCACATGCAAGCGACTTGTGGTACACTCTCTTACATACACCTTCACATCTCAATCCAGTTTCTCCTCTTATTCCTTTTCGACACCTATTACACTCTTCACTCATTTCGCTCCACTAGATTTTTGGCGCGAAACCGCACCGATCAATAATAAACTTTAAATTCACTTATAAAATTTATATAATTAGCAACCCGTAACAAATATAACATCGATATGATCCGTTTTTATTTATATTCCGTCTTTGATAAGATTTTTAATTTATTTCTTGTTTTTTTACTAGCTTAATATGCAAATTTTAATCACAGAAAAAAAACGCATCCGCACTCAACTCAAGCAACTATGCTCTTTTTCTTAATGCGTATAATGGCAATGATTTCATATGAAGTTTTCGCTTAATAAATGTGAAAAAAATTATTTTAAGAAACAAAATTCCCAAATCCCACAGCAATTAAAAAATACCACACTGAACTCCCACGCTAATTAAAAAATACCACGCTGAATTAAAAAATACCATGGGAA
The DNA here is from genome assembly GCA_943735915.1 of Pherbina coryleti. Lineage (NCBI taxonomy): Eukaryota > Metazoa > Arthropoda > Insecta > Diptera > Sciomyzidae > Pherbina > Pherbina coryleti. Next base: position 101,961,711 of record OX030948.1, on the reverse strand, counting down.
TTCGCACAAAAAAAAATTTCCAAGGGCAATTCAAAATTACCACGAATGGGATTTTTCTCACATAACTGGCAACCTTGATGGATACAACAAACAAAAATGCGTATGTGGTTAGAAAGAGAAAACGATAAACTACATTTCTTTTTTTTACAGAACCTGTTTATTGCATGTTTTGTAGTTTGGCGGCGCTTTTGAGTGTGATTAATTTTTTTCGAGTACATGCTTTATAATACATAATTTTAAAAATTGTTTTATGCCAAAATGTAGGTATATGTAAGATATTTTTCTTTTTACCAGATTTGGGTATGCGTTCTGTAAAACATCAAAAGTTACAAGCGAAACACATGGTTTTTTTTTACAAAAAAGAACCTTCATGAGAATCAAAAAGGCTCGGATAAATATTCTTAGATTTTTTTAAAAAAAGGTATGCAGAAATCGTTCTTATTCTAGAGGAACTCTAAATTTTGAGACCCCGAACGGCGGATTCTAATTTTTGATTCTATCTAATGTTCATCTCCATCCATATCTTTGAATGTTATATACATACAAAAGCAAAAATAAAAAACGAGGTCTGATTTTAAAAGGCCATTCATAAGTTTCTTTATTTAAATATTAGAACCAAAAACAAATATTAGCTGATTTTGACTCAGCTTGGCAACGATATTATCAAACTCGATTGATTGATTCAGAAACAATCAATTTCAAAAATTATAATTTTAATATTTATTTGTTTTTTTACGGCAAATGATATGAATTTCCTTAGGATATTTTGATAACTTGAGATATTATAACTTTACTCAACTTTAAGGCTAGAAACCTCAACTAACAAAAACCAAAACTGAATGAAACCAATTTTTAACTTTAGATATTAAAATTTTCAACTGCTCAAGTTAAACAATTTGGCAAGTTGACAAAGTTATTCATGTGCAGTAGTCATCTATAGGCTCCTTGTTGGAAAAGCGCCAAACAATGCGCTAGTAATTGATGTCTTCGGGAGCAACACATACCTGCCGATACATTTTTTCGACGTCTGCTGTCATTGCGAAGCGGTGTGTTCGAAAACGTAGAAGTATCGAGAATATGTCTTCTTGCAACTGTGGCCCTTAAATTATCGTTTAACGAATATCCGTTAGATGTGTTGAATACGACTCGCAACTTTGTAGTCGTACTTGTTTCTTTCACTACAGCGTGATGTAGCATATAATAAAAATTATTTTCTGTTTCAGAAGGAGATCTGACCTTTTCCATATGCCCCATTTGCAAAAGTTCTTGGATGAACTCGTTGTAGCGTTTCCGCAAGTCGTTGTTAGTATACAATCTTTTCTCTAGGCGTAACAAATTGCTAACAGCGACACTTCTAGACTCACCAAGTGTTTTGCAGCTTTTAAATGGCAGCCGCACGATAAAACGACCATCAGAAGCACGTTGATGTGTTTTTTCGAAGTTTTCTTCACAAAGCAATTCTTCTTCAGTTAGATGCTTTTTTGCGGGTGGGTCTTCTAAAGCCCGAAACAAACTTACCGCTCTCGTGAGATCTACGTTGCAGTGCAGAGTGGATATGGTATTGCGTAGGCCTTGCGGCGCAGCAACGTTGCCTAAAAGTACCCAGCCTAGTGTTGTGTTGGGAGCTATTGGACTACCTGAAGGGCCCTTGCGCAGGCCGGACAAAAGAAATTTATCCATTTCATCCATGCCGATCAATATGTCCATTGCGGCAGGTGTTGCGTAACATGGGTCAGCTAGCGTTAGGTCTTGAACGTGTGACCAAGGTGACGTATGCACTTTATTGTTATTTGTTATTTTTGGCAATATGAGCGTTTTGATTTGAAAGCGAGTACTTAGCGAGCGACATCCTTGCGATGTCCCGATACCGGTAACCAATACATGCGATTGCTCGCGGGGTAAACGCAGCCGTTGTGCACAAGCTTCCGTAATAAAAGAAGCATGCGAGCCGTTGTCAAAAAGTGCTCGCCCGGGATGCCAGCGTGTAGCGTGATCTTGGATGAATACAGCAGCTGTTGCCAGCAAAATTGTACCTTGAGCGTCGGTACGCAGCGATGATATTTGTGATCCGGTTGGTGGTGAGGTGCCTTTTACCATTAGCGCAGAAGCCTCCTCTATGGGGTAGGCGGTATGCAGCGATGCTGTATTTGCATTTAAATCAGCAGTATTTTGTAAAGCGGTGCTAGCTTAGGTAGCATTGTTAGCGACGTTAACAATATTAGCGGGTGAAGCAGGCGACTCGAGATGCGAGACTGCATCATTAAGAAGTGTGGTGCGGTTGTTGGCAACTACGGCATCTAGTAAAACTGCGACACTTACCTTCAGGATGCCCTTTACTGAGACAGTTTGCACATGCACACCTTTGTTTTATGGCGGCCAGGCGCTGCATTGCATCCAAATTTGAGAACTTTTGGCATATATATATTTTGTGATCACCATTGCAATGTAGACATTTGAATGTCTGGCTTGCAGCTGATACAGGCGATTTCTGCTCTACTGCGTGAAGTGAATTGGTTGATTTTGATGACGTTTTAGTTGTGTTTTTCTGCGCAAAACTTGCGACTGGGACTGTGGACAGCATCTCAAGAGAGTGCGCTCGAGTTTCCAAAAATTCTTGTAGATGTTCGAAAGATGGCAAATCATCGCTTACTAATGATAATTCCCACTGCTTGCGTGTTTCAAACGATAGTTTAGAGACAGTTAAATAAACTAAAAAGTCATCACAAAATTCCACCGGGCGCCCAAGCGCACGTAAACCTGCTACATGCTGTGTGATAGTACTCACAATAGACTTTATAGCACCGGCTGTGTCTTTTGTTGTCTTTTCCAGTGTGAATATTGATTTTAAATGACTGTCTACTATAATACGCATGACTTTGTAGCGCGATATGAGAAGGTGCCACGCCTCGTTGTAATTTGCATCGCTAATTTTTAAACCACTTACCAATTGCAGTGCATCACCTTTAAGACAGCTGCGCAGGTAATGCAGCTTTTGTCCGTCCGACAAGTTTGCGTTCGCGTGAACCAGCGACTGAAATGCGTCGTGAAATGAAATCCAATCAGCGGCATCTCCGAAAAATGAAGGCAATTGCAACTTGGGTAATTGTATCATATTGCTTCTGTATCACGAAAATCGTTTCGGCTTGAACACGTGTTGCGTCTTCAAATTCTACACTTTCAGGGCCGCATGAGATGCCTACCTTCTCTTGCGCTTGGCAGAAACGCGCCCGCTGCTCAGGAAGAAGCTGCTGAAAGCCTTGTACTAATTCCAAATCCATAGAAAGAACGTCTTTTGCTGGCTTCTAAGCAGCGATTAATTGCTTTTAAGGCAGAATCTCGAACTTTCACGTCAGACATTTTACACAGTCACACACGTGTATTTTGTTGCAATTTAATTTGTGCGTGCAATTTTCGATGTTAATAATATGAAATCCTTGATTAAGTAGTAATTATACAATTGGTGGTTGCTTATCCGTGACCGAAGAACCAAAATGATGCGGATTATTGTTGAGAACTAGGCCTTTTCGTTGCGATATGCGGAGATAGAAAAAAAGCGCATGGTTTTCTTCAACGAACATTTATTAACATAAAACTACAAAAACTGAAAAACAAAGAGAACAAAAAGGTGATACGAATAACAGAATGTCAAAAATAATAATGTGAAAAGAGAGTTGCCACATAGGCGCGATCAAATAAGCTTTGTTGTGGTGGCTATGATAGTACCACTACAACCTTACACTTAAGCAAAAATTATTGCTTGAAATGATTTTAATATTTTTTATTTTTTGTATGGTGGGGGAGTCTTGTCGATAACTTACATCTGAAATATAAATATATAATATAAATATATATATAAATATATATATAAATATATATATAAATATATATTGGGATGCCATTTTACTTATTTAAAAACACTTAATTATTAAATTTATCGTTAACTATTTTGTAGTTTAATTTCCTAAAATCCACAACTAAACGCCATTTTTTGTTTTCATCTTCACTTTTCTTGGGTACAAAGAGTAATGGTGCGTTGTATGGGCTAATAGAATGTTCAATAATGTCGTTGTTCATTAAGTCAGTTACTTGATTTTGTATTTCGTCATATTGCGTATGAGGTAGTCTTTAATTTTTTATGTATACCGGTGTTGGTTCTGATAAATTTATTGCTTGTGTGTAGAAATTATTAGTCGAAAGTTGTTCTCCTTTGAGGTGAAAAATTGTTTGATATTCTTTAAAAATTTCGGTGGCGTCCGTGGCGTAGTTGGTTAAAGTGCGTGGCCGCTATGTCAAAGAACTTTGGAGACCCAGGTTCGAACCCCAGCCAGACAGAAAATTATTTGAATTAAAATAATTTTTCTGTACGGCCGCCACCTCTCTGCAGACAATGGCAAACCTCAGAGAGTAATCAAAATGTAAAATGCCATGTAAAGCTTCTTGAGAATAAGAACATTCCGTTCATCGCCGTTCGGAGTCGGCGTTAAGCATGTAGGTCCATTTCTCGGTCAATTGTGTACAAACTTAATAACACGCACAACACAATTGATCATAAGAAGCTAGGTCAAAGTCCTTTCAAGGGCTGAAATGGCCAGTTATTTTTTTTTTTTTTTATTCTTTAAAAATGTAAGTAAGTTCAGTTTTAGATTGTGCGTTTAATTTTAGTTCAGTCATAAGTTTTTCAAAACGTTTGTCGTCACTCATTCTATTTGTTTGTTTACCTGTTCTCATTATTGTGTAGTTTTTTAAACTCTCTGTTTTAGGCTTGATTTTATTTAATGTGATTTCCGTATCGTTAGCATTTATTATCTTTATGTGGCATATACCTTTTGCTGGTGCAATAGAATTCGCTAAAAATACGCCTTTTACTAATTCTTGGTTAAAAATTATACTGTCTTCTGTTATATGTAATTTTATAGTGAAAATGGTTTCTGATCTAGGTGGTATTCTAAAATTGTTTTGATGTGGTAGTCTTGTATTTAAAGGTATTACATAAGGTCTGTTTCCGTACTCGATTGTAGTAACTTGCAATGTGCTAGAACGTGTTTCCGTACTTTTTCTAGCTCAAAAGAGAGAAGAAGAACAAGCATAAAAGCGCTCTCTCGAGCTCGAAAGTAGCTCGAAGTGTGCTGGAAGAAATTACTTCGAGCATTATAAGAACAAGCATGAAGAAGAACAAGAAACTGTGAAATTGATTTTTTTTCTTTATTTACGTTGTGTGGCGGGAAATAAATTTACAAATAGTGAAATGCAAATTGCAAATAAATATAAATAAATTAATAATAAATTAATTTGAAAGTTAATAATCGATAATTGGCGTAAATAAATTTGGCACTGTTTACGTTTTATAGGCAATCAGCTGTTTTTGTGCTGGAAACTAGCTAGAAGTCGTTTCCGTACTTTTGACACTATTCTCAAATTTCATTTTACGCTCCCAGCTCGAACTTTACTCGACTTTTACTCGACATTGTGTACGGAAACACACCTATAATCTTCTTGTTCAAACATTACCATTAATGTAAGTTTCATAATCAATCTTACATGCAAAATTTATTAAAAAATCTCTCCCTAATATACCGTCCGTTGTAATGGGAAAATTTTTATCAACTATGTGGAATTCATTTGTGGCTTTATTTTTACCGAACCATAAGGATTTGTTGTTCCTAAAGAATGAATTTCTTCTTTCGTAATTCCCGTTAATTTGCATCTGTTCTCACTGTTTATATTAAGATTTTCATTTACGTGTTTGCAGATTGAAATATCCGCTCCGGTGTCAATTAAAAATGTTTGTGGACAATTCAGAGTAACATTATTTGTGAAATTCTTCGATATTTTGTAAATTTTATTGCTTTTTATTGATGGCCTATCGGAAGCTCTAAATTGTCTCCCGGGCCTTCTTCGTTTCTCTGAGGGTTAACTACACGCATATTTCTTGTATTGGCATTTCGTCTGTAGTTTCCATTGTTATTATTGTATCTGTTGTTATTATTATTGTGTGAAAATGTGATATTGTTTGGTCTAAAATTATTTCTGTTAAAGTTATTATCTGGTTTGAGCGTGTTATTGGTATTACCATGATTTGAGTTTCTTGTGTTGTAGTTATTTTGACTATTTCTGTAATTGTTTTGATTGTAGTTGTTTGAAAAATTTCTGTGCATATTGTTTCTGTTGTGATTAAAATTTCTCTGTATATTGTAATTTAATATTCGACTATTACCTCAGCTATTATTTTTCTCAAGTTCTAAAGCTAAATTAACAGCATTTCCGAAATCTGTAGGTTGTGCTGCGAAGATTATTTGCTTGAGGCTTTCATCCAGACCATTTTTGAATATGGTTAAGGCATATTTTTCGTTATCTTTCCAATTACTGACTTTTGTTCGGATGTTGCACCTAAGTCTTCAATCTGTAGTTGTGTCAAGTCTGAGATAAGTTTCTAATTCTGTCCTTATAACTTGTGACTGACAAATTTCTTTGCGTGAAAGATGATAATTGCGTATATATTTGTGCAGTCGTTTGGTTGCTTATAAATTTTTCTAATAAATTTTGTTTTAAATTGTCAAATGTGGTGAACTCATTGGCATACCCTAGTGTTGTTTTCACTGATGCACTCAGCTTAACAGTGCTTACAAAATCTAGTAGTGATTTTTTAGCATCCTCACTATATGAATTGTATAGTAACTGAACAATTTTTAGAAATGATTCTAGTTATAGGACCCATTAAAAATTGGTATGGTTTTTAAAGCTACTTCTAAATTAAAGGTTGCCAATTTGTTTATGATATTATTGTTTATGATATTATTCCGCTGGTAATTTTATTTCCATTAGATAAAAGGCTGTTTAAATCAAGGCTTTAATGTATTTCGCTTACTTAAAATTTTAGTGAAATTTATTTGTTGTTCTACTACAATATTGACATAACAATAGTGCTTTGTTTTCTACAAATCCTACTTTAATCAGGTTGATTTTGCAAATATCGCATCGGAAACATTCACAATGCCATGATTTTTCTTTATAAGAAACATATATTATTTTTCCTATGTCAATTATTTTATTTTGACATACAGCGCAGTCTTTTTTAAACAAGATGCCATAACATCCTTGATATTTGCTGATGATTCCGAATTGTAACATTTTAGTAATTTTGTGATAATTCAAAAATTTTCTTATGTTAATATATGCTGTATTTTGTTTTTTTTTTTTTTTTTTTTTTTTTTGTATACATTCTTATTTAAATTAACGCTCCTAATGAGTTGTTTTCGTACATAATTTTTATAATGGTAATTTATCCAATATATTAATACAATTATTATGAAACAAATTTAAATTTAACTTATGATAGTGTTTGCGTCGTTGCTGCTGCTGCTGTTGTTGCTGTTGTAAGTAGATTCAAAATGTTATTCTTTGTTTTTAAGACTGGAATATTTTACTTCCATGGATTTCGGCGTCGGCTGTTTCTTAATGTATTCCATATGTGCCAATATGAAACGTCTTAATATCTTCTTTATTGTCTTGAGAATTTTCCATTATTATAAAAATGCGTTTAGCAAAAATGCCAAAAATGTTGGGAGTTGTTTCAAAAGCTGATTTTTTATAGGGGTTTCGCAGGATCGTAACAGATCTGGTAGGGTTGTTTTAGTCTGGTGTACGCAGGATCGTAACAGATCTGGTTGAAGTTACCAGTTTGGTGTCCGCAGGATCGCCATGTAATGTGTTTAAAAGGTTTTGGGTTTATAAAAAAAAAAAACAAAGGATTATTCGTATTGCCTAAATCGGCTGTTTTGGGCTATGGCAAAAATTCCGCTCTGTATGCCACTAGAAATAAAAACAACTTTCAAGTCCCGTTTTAAATCTGAATTTTATTTGAAATATTTTGGGTTTTTATATTAAAAAAACCAATATTAATTTTCTTACAATTTGGTAACTCCTCCCCATTATTTATTTCCACTCAATTTTACAACATTTAATTGAGTGTTCTCTTTGTATTGTTTTCGTTCCACAAACCAACAAAAATAGTGCAGCGCTTACACATGCTGCCGTCACTAGGTCAGCGTGAAAGTAAATTTTATATTACCGTGGTTGCGACATCTAGTCAAAGCACTTGACTTGCTTTCGACCAACATGCATTGATAGACGCGACGTGGAGAACGAAAGAAAGAAATAAATAAGAATAAGTTATGTTGTGGTGGCATGTGGTGGCTATGATAGTACCACTACAAAACAATGAGTTCTTATGACCCCTTTTACATTGATCAAGACTTGAAATCAACTTTTTTTGACGTTCTCTTTTAGACTTGACGTGCAAAAGAGATACGTTCTTTATTGCTTTAATATGTTTGCTATGCTCATACACATGCTCTATGTTCGCAGCCTTACAATTTTCAGCTACAGAAAACCAAACGCACGCAAGCAAACGAAAAATAATGTGAAGCGCTTTGTCAATACAGCGAAAAGCACAAAAGGAATACAAAAAATTGCCAAAAAATTGACGGTACAGCGCAAGTTCTCTTACCCTTTCGTCGCATCCGATGTGCGGCGAATTGCCTACAAACGCACAGACTTGAATTCAAGTCTTGACCAATGTAAACTAATTCGATCTCATACTTTGCGTCGTAAAGTACGATCAACGCAATGAGTAGACACATTTTGTACTAGCTCGTGCTTTTGACATTCCATATTAACGCAGGGTTGCATTTTCGTTGAGAAATGCTAATATGTGGGTATTCTTGGATTCCGATGCAAAACTAAGATTTTCATTAGATTATCGTGGGAATTTATAGTTTGATGCGATTTTTTTTTAAATTGATAAAATTTTTTAAATGAACATGCTGCTTAAGTAGTATAATAATGATTTTGAGGAATTCAGCATGATATTAATATTACTCAATTATATATCCTATTAAAATGTATGCTTTTTTTAGTATATTATAAATAATATAATAAGGGCATTCATGCAAAATGGCAATCTTTTATATTGGGCAATTAGATATTTTAATGAGGTTGGTTGATGACGAATAACCTTAATATCAGTGTTTGATATTTGTATCTAAGGATAACTTATTCATTTCAACATTCAAAAAAAGCTTAAAAGCCTATACAAATGTGTAGATTGATTGTTATATGGCGAAATCGATTCAATTTCAATTTTTAATTAGAAAAAAAAGTAATGATAAGTAAAAATATTTATGTATACAAATTAATTTAATTAATTCAATTGTTTCATTCATATATCTGTAACCTAATAAACTTAATTAAATGATAACTTCAGTGGGTAAAGAAAAGAAAAGACAGTTTAAAATCCAGCCCAGTTCGCAAGAAGAGTGTAATAGAAGATTTTAAATAACTTCATCAGATAAAAATTTTTTTTTTTTTTTTTTTTAATATTTTTATTTGGCTTTATTTCAATCAATACGATCTATGCAACATTTTCTAGAAAGATTAACTTTAGCTGGTGCAGTGAGTGAGAAAAACTACGTAAGTGTACTGGGATTACATTATTCCAAACTCTACAAACCCGTACTTGAAATGAGTGTTCCATTATTGAACGATGAAAACGAGGCATAATAAGGGATCTTGTACGGCTGGAATTTGAAAACCTAAATCTATTAACCATATAAGTAGGTGTCATGTATTTGATTGATTTGTAAAAAAATAACAACATACGTAAAGATGCGTAATTGTAGAACGAACATCCAAGATAACTCAAAACCTGGTGAGAAGTATGATCTCTCAGGCGAAGTCTATACACAAAGCGAATTAATCTATTAAAACATTTTTTCAACCGATCAAAAATTAGGATACTAGTTCCAGAAACTATTTCCAACCCATAGTTAAAAAGTGGCATTCGACTGACATCGAAGGGTAAATAATAACCAATATTATATAATTTCCGCAATGTAAAGCAAACTCGCGATATCGTCAAATCAATTTGCTTTCTGAAATTTAAGCTGTTATCCAACCAGATTCCCAAGGATTTGCAATGTTCTACTAGACATATTGCAGTATCATCAATTTTAAGATCAAGATTTATATTGGCTGAGCCAGAAAAAAGAATAGCCTTAGTTTTGTATGGGTTTAAAGCAATTGCATTTGTCCTAGACCACAAGCATAATTCTTCAAGATCACTATTAACATGGGACTGAAGAGTAGTTTGATTATTATATAAATCTGATGTAATGAGCTGCACATCGTCTGCGTATATATTAAAGTGCTGCATGAGTGCATTTGAAACCAGTTTCAAGACATTCACAATTTTTACACAACACTGCAATGTCTTGCTCTCAGCAAACAAATCAAATGAGAGACTGCAGCGAAGACAAAGAAAAGAAATGGGTGCAAATCAAATGAGTACAAAGACATTGTTGCTTTAAATCATTATTGCTAGAGGCACACTAAAAGCAATTCACAGTCAAGGCAATGAAAAAAACTGCAATAGCAATGAGTGCAATAGATCATTGTAATGAAAATCTGTACAGGTATTTTTTTATTCTGTACTCCGCAATAACTCAAGAAGTGTTTGCCGGATTTAAGTAAAATAAAATTTAACGAATTTTTTAATGTTATGAGTCGGAAAAAAATCATATATAATTTGCCACACCCAGCCAAAATAAACTTTTGAGAAGCTAAAAAAAAAATAAAGTCAAATTTTTGTATCGCTTATTTTGACGTGATAACAATACGTTTTCCTGAGCAGATTTTTAAAAATGTTGAAAAAAAAATGCATCGACGTTTGATTTATTTGTTACTCGCTAATTATAGGTGGCATGATTTAAATAATGGTACGACTCCAGGGCTAATTTTTTGACTTTATGACAAAAATAAAAACAAAATTAAAGACGTCTTCCAGACTTGGAGGGAGCTTTTTAAGCAATGGAATACCAAATTTGTTACATAGAAAATATTACTCGCTGAGTTTTAGTGCTAGAGTAAGCCCATGCAATCAAATTAGACAAACAATTTCTGACGTCTTGGGGATACAGAGAGACTAATGCAACATTAAGTTTAGGCAAATGTTTAAAAACAAAAATGAAGATTTATACTTCGCCTTACGCCAAAAATAAAAAAAAATTCTGAATTCATTTCAGGCCGTGAAGATAGCAGCTTATGCAACAGGAATGTAATATCGTTGCAAGTGAGGACCCACAGGACCTCATGTAAACACATCATTGTTGTATGGATTAATTGTATGGAGCTAAGGCAAAGTTAATGCACCAAAAAAAAGCACAACTAATAGAGAGGCAAAAGCAAAAGCAAAAACAAAGACAAAGACAAAGACAAAGACAAATACAAAGACAAAGACAAAGACAAAGACAAAGACAAAGACAAAGACAAAGACCAAGACCAAGACAAAGACAAAAGCAATTACAGCAACAAAACCAACAACAACAGCAAAAACGAAAGCAACAACAATAAGATCAACAATAAAAACAAGAACAACAACAACAACAACAACAACAACAACAAAAACAACAACAACAACAACAACAACAACAACAACAACAACAACAACAACAACAACAAAAACAACAACAAAAACAACAACAAAAAACAACAACAAAAAACAACAACAACAACAATAACAATAACAACAACAACAACAAAAACTACAAACGTACCAACAAGCTAAAAACAAAATTTGCTGCGACCCAAAAAAATTTTTCTTTTTAAAACATGCTTTTTTTTTAAATAATAATAAAGATTATTATTTTGATTCAATATTTTCAATTTATTTATTTATTTTATTGGTTCTTGTGTAATAAATAAGCCCTATTGGCCAATAAACATATTACAAAGCGTATTGAATTCGAGTAAACTTAAAAGCTAAAAGAAAAAAAAGAGTTTTAATGTACCTAATAACACAAAATGGTTTCCCTAATAACAAAGAAGAACTAATTTGGAATCTAGTAGTCTAGAAGTCCCAGAAAAGAACAGTGACAATTTATTTTTTTGAAAAAATAGAACAAAGATAGATGACCTGTCAATTATAGTTGTTGATAAGTTTGCTCTTGAAAGTCTTTGGTGTTACTGAGAAAGTACGCAAGTTAGCAGGTAACTTATTCCAGCAGCGTGCCGTTCGTACTAGAAATGATCGTTCATATTATTTATTATTTGATTTAATAAATAATAAGATGACTAACATCATCCAAATCCATCTCAATGATAAAATTAAGCCTTCGCAATCTCAACTGAATAAATGATTTATTGCATTCAGTGCATTCAGTGCTTTTCGTATTGTTTGCTGTGACAATGATTTTTTTGTATTGCTTTTAGTGTTTATGAACGAAAGCAAAACGTGCATTGATTGCCGAGAGATGAATGTGAGTATTGACTGTTGTTGTCATCAGTGTTGCCAGAGGCCGAGCTCCAGAAATCCCGTTTTCTCGTTCAAAACACCCTTTTTATCCCGTTTTAAAAACCAAAAATCCCGGGAAAAATCCCATTCACAAATATTCATTAAAAGTCTTGTTTTAAAAAACAATTCAGAAAAAATATTTATTTTTCTCAAAAAACAAAAATATAAAGTATTAAATAGCTGTATATCACAACGTTACAGTATTTGAAAAATATTTGGACTAGTAGTTATTAAATTAAATCTTAAATTAAATGCAGTCAAATAGAGTTTTTTAATAAAAATTTGATTTCAGCAAATTAAAATGGTTTTCATTACATGAAAAAGTTAAACAGCTTTCACTCCTATTTTGAAAAGCAGATTTAATTACACATACTGCATTTAAACTGTCTTGCCCAATTCTATTTCGTTTTTTTGTTTTAGTGTCAGTAACAATAGAAAATATCCGCTCAGAGTCTGCGTTGGAGTGTGGTAAAGATGCAATAAAATTAAAAAGCTCAGTTAAATTCGGAAAAATCTTATCTTCATTTAGGGCCGTTTTATCAGCTACGGCTTTCCAGAAATCAGAAACCTTACAGTTCGACAAGCAATTCTTTTCGGCTTCGTTGAAAGATATAGGGAGGTTGCTCCACTCATCTTGCAGTTCATAATGATCAACGTTCACATAGTTTTCAATGCTACTAAGCGTTTTACAAAAAGTTCTTTTTCTATCATCTAGAGCAATTTTAGGATTTAAAAACTCAAGCGTTTTAAAAAATTTGTCATTAATGGGAAATCTTTCCAATATTTGTGAAATGCAAGTTTTAACAAAATGACCACAGTTAGTTTTTACTAATATTGCTTGGTCTGTTTCAAGCTTAACAATATTATCTTGAAATTCACTGCAGAATTTCATATCTTCATGGGGAAGTTCAGTGCTTTGGTTAGCTATGAGATCAAAAGTTATTTCTTCACCTGAAGCTATTATTTCGAGTACCTCTGGTTTTAAAATTATTTTCGATAAAAGTATCAACATTTGCTTCGACTCCTCGTAAAGTTTGTGAATTAGAATATCAGTCGATTGAAATAATGCGTTGAATCTATTGAAATGAACTAAAATGTTTTTTAAAAATATTATATACATTTTGATATCTGGCCTGTCTAAGGCCCGCAAAATTCTTTCAGCTTTGTTCCTATTTGAAAACTCCTTTTCATATATAAAAAAGTATTGCAAGGCCGTCCAATTTTTAAGTAGAATTACTAAAGCCGGCTGCATTGCTAGCCATCGAGTTGACGATGGTGAAATTATTTTGTTTGTCGACAGACTAAATGACTCTTGAAATTCTTTTAAATGCGCAGAGCTCTTCGGACTCTTTGACATGTATGAAGCTACGTCTTTAACAAGTATTTCGCTTTCATAAGGCAAAAATTTCATACCCGCTTTAACAACGAGTGCTGACGAATGGCATATGCATTTCATTAAAATAATTTCTTTCTTAGCATCGCACTGCATGTGGGCGTAGAAAGAGTTTTTCGATGCCACCATTGCACTAGCATTGTCACATGCAATTGCTATAACGTTGTCCAAAGGAATATTTTTTTTGTCAAACAATGCCTTAGCTGCTGTATACATTGCCAAACCGCTGCAGTCCTTGGCATCGAGTTCAAGAAGCTGCAGTAACTGGGTATTAACTTGTGATTTTGTAACATACCTGACAACAATGCACATCAGCTTTTTGTTTGTCAAATCTGTTGATTCATCAACGAAAATTGAAAATTTGTGTGTTTGCAAAATTTCGCACAACTTGTCTATTTCAGTTTTTGCAATAACATTTTTAATAAGGGCTGTGCACTTCGTTCTGCCTAATTGTACGTCTTTTGCAATTTTCGAATCAGCATAGATGTCTTTTAATAAAGGAACCAGACTATCAACAATAAGAAAGGAAACATTATGGAATGCAAAAAAAGCCGCCAGCTTCAGCTCTGCCGTTTGAATCATTTTTGCATGGCTCTGCTCCGCACTTGACTGATGCAAAAATGTAAATGTCGATGGTGTTGTGCGAAAAACTCTAATATTTTTAATGTGTTTCTCAGTTTTAAGATGGCGCTGCACTTCACTCGAACCGCAAGTAAAAGTGCAGCCGCAAGCCTTGCACTTAGCTTTATGTTTGACCCCTTGTACTGGAACCAGCCAATCTTTATATTCGGGAATTTTGAGCCATTTTTCTTGAAAAAATTTCTGCTCCGTTCTAAGCTTTTTTGTTGGGGTGCAGCTATCACTATTATTGCCATTTACTGACATCGTTGTGCTAAATGAATACTGTGTGGTTTTCTTTAATTAATTGCTAAATCGTTAATTGTTTATGTTTTTAATTTTGTACCTTTAAAGCAGCTATCAAGCTAAAAAGAAACCAATCCAACCGTCTTAACTATGATTTGTAATATATTACTCTTCTTCATTCTCTTAGAACTATTCACAATGGCACAGCCATTTTAAGCAGGGTTGCAGAAAAGAGTACGCAATATTAAGAGTTCAATGCAATATATTAAAAAAAGGCAAGAAAATCGACTTTGAGCGAAAATCCCGTTTTTGGGTTCAAAATCCCGTGCGCCCTTTTGAGGTTTAAAAAACCCGAAATATGGGCGAAATCCCGGTTTCTGGCAACACTGGTTGTCATTTTTGCTTCTGTGTTGATCAAGTATAACGCTCTCACTGTTATGAATGAGAGCAGACTGTGAACACTGCAGTAAATCACACTGTGTGTAGGAAAGAATGAGTGCACTCATGCAGGGCTTTAGTATATATGCAGTTTGGAATATTTTATGGATTCAGTGATGTCATTAATATAACACATGAAAAGGAGCGGGCCCAAAATGGAGCCTTGCGGCACACCGCTACTAAGGTTGCGTATGCTAGACGTCTTGTCACCTATAGACACGAACTGTGATCTGTCTGAAAGGAAAGAAAGCAAAAGTTTACACGAGGAGTTAGAGAATCTATACTGAGATTTCATTTTCCAACATAACATGTTGTGGTCAATAGAATCAAACGCTTTTGAGAAATCAAGTAAAGTTAGAACTGTAGGAATTTTTTTGTCTAAATTAACACGTACATCCTCTGTCAAATCAAGCAGAAGTGATGTAGTGGAATGGTTTTTGCGGAAACCTGATTGGAAAGCAGATATTAAATTGTTAGAGTTTAAAAATTCAGTAATTGGGTTTCTAGAGAGGATCTCAAATAATTTAGACATAACTGGCAGAATGCTTATTGGTCTATAATCTGAGAAACTGATTGGATTTTTAACTTTGCTTACAGGTACAACTCGAGCCAGCTTCCAGGCCTTGGGAAATTTAGAAGGAGTAAAGATTGTATTTATAATATGAAGAAGGTGTGTTGAAATATAAGGGAAGACAATTCTTAAAAATTTAAGTGGTATATTATCCGAGCCTATTGCATTGGATTTTATCAAGGAAAAAGCAGTACAGAGTTCGATTTCATTTATACATCTAAATGAGAAACAACTCTCATGTTCAAGTAACGAAGAATAAATTTGCATGCCATTAGTGTTCCCGGCTTCTCTGATGAAACTATCATTTAGGCCATCAATTTCACTTAGAATTTGTGTACTGTTAGAAGAACCTAGAAGCGCTCCAATATCTCTCAGTTTATTCCATAGTTGCTTTGGATTACAATTACCCAGGAAAAGCCTTGTGTGTTCGTTTCTGCATCTACGGATCACTCGTTTAGCTCTATTACGATATTTCTTGAATATAGCTAGGTTTTGATCAGAACGATTTTCATTTAGTGCTCTTAGGGCTAAGTTCCTCAATTCGCAAGCCCGAATAACCTCAGGCTTGTTCATAAATTTGTTACTATTTTTTTCGCTTAGCTTTATGGATTTAAGGTGAACATTCCTTACAAAAATATCTTCCAGTTTACTGCTAAAAGTTTCGATAAGCCTATCACAGTCCGAAGACATATAAAATTGCGCCAAATCCATACCCAAAACATCATCAATAATACGGTTGTAATTTGCTCTATCATAGCACCTAAAAGATATATATTTAACTGAAGGTTTTATTAAAATATCGTAGGAAAGAAAGATGAATGCATGCCGAGAAATTCCAGGACTCTGAAATTGACTGCTCAATTCTACCTTGTTTATATCAGTCACGTAGAAAAAGTCAATCAATGACATAGAATTATGGAAATAGTCAATGTGCGTAGGTTTATCGTTATGCACCAATGAGAGATTGCTTCTTATACAAAAATCAGATATATATGTAGGAGTGAGTAACGGACAGCGGACCACCAGAAGCGGACTAACGTACTAAGGATGCAACACTGGCGACTGAACGAACGAACGGACAAACAAAGGGGACGGACAGAAAACGACGCGGACAATTCAGACAAAGGACAGAAGTAGTTGAGAAACCGATGAGAAAGGTTGTGCGCCTCTAAGCGGCATCCATAATTCAAGTTTGTAAAAATTTAAATAATATAAACTAAATTATAACAAAACTAAAGTTTAATAAAACTCTTTTAAATGTGACATTACCAACTAAAGTTTGTTTTTTTTCTGTTTAATAAAGTTCTACAATTTGGGGGCTCAACCGAAATACATAAGTCGCGAGTGGAACATTTAAAAGTGATTAAAGTATGTGAAGTAAACTGCATTAACTAAAGAAAAATTTAAAGAAAAGCAATTAACAAATGTGTAGTATTGGAAATTGTAGTAACATTAAAACTAATGTAAAAAGTTAAACTGTACCCGCAAAATTGTTCGTTGCAACTTCGCAAGAAATCGACGCGTTGTGCTCAAGTACAGGGTGCAAACGTTTTAACAACAACAACAAATATTAATATACTCTAGAAAATGCAACAAAAACTATACAAAAAACTATAAAAACAAAACTTCATAACAATTGTGTTTGTGCTTGTGCTTGTGCAGTGTTCATTAATAGAACGGCAATTTTAAAAACAAAAATTGAAATTTATGTGTAAAAAAAAAAAAAACATTAAACATACAAACAGCATTAAACATACAAGCAGCATCGTCGTCATTATCGTCATCATCATCGTCATCATCATCGTCATCGTCGTCATCATCGTCAGCATCAAACAGTACAAAAGCACCTTCAGCGCAACAGCGCCAAGCTCTAGAAAAATCTAGAAGCGTCAGCTACTCGCCAAGCAACAGGCGAGGCGCAGAGAGTGCATTAAGCATCAACGCAGCCGTGTGACGCAGCCGCATTCGCAGTAACAACTCGACACGAAAGCTAAGGAAAGGGTTCGTGCTGTGTACAAGCATACAAAGAAAGAAAGAACGAAAAATCATTGCAGCAAAAGCAACAGAAAGAGAGGTCAAGTAAGCAGCATGGTAACAAGAAGCTAAGTAAAGCAGGAGAAACAAGAGAGGAACTAGAAAAGTAAAAAATCGAAAGAGCAACAGCGAGAGGCAAAAGGCAGAACCATAGGAAAAAGCAAAAACCCACCCTTATTTTGATGATGAATTGTATGGTAAAATAAGATATGGAAAAAATTAGAAACTAACAACAATACGATAAATTGAAAACGCTAGCGATAACTAACATTGGTATTAATGTTTATTGTTTTTGCAATTGAATTATATTTTGATTTTATTTGAATTAATTAATCTAATTGAAGTAAAATTTTTAACGATTTGGAAGAAATTTAAAATCTAAAACTATTTAACGCTTATGAACTAATATCTAAAATCTAACTTAGAATAATATTTACAAACCTATGTACAATATCTTTTTATATTGCAATTGATTACTTATAAATTACAAAATTGTTCAAACTAAAGAGACCATGGACGCTCAGACTATTTTAGGAATGACAGTGGCGGTTCTGAAAGAAAAGCTTAAAGCAGTTGGGTTAAGTGAGATAGGAAAGTGATGATGAGGAATCAACATATGAAGAAGCTGCGAGTCCTGCTCGTATGCAAGAAATTTCAGTGGCTAAAAATAATTTTAGTCTGAGGGACATTGAGGATAGTGTCAGCGTGTTTACGGGCAATAGCTCACATGACGTGAATCAGTGGGTGAATGAATTCGAAGACATAGCCGACACGGTTGGTAGGAATAACTTGCAGAAATATGTGTATGGTAAACAGCTCTTGAAGGGAGCAGCAAAACTTTTTGTTCGTGGATTGGTAAACATAAAAAGCTGGAATGAATTAAAAGAAGCATTAATCGAAGAGTTTGGCACTGTGGCGTGTGCATCTGAAGTTCACAATACCCTTAGGAATAGACGAAAACAACAGAAAGAAACTTTACAAGAGTACGTTTTAATTGAAATTGGAAAGCCGATTGCTCTGGACGAGCAAAGTTTAATTTCTTATTTTGTAGACGGGATACCAGATTCAAAAGCTAATAAGACAATTTTATACCAGGCGAGATCACTGCTAGATTTAAAACAACAGATTCGTGTTTATGAGAAAATAAAGGGGCCGCCTCAATCGTTAAATAGGGCTGCAGGATTTTTAGGTAGCAAAGCAGAAGATAAAAATTATAGCCAGGTTCAAACTAAAAGATGCTTTAAGTGTAATAAGGATGGACACATTGCCAGAGACTGTCGAAGCAATACGGTTACGTGTTTCAAGTGCAAACAGATAGGACATTATTCATACCAATGTAAAGATAAGCCAGTAGGTAAAAATAACGTTAAAACCGAACGGGTTAACACATTGAGCAATGATGAAGAACAATGTTTCGAGCGACGTAGCGGCATGATTTTTGCAGATGTTTTACTAAATGATTTTCAGTTTAGTGCGTTAGTTGATACGGGATGTGATTTGTGCATACTACGATACGACACATTTAAAATGCTTGGTAATCTGGAATTGAAAAATAAGAAACTAAATTTGGTAGGTGTTGGTAAGGGTCAACTTTCAACATTAGGCTCGTTTGGTTCTCAAATAGTCGTCAATAACACGGTGATTCCTATAACTTTTCATGTTGTAAATGATAATGATTTAGTTTATTCGGCAATATTAGGCAACAACGTTCTTGAATACGTAGACATCATTATTAGTAAGAAAGGAGCCGTGTTCATTGCAAAAGATAAAAGTTCATTACAGTCAAATAAAGATAAATCACTTAGTCCAAAGGTCCTAATGGTTGAAAATGCAAATAATTTATTCAGTGAATTTGAAGCATTGTGTTTGAGCTCATTTGAAGATACAGTAACAGAGTTGACAGACGTTGACCTATCTCATTTAAAAAGAAACGAAATCAAATGTATTGAGAATCTTATCACCAGTTACACACCAATTAAATCAGTTAGCTCACCTGTTGAGATGAAGTTAATTCTAACCGATGATGTCCCAGTAAACCAAACGCCTAGGAAAACTTCATATAACGATAAATGCATTATAGAAAATCAGATTAAAGAGTGGTTAGACCAAAAAATAATTGTGCCTAGTTATTCCCCGTATGCTTCTCCGGTCGTTTTGGTTAATAAGAGAAACGGTACTAAACGTTTATGCTGCGACTATCGAAAATTAAATTCGAAAATTATTAAAGACAATTTCCCGATGGCGGTAATAGATGAGGTATTAGAAAGATTACAGGCCGCGAAAATTTTTTGTACGTTAGATTTGACAAATGGTTTCTTCCATGTGCCCATTGAGGAAAATGCTAGGAAATACACATCTTTTGTTACCCATAATGGTCAGTACGAATTTTGTTATGTACCTTTCGGCATTTCAAATTCTCCAGCGGTTTTTTGTCGTTACGTTCACGCAGTTTTCCAGGAATTAATCAGTAATGGCACAATGGTCATTTATATGGATGACATTGTTATTCCAGCAAAGGACGAACAAGAAAGTCTCCAGAAGTTAAAATCAGTGTTAGATGTAGGAAGTCAAAACGGTTTGCGTTTTAATTGGTCCAAGTGTCAATTTTTGAAAAATAAAATCACTTAGGATACATAATTGAAAATGGCACAATATTACCATCAAGTGAAAAGACCAGGGCAGTTACCAATTTCCCTACGCCGTCAAACAAAAAGGAATTGCAACGTTTTTTAGGGCTCACATCTTATTTTCGACGCTTCGTAGATAGTTATGCAAAAATAGCCAAACCTTTGTCCGATTTGCTTCGGAAAGATGGAAAGTTTAGTATAGGTGAAGAACAATTAGTCGCCATCGAGGGGCTTAAGCATGCTTTAACGAACGCACCCACGTTAAGACTATTCAATCCAAAGGCATTAACAGAGATCCATACTGATGCTTCTAAATTTGGATATGGTGCAGTTATGCTTCAAAAAGACTCAGTAGATCAACTTTTACATCCTATCGAGTATATGAGCAGAAAAACACAAGTGTTCCAAGAAAAGTATAGTAAATATAGTATATATCTTAAAGATTTGAGATTTAAAATAGTGACAGATTGCAATGCGTTTGCTCAGACTATTAAGAAAAAAGATGTACCAGATAGAGTTATGCGTTGGGCAATGTATTTGCAAGAATTTAATTTTGAAATAGAACACCGGTCCGGATCACGTATGAAGCACGTAGATGCTTTAAGCCGTGTGTACTGTCTCTTAGTTGAAGACTCACTAAGGTATTGTATAAGGGCAGCTCAGGATAATGATGACTGGTTAAGGGCAATCAAACATATGTTAGCAGACGGGGAATATGAAAACTTTTTCTTGAAAAACGGTATAATATATAAAGATCTAGTTAAAGAACTTTTAGTCGTTCCATCTGTTATGGAAGAAGAAATAATTCAGTTAGCTCATCGCCAAGGACACTTAGCACAAAAAACACAAGATTTGATTGGAAAATACTATTTCATACCTAACTTAGCCTCGAAAGTAAGAAAAATTGTAAAAGGGTATATTGAATGTATAGTTACAGATGCGAAGCTAGGGAAAAAAGAGGGCTTTTTAATACCGATAGACAAGGCTTGTGAACCTTTAGGCACGTACCATATAGATCACGTTGGTCCGCTTACAGATACTAACAAGAAATATAACCACATTTTAGCAGTCATTGATGAGTTTTCTAAATTTGTTTGGTTGTATCCGACCAAGTCGACGGGTACTGGGGAAGTCATAGAAAAACTGGAGCAACAGTCTGCCATTTTTGGAAATCCTAAACGTATTGTTACCGACAGAGGCACTGCATTCACTTCTAATGCATTTCAGCAGTATTGCCAACACGAAAATATACAACATCTTTTAATTGCAACTGGTGTACCGAGAGGTAATGGCCAAGTTGAACGCGTTCATCGAATAGTTATTCCAATGTTGTCAAAGCTTTGTCATAGTAACCCAGCAAACTGGTATCGTCATGTGAGCAAAATCCAACAAATCATTAATAGTACAGTACCGCGCAGTACAATGGCATCTCCATTTAAAATTTTGACCGGCATGAATATGGGAACTGTCGATTACCCTGACTTGAGACAATATTTAGACGAAGCAGCTATTGAGGAACTTGATTCTGAGCGAGATACTTTGAGAGAGATTGCGCGCGAGAATATATTGAAGCTACAAAAAGAAAATCGCAGAACATTCGACAGCAAGCGTAAGCCTGAAACTTCTTATAATGTTGGCGATTTAGTGGCGATAAAGCGTACACAATTCGGAACTAATTTAAAATTAAAGCCGAAGTATCTTGGTCCGTATCGAGTAACCGATAAATTAAACCACGGTCGGTATAAGGTAGAGAAAGTGGGAGAAAACGAGGGAGTTTTGCGGACGGTTTCAGTATCTGAATTCATGAAGCCATGGATTCCATCATTCGGGCCTTCAGGACGGCCGAATGTAGGAGTGAGTAACGGACAGCGGACCACCAGAAGCGGACTAACGTACTAAGGATGCAACACTGGCGACTGAACGAACGAACGGACAAACAAAGGGGACGGACAGAAAACGACGCGGACAATTCAGACAAAGGACAGAAGTAGTTGAGAAACCGATGAGAAAGGTTGTGCGCCTCTAAGCGGCATCCATAATTCAAGTTTGTAAAAATTTAAATAATATAAACTAAATTATAATAAAACTAAAGTTTAATAAAACTCTTTTAAATGTGACATTACCAACTAAAGTTTGTTTGTTTTTCTGTTTAATAAAGTTCTACATATATTTTTGGTTTCGTTGAACAAATATATTATAATTGAAGTCCCCCATTACTAGCACAGAATTATATCTGGTTGCAATAAAGGCAAAAATTATATTGCGTATCCTCAATAAAGGCTTCGCACAAAGTGAAATCACCATGTGGAAGGTACACAACACCAACTGCAACAATAATTCCATCAACGTCCAATTCTAAAAAAAATTCATCTAAAATGTTGCGAATTTCATCCATTTTTACCTCTCTATTCGAGGGCTTAATACTTTGAACATTCAAATGGCCTACATGAAAATTGTTGCTGCCAAGGTAATGTTTTAGAACTGAGTTATTACTTGCAACTGGACCCAGTAAACTATCCGACATCAACGTTCAGGAACCCACTGATAGTTATCGTTAAATAATAAGTATAGATTTTAACATATGATAATGAAAAATAATTAAAAAAATAAGAAAATAAGAATATATAATACATGGATGTGCTAAAGAAATAGTAATATAAAAAGTAGTATAATGAAAATAATTGAATTGAATTGAATATAAGAGATATCATAATAAAAAATACTGGTAATGCTAACCATCTCCGGAGCAAATATAATTCAAGATTTATAAATGATAAACTATAATTGGAATTATTTGTTTTTTTTTTTAAAGGATATTGTACGCATAATTTGCAAGCAAAATTTAAAGGTGTTTGTTCCTTAATCAAGACAGCAGATCAACAAAATTATCAGGAACCTTTTCAGCAAAATATCAATAACTTATTTCCGCCACACTAACGGCAACATTATCGGCAGTTTCAGCATTTTCAGAAATAGTAGCTGCAATTCGGGGACTATCCATTTGAGGTTGAGTTAAGTTGATATAATCCTGGACCGGCGTGTTCGGTGACTTTTTACCAACTGCATTAGGTGTTTCTGTCTGCGCAAGAAGGGAGAGGCATTCCTCGATTTTCAAGGTTGATTCTTGGCCTTCGGTTGATATCACTAGAACTTTTGGAATGTCATCATTTAGAAGCTTGAAGCGGTTGATCATTTTCAATTTTTTTAATCGACGGCAAACATAACTAAGACGAGCTGCATCAGGTGTGAGATGGTCATTCAAATATATTCTAGAATCAATATCGGTATTTAGAATATGTGAGAGGCGAAGGTTTCTCGATGCAATGTAAGCTTTCATAATTGAATCCCTAACTCGGATTGATGTAAATTTAATTAAAAACGACTTTTTATTGCTGAACCAAGCGCAAAAATCAAGATCACTTGGATTAATGGAGACTCCAAGCGCAGCTGATATTTTCATCACTAGGTCACTTATATTATCATCACCATAATGTACACCATGCACAATAATATTGCCTCTGTTTAGTCTACGACGCAGCCTGCAATTGTCACCTTCTAGAGCTTTAATACGTTTAATTATGCTTTCGGCGATATCAACCCTTTTGAGACATACATTAACATCTGCCCGAATCTCGGCAAGTAGGGACTCTTGATCACATCGCATCTGGTCAAACAATTGACCAAGTTTTGTTTCTATGCTTTTTAACCCCTCTTTGAGTTGAACATCAAGGCACTTTCTAAGGTCAGCATCAATGGTATATGGCTTATTCACACACATATCACATTTCCAAATTACCGAATTTTTACTCCCAGACAAGATGGTGAAAAGTTCCGCTGATATTTTAGAGCAATTTTTATGGTACCAGTAGCTGCATACGCCGCACCGAGCACCGCATGAGTTTTTCGCCACATTTTTTTTGCACTCAGGGCAGGTATTTAAAGACATGCTGCCAATTTTGAGGTTAAGTTTATAATGACTGTATATTATTGTATTTTATTAAGTTTTAAGTGAAAACTAATTATTTTTTATTGCTTAACACGATTTTAATGTGGTGAAACTTGCTTTTTTATGCTTTTTGCAATTATGCAGCGTGACTTAATAAAAAAAAAAAGATTATTTACTCCCGGAGACAATTTTTTTGCTTCCTACTCGTTCGCCAGTGTTGCCAAATATTCTTTGGCTTATTAATATTGTTTACGTATTCCGGACGTTATAAAAAATTTACCTAAATTCGATGGAAACCCGCGATTATTATATGAATTTATTAATAATGTTGAAGAAATTCTCGGATTCATTTCATCTATTGAGGGTTCATCTTATTCATTTTTTCTATTACGTGCAATAAGGAATAAAATTGACGGACAAGCCAATGAAGTTTTGAATATGTACGGCACTCCATTGGAGTGGAAAAGCATAAAAGACAACCTTATTTTACATTACTCGGCCAAAAGAACAGAAACCTCACTTATACGACATCTACATAACTTAAGACAAGACAAAAAGAATGTAGAGGAATTCTACAGTAATATTATTGAAATTCAAGCAACAATTCTTAATAATATTTTAATACATGAACCAAACCAAAGTGTAATCAAAGCTAAAACAGATTTATATGGGGAAATGTGTTTAAACGCATTTTTAACAGGTTTACGAGAACCTTTCGGATCGGTTATAAGGGCAATGAGACCCGAATCATTACCAATAGCACTATCTTTCTGCATCAAAGAACAAAACATATTTTATGCCAAATCAACTTTCAATCCTTATTTCAAAACTTTAAAATTCCCACAAAAGCACACATATACACCACAATCCTTTTATAACAGATCACATCCAAGATTCCAAAACTTTCAACCCCGAAATCCATTTAATAACTACTCTCAGAACCAAAATCCTTACAACCAAAACTCTTACAGTCGAAATTCCACTAACCAAAATTCCACTAACTAGAATTCTTACTCACCTAGAAATTTCATGCAATATCAAACTTCAAATAATTATCCAAATAAAAACTCTACACAATATCAAAACCCTAAAACATTTACACAACATCAAAACACTAACACATACGAGCCCCGACCACTATTAATTCGTACGGCAAGCATTTTTACCCGTATGCAATGTTTAACAGGTGATATTTTCAATACTAATGTAGTCAGCGCATGCAAACCTATTTTTTTCTGAAAGAGCATTTTGTTCTCTTGATTTGAAAAAAAAAAAAATTGTTATTGTACCTCAACAACAACAACAACAATATTTATTTCTTTGAATGCTTCGCAAAACTATTAAAAAAAATGTGACCAGTATTAATTCGTACGGTGGGTTAAATAGTTGCTATTTTATAAAAACTTTAATTTATCTTTAAATATTAATATTGGGTAACATCGCCTTTTGCCTCTACAACACATTTACATCGCTTTGGCATAGATTCATATAAATTCTGGCACTGTTCTGTTGAAATAGAATCCCACATCTCTTGCAATTTTGTTTTTAAACCAGAAAGGGTCCTTTGAGGCTCATTTTTTAGGTTTCTTTTCATTATTCCCCATATATTCTCGATTGGGCTTAGGTCCGGACTATTTGATGGCTAATCTAAGACCCCAATTTCCTTAGACTGCAGCCATGATTTGGTTCGTTTGGCAGTATGAGATGATGCTCCATCCTGCTGAAACGTGTATTCTCCACAGTCAGCCAGTTTTGGTATTGATGGCAGCAAACTTTCTTCTAGAATGTTAATATATTTTTCAGCGTTGACCATCCCATCAACAAAGTGCAGTTGTCCTACCACTTTGGCAGACATACAACCCCACACCATTATGCTCGCTGGGAACTTAACTGTCCTTTTAAGGCAGTCTTTATGGTACGCTTCATTTTTGTTACGGATAACTCGCCTTCGCGCATCGCCGACACTCACATCAAATTTAGATTCATCGCTAAATATGATGGAATTCCATTGCCTTTGAGTCCACGACATCCGTTCTCGACACCATTGCAAACGCTTCTTCTTTTGGCGAAGGGTAAGCAATGGTTTTTCTTTGGCCTAAGATTTAAGATATTGAGTATGTTTTAAAGATAATCTGTATTCATACCTTATAAAACTTATATCCGATATTTCGTAACTGTAGGCGCGTCCACTCACGACCAACACTTTTCCCGATTTTATCAGACCATTCTGATGCTACATTTCTTAAGCTTTGGCGACGATTAGCCTTCACAATCGTGGCCAGCGATCTTTTATCTCTCTCTGTTATTGCCGATTTTCGGCCTCTATTCACGATATTGTTATCAATATTGCCATTTTTATTGAAGTTATTTATTACTCCTTGAACAGACGACTTAGATAGATTTAATTGTTTGGCTATTTCGCCAAAAGTCTTCCCAGAATAATAATAGTCTACAACCAAACTTCTTATTTCCTTGCAAATCGGCTTACCACGTGCCATCGTTGGAGAACATTGAATAATTTGAAGAATTTTTTTTTTTTTTACATTTCTGAAATTCTGTTTGCATAACGGTTTCTACTTTTTGTTTTGTTTTGATCTTCTTTCAATTGTTAGCTAAGCTAACCCACCGTACGAATTAATACTGGTCACATTTTTTTTAATAGTTTTGCGAAGCATTCAAAGAAATAAACATTGTTGTTGTTGTTGTTGAGGTACAATAACAATTTTTTTTTTTAAAATCAAGAGAACAAAATGCTCTTTCAGAAAAAAAGTCAGCATGCGCTGACTACATTAGTATTGAAAATATCACCTGTTAAACATTGCATACGGGTAAAAATGCTTGCCGTACGAGTGGTCGGGGCTCGTATACTCAACATTTACCACCAGAACCAATGGATACCTCATCCAGTAATACCCGATTTATAAACAGAACAAATATATCAAACATTACTTACTCCCGTACACACGGACAACCAAGATATTCAATTGAAGAGATTCATAATTTAAATACCACTAAACCACAAAATAACCCAATGTATCAACAAAACCTTGATCAATACTACAATGATTATATCTTTGACTTAAATCAAAATAATGAACATCAAAATTTTCCATTACCAGCCTCGGAAAACCAATAGGATATCTTGATATCAATACACATGGTTACACCCTTCCATACATTCACATATCATCTCCGTTTGGACGCCCTTTAAAGTTCCTTATCGATACAGGAGCATCATCTTCATTTATTAACCCAGAATTCACAAGCAGTTCAGAACATATAATTTGTAAACCAATAACAATCTCAACTATATTAAATAAACATCAATTAAATAAGCAAGTATCATTCCCAATGTTTTCTGAATTTAATGAATGTGGCCAATTGCAATTCTTTCTTTTTGAATTTCATAGTTATTTTGATGGCTTACTAGGAATTGATACACTAAAGAAATTAGGTGCTAAAATTGACCTTGAGCATAATATTTTAATAACAAATAATTCAACAATTCCCTTAATATACAAACCAAATTTCACCTCAGGAAAAATCTTAATTCAGCCAAATTCCAAGCAGATAATAAAAGTACCCACTGATATTTGTAATGGTGATATCCATATTCCAAATACTAGAATTGATTCAGATCTTTATATTCCCGAAGGAATTTACCACGCCAAAAATTGGTTTAGTCTAGTTGAAATCATAAACGCAAGCAACAATACTAAAATATTTCTAATTGAACAACCTCTTAAAGTCAGTTTATATAATACTAATGAGTACGTAGAAATAAATAACTTTAATATCATTAATGACAATCAAGAACCTGCAACCGATATAACAAAATTAATACGTTCTTTGCACCTCAATATCGAAGAAAGAAAAGCTCTCTTTAAAATTATTAAGAATTATGATGACATTTTTTTTAAAGAAAACCAATCGCTTAGCTTCTCTAATAAAGTGAAACATAAAATAACAACCACAGACGATTTACCAATTTATACCAAATCGTACCGTTATCCTCATATCCACAAGGAAGAAGTTAAATCACAAATCAATAGCATGTTAGATCAAAGAATAATTAGACCAAGCTATTCTCCATGGAGCTCTCCAGTATGGATAGTGCCAAAAAAGAAAGATTCAAGTGGAAAACAAAAATAGAGAATGGTCATAGATTATAGGAAATTAAATGAGAAAACAGAATCGGATCGATATCCGCTACCAAATATCACTGAAATACTGGACAAACTTGGTAAATGTTTGTACTTTACAACACTCGATTTAGCCAGTGGTTTCCACCAAATCGAGATGCATCCGAAAGACATCCAAAAGACAGCATTTACAGTAGAAGGAGGGCATTACGAATACCTTAGAATGCCATTTGGCCTAAAAAATGCACCTTCCACTTTTCAGCGAGTAATGGATAATGTCTTGAAAGACTTACGGGAAAAATTTGCCTCGTATTTCTTGACGATATTATTATATTCTCGACATCTTTACAAGAACACATGGAAAACTTGAAAAAAGTATTTGACAAACTTCGCGAATCTAACTTTAAAGTACAACTTGATAAAAGTGAATTTCTTCATAAAGAAATAGCTTTCCTAGGGCATATTGTATCAACAGACGGTGTTAAACCAAACCCCGATAAAATAGAAGCTATAAGAAATTTTCCCATCCCACGAACACAGAAAGAAATTAAATCTTTCTTAGGACTCTTAGGTTATTATAGAAAATTTATAAAAGACTTTGCACACCTTGTTAAACCCTTCACAGAATGTCTTCAAAAAGAAAGAAAAATTGAATTAAACGAAAGATACACTAAAACATTTGAGACTTGCAAAAACATTTTATCCAATGATCCTATTTTACAATACCCAGACTTTACAAAACCATTTATTTTAACAACAGATGCTAGTAATATTGCCATCGGCGCTATTTTATCTCAAGGAAATATCGGAAGTGACAAACCAATATCTTATGCCAGTCGCACGTTGACTGACACTGAAATAAATTATTCAACTATAGAGAAAGAGTTGTTTGCAATAGTATGGGCAACGAAGTATTTCCGTCCATATCTCTTCGGACATAAATTCAAAATATATACAGATCACAGACCTCTAACATGGCTAATGAGCCTAAAGGAACCAAATTCAAAACTTTTTAGGTGGCGCCTCAAGCTCGAAGAATTTGATTACGAGATAATTTACAAAAAAGGAACGCAAAACACTAATGCAGATGCATTAAGCCGTGTTAAGATAAGCAATCCTATTAGAGAAATTAGAGAAATAAATATTAATGACACTTCGCACTCAAACCAAAGTACATCAGGAAGTACAGTACACTCAGCAGAAGAAAACTTAGACGATGGTATCCCAATTTCCGAGAGACCATTAAACGAATTTAATCTTCAACTCATCATTCTTAAATCAAACCAAAAACCAACCATGACTATAGAAGTACCCTTTAAGAATAAACAAAGACGAACAATACATGTAACAGAACTAAATGAAACCATTATGATTGATATATTTAAAAACTTCTTACCACCAAATAAAATGACAGCTATTTTTACAGACGACGATATCTTCAAATTAGTACAATCAACCTACAGTAGATACTTTTCAAATAATAAACTTTTTAGACTAATAAGATGTAAAGAGATCTTAAAAGATATTTTACAAAACGACGAACAGGACAAATTAATTAATGATTACCATACGAATAATAACCATAGAGGTATCAATGAAACATTACTTCATTTAAAAAGAAGCGTATATTTCCCATACATGAAAACAAAAATTACTCAAACTATTAATAATTGCCAAAAATGTCAAACCCTCAAATACGATAGGCAACCGCAAAAACTAAAATTCGAAATACCAGAAACTCCCTTAAAACTTTTAGATATAATACATATAGATCTTTACACAATTAATAGCAAAAATATCCTCACGTTGATAGACAAATTCTCAAAATTTGCTGCAGCTTATACCCTTACTGCAAGAACTAGTATTGAAGTCTTAAAATCTATTAAACATTACATAAGCTTACATGGAGTCCCCAATAAATTAATTTGCGACCAAGGCGCAGAATTTTCAAGTAATATCTTTGAAGATTTTTGCAAACAATACAGTATTGAACTCCATATGACTTCCTTTCAACAAACTTCTACTAACTCCCCAGTAGAAAGACTTCATTCCACTTTTACAGAAATCTATAGAATTATACATACAAAACGTCACGAAAATAACTTAGACTTGGATCATCAAGAAATATTAAATGAAACATTGATAACATATAATAACGCAATACATTCAGCAACAAAATTAACTCCGTATGAAGTATTTTATGGAAGAACTTATAAATTTAACAAAGAAACTATTTTTAATAATGAACACGATTATCTTAAGAAATTAAACGAATATCAAATGAAATTATACCCTGTAATAAAGGAACAAATAGAAAATACAATTAATAAAAGAATAAACAAACTAAATGAAAATAGGAATAAACCAGAAGATTTGAATATTCACGACAATATTTTTAGAAAAGAATGTAGAAGAAACAAAATGACGCCTAGATTTACAAAGCATAGAATAAAAGAAAATAATAAAATTACAGTTATTACTTCAAATAATAAAAAATTACACAAATCTAGAATAAAAAAGAAAAGAAAATTGACATAATTTTTTTTGTATTATTAGCGTAACATCTGTAAATTTACAACGACTGGAGATACAAGACCTCTCAAAAACAAATGGAATACTCCAACTTAAATTAGGAAACGCAAGGACTATTACAACTTATACAAACTTAGTGCACACAATAGATCTAGACTTATATGAAAACAACATTATTAATATGAAAAAGTCTTTATCAAATTTCAAAAATCGTAAATACTTAATTGATACAATTACTATTACAAGACTTAAACTAAAAGAACTTGAAAACAAGCTATATACATTACTACCTAGAAATAGACAAAGAAGAGGTATCATAAATGGTCTTGGAACAGCAATTAAATATATCACTGGAAACATGGATCAAATGATGCCACACATTTGAATAGACAAATAAGCGACATATTATCAAATCAAACGTCTATAGAATTTAAAGTCAACAGACAAACTAATATTAACCTTCAAATGATTAAAAGATTTGAAAATATAACTAATCACATTAATAAAGAACATTCCGCAATAGAAAAATGTTTAATAAACTTCCAAGAAAACGCAAAAAACAGAATTCAAACGGAAGACGACACCTTTCTTTACTCACAGTTCTTAAACCAAATGAACTATAATATTGACCTTTTAACAAAGCATATAACTAACATTGCTGAATCAATAGTTTTAGCCAAGCTTAACATCATTCCTAAAATAATACTAAATCAAAACGAATTAACAGAAATTTACAATGTTTTAAAAAACCAATCCCTGGAAATTGAATCAGATGAACATATTTACGAGTTACTTGGATTACAAGCTTATCATAATGACTCAAAAATAATATTTAACGTCCAAATACCAACATTTTCCCAATTTAATTACTCCTTTATCCACATAATCCCACTGCCAATAAACAGTAGCAAAATAATTGAAATACCACCATATATTATGTTTAATAAAAAGAGTATTCAATATTTTAACGAAACATGTCCTAAAATAGAAGATATTTATTACTGTCATGAGTCTAAGCATCAGGAAGAAACTGAGCAGTCACCATGCATAGGCCCTTTATTAACCAACAAACCGGCATACTGTACAACAAAGGAAATTGACAACATTGAAGAGCTTTCACAACCAGAACCCAACTACATTCTTCTGAAAAACATACCACCAATACCTATTAAGACGACGTGTAATAGTAATAATCACACAATAAATGGAACCATTCTACTACACTACCAAAATTGTGAAGTCACTATAAACAACATACTGTATAAGGACGATAGCAACGTATTTTGGGACGAAATACATATCTTGCCAACATCATATAACGACATTTTTTCAAATTTTACTATTGAAACTTTAAGTCTCCAAAAACTTAAACAATACCACTTCAAATACAACAATGAAATTACCCAATTAATTACACAATCACAAGCTAACCTCACTATATTTTCATTAGTAGCTCTTCTGATTCTTTTCATCATCGGACTAGTATAAAAAATAAAAAAAAAAAAATAACTGGCCATTTCAGCCCTTGAAAGGACTTTGACCTAGCTTCTTATGATCAATTGTGTTGTGCGTGTTATTAAGTTTGTACACAATTGACCGAGAAATGGACCTACATGCTTAACGCCGACTCCGAACGGCGATGAACAGAATGTTCTTATTCTCAAGAAGCTTTACATGGCATTTTGATTACTCTCTGAGGTTTGCCATTGTCTGCAGAGAGGTGGCGGCCGTACAGAAAAATTATTTTAATTCAAATAATTTTCTGTCGCTGGCTGGGGTTCGAACCTGGGTCTCCAAGGTTCTTTGACATAGCGGCCACGCACTTTAACCAACTACGCCACGGACGCCACTATCGGACTAGTATATGTATCCAAAAAAGCCAAAATTACGTACAAAATAGAACCTGTCAACGTTACGACCCCAGCGGATTCCTTGTGGTCTTCACTCTTCACTAAGGGGGAGGAGTTACGTCCCCACAACTTCTACAACTACAGAAACAACAACAGCTACAACAACAACTACAACAACTACAACAACTACAACAACAACTACAACAACAACTACAACAACAACTACAACAACTACAACAACAACAACTACAGCTGCTGTTACGCGCCAAATTCCGCTCGCGTATCGGAGATGGAGTTTGACCGGCTCAGTGAAGGAGGCCGTGGGTGTTTCTGATGAAACTACTTAAAATGGGCGCCACGCGATTTCCCCAACTCCGACAAGTTCCAGATATCGCGATCACTGGGAACTGTTGCGAATTAATAATAAAACTTTGTTTCACTTTAAATTCAGTTTTTTTTCTTTATTAACGTTAAGAAACAATTTAAATTATGGACATTATTGTAGATAAATTTATTATCTACAATAATGTAGATAATATGATGAATTACATTACAATGAAATACATTTCCCAAGTAAATACTTAACAATCTCTATTCAAAATTCCTAAAGCAAACAATCGATTGTCTCCCCTAGGATTACAACTAACACGAAACTAATAATTCAACTTGGAAATTCCAATTCACAAAATTAAAAACTAAATTACCAAAAGAAATAAATAGTATTGTATAACTTTTGATTATATGATCAATTCAAAACCTCCCTTCAGATCGAAGAGAAAACAAAATTATGATTTTTAAAAATGATTATAAGCAAATTTTCATATTGTTCATAATACAAAATTATGATTTTAATAATTGTTTTAAGCAAATTTTCATATGGTTCATAAAACAAAATTAAGATTCTAAAAATTGTTTAAGGAAATTTTCATTACATTAAGATTCTAAAAATTGTTTAAGGAAATTTTCATTACGTAAATATAAAAATTAAAAAAAAGAAACTAATTTATGATGAAATTCCCGGGATCGAACCAGCGCTCCTGACGTGCAAGGCCGACGCCTTCACGTTTGCACCAACAAGTTAATTATAAAATTTATGGCTTATACCTTAATTATTTCAACCGTCAAGTAGTTAATTATTCGTCTGCTTGATTTTTGGCCAGAATCTCCAACTGGGCGTAAGAATCCATCAAATCCAAATGGTGAGAAAATGAAAAAAAGAACTCCAGGACATAGAGTCATATTGGGGAAAACTCAGGACGCAGGATAATCTTGCACTTTGGGAATCCACATTAATACATCCCTTAATTCTCCAGCATATTGTTATCAATTGGCAATTAATTAGCCAAATATTGATGATGAAAAAAACACTTTTCCGGAATTTATTATAGAAGAAACAAAATGATTCTTCGTTTTACTTTTCCAACAATTCTGAATATTTTCCCGATAACTTTCACGCGTAGCTCAGTCGACCGCCGCCTTTCACAACTCTTTCTCGACTCTCCTACCAAAATCTTCACCTCTTCTCACGACCTGTCCAATTAATACCTAATTTTTAGATAACGGTGGTGCTGAATCGCCTATTATCACGCCACTTACTAACTGCAATTATATACCAAAACTGTGATGCAATATTATACAATTGAACATTTGTTCCCTATATGCTTTCATATATGCTTATCCGATGTGCTGATCTTATATGTTTTCCCAAAAATCAATTAAAAAAAGAAGCATATATTTTGTCTACACCGGGATTCGAACCCACTACTTGAAGTTTTCTGGACCACCTCCTTAACCTCTGATCCAAGTGCATTCATAGAAATTCAACTAATGGCTTCTAATACTAACACCTTTACATACCCCTATTCTACCTTATTGATCTCAGCTTAGATAATAGTTCACCCCTAAAGACTCGGCTTTGTTCTATTTATATTCACCACAGCAAGAGTTATTTATAGAACACTCACTCAATTACTGCAACAACAGTGATGTGAAAACTGAACCTAAACAAAACCGGTTACTCGTATTGTGTAAATATTTTTGTTAGCTTTTATTGTTATTATTATTGTTATTATTAGTATTATCATTATTATTATTATTATTATAATTATTATTATTGTTATTATTATAATTAATATTATTATTATTATTATTATTATTATTATTATTATTATTATTATTATTATTACTATATCTGCATAAAAAAACTGGTCAGGACTCCGGGCCGTAACACTCCCCCCTTCCTTTAAGAAGTTTTCACTCACTGCTGTGCTGCGAATTCTCATGATATACCCTTAGATCCTTGCTATGCCACACCCCAGCATTGCGCCTATCAATAGTTTCCAGTTCGTATGTCCACGGGGACAATCTTTTCCGTACCCTGAAAGGCCCTATAAAAGTAGGAGCTAGCTTGGCCCTAAAAAAAAAGTTTTGACGCAGCTGAATTTGGCATCACGATGCCGCAAATTGAAATTGTCGCGAGCTCTATTCGATGCCTTTAACATGCGCGCACGAACATCGTTTAGGATAACGCCCATATTGTTAAACCAAGGGCAATTACCATTGCTTCGGTCTACCAAAATACCCTCAACAGGCTTCCCTAACCCGTTTCAGCATCATTTCTCTACCAAAATTACAGAAAATGGTGTTCTCGCCGTTACCTCATTCCGCGACGTAAGAATAGCGCAGGTGAGAGGTACGGGGAGAAAGTCGGAGTTACACCCTAGCAATTCCTCAAAGAACAGAATTCCCTACTGTTAAATTGTACACCATTATCACAAACTATCCACTTCGGCACTCCAAACACCACAAACACCTCGTCAGCTCTAGATTGCATAAAACCCCCTGGCTTTTGCAATTCCGGCTTAGTAGTTTGGTAGACTAAACGATTTCGAACATACCTTTTAATGTCTTCTTTCATACACGGCCAAAAATATTTCAACTGCGCCTTGCTAGGAGTCGTTTTAACCCCTCCATGCCCCTCCAGGATATCATCGTGAATTTCTTTTAGCACCGCCGCCCTCTGCCTATTCGGTACCACCATTTCA
Source organism: Pherbina coryleti (assembly GCA_943735915.1). Taxonomy (NCBI): domain Eukaryota; kingdom Metazoa; phylum Arthropoda; class Insecta; order Diptera; family Sciomyzidae; genus Pherbina; species Pherbina coryleti. Next base: position 101,925,924 of record OX030948.1, on the reverse strand, counting down.
GGGCGTATTTGACGCTATGTACAGCTGAAACCTAATTTCTGGACTATACGAACGCACAACTCATAACATTAAAGGACGGAACAGCAAATATACAAGAAGGGACTTTTAAAATCATCCATATAATAGACACAACGCAATATAACAGAATGACGAAAGAATTAGGAAAAACAATTGCGCAAAATATTCCCAGACACTCACCCATTACTAAGAATTATTTAAGAGAATAATAAATAAAAAAATAATTTAACCCGTTGCTAAAAATTATGAACCCCGTTTCAATGCTGCTCGAAGTAGCTTTCGCATTTCATCAACACTATGCTCTTCCAACCCTCGTATGTCCATCTCATATTTAAGCTCTTCACTTGACAATCTATTAACTAAACTTGGGTCCATAGTGCAAGTTATCCTGTAATTCTGTTTATCTGTTTTTTTTTCTTTATCTCAAACTTATTTTTGTTTTGTTTTCTTTTTTTTTTTTTGTTTGACCACAAAATATTTTTTTTTTTGTTTTTTTTTTTTAAACAAGATTAAATTTATTTCTTTTTCTTTCTACCTTATCCTGAAGTTTTCCCTTATTAACTCAGTGAAACACGCACTCAATATTTGGAAGTTGGATTATTACTAAAAATAATAAAATAAGTTAAATCGAAATTACATAGATATAAAATTAAGATATAATAATGAGAACCCAGTAAGACTCTTTTTGTATATAAATTAACTTTTCATTAAGCCACAAAATAAATTAATGTCAAAGCGTCGAATTATATATACTTTTCCCAGTGTACATACAACGCAAAAATTTCACGAGCAGAGGAATTGAAAAAAAATAAATTCAAAATATTTGAATTCAAAATATATTTTTTTTTTCTCAGTAAAACAAACCGAAATTATCGAAGAGAGAGACAAAAAAAAAAAAAAAATGGCTAGGCGTGTAACTTGGCTATTGCATGTTTAGTTATATATTAACCTTTTTTTTTTTTTTATTTTTTTTTTATTAAATTGGGCCCCACGTTGGGCGCCAAAATGTTACGGGCCAAATTCCGCTCGCGTATCGGAGATGGAGTTTGACCGGCTCAGTGAAGGAGGCCGTGGGTGTTTCTGATGAAACTACTTAAAATGGGCGCCACGCGATTTCCCCAACTCCGACAAGTTCCAGATATCGCGATCACTGGGAACTGTTGCGAATTAATAATAAAAATTTGTTTCACTTTAAATTCAGTTTTTTTTTTCTTTATTACCGTTAAGAACACTTTAAATTATGGACATTATTGTAGATAAATTTATTAAAATTTCCCAAGTAAATACTTAACAATCTCTATTCAAAATTCCTAAAGCAAACAATCGATTGTCTCCCCTAGGATTACAACTAACACGAAACTAATAATTCAACTTGGAAATTCCAATTCACAAAATTAAAAACTAAATTACCAAAAGAAATAAATAGTATTGTATAACTTTTGATTATATGATCAATTCAAAACCTCCCTTCAGATCGAAGAGAAAACAAAATTATGATTTTTAAAAATGATTATAAGCAAATTTTCATATTGTTCATAATACAAAATTATGATTTTAATAATTGTTTTAAGCAAATTTTCATATGGTTCATAAAACAAAATTAAGATTCTAAAAATTGTTTAAGGAAATTTTCATTACGTAAATATAAAAATTAAAAAAAAGAAACTAATTTATGATGAAATTCCCGGGATCGAACCAGCGCTCCTGACGTGCAAGGCCGACGCCTTCACGTTTGCACCAACAAGTTAATTATAAAATTTATGGCTTATACCTTAATTATTTCAACCGTCAAGTAGTTAATTATTCGTCTGCTTGATTTTTGGCCAGAATCTCCAACTGGGCGTAAGAATCCATCAAATCCAAATGGTGAGAAAATGAAAAAAAGAACTCCAGGACATAGAGTCATATTGGGGAAAACTCAGGACGCAGGATAATCTTGCACTTTGGGAATCCACATTAATACATCCCTTAATTCTCCAGCATATTGTTATCAATTGGCAATTAATTAGCCAAATATTGATGATGAAAAAAACACTTTTCCGGAATTTATTATAGAAGAAACAAAATGATTCTTCGTTTTACTTTTCCAACAATTCTGAATATTTTCCCGATAACTTTCACGCGTAGCTCAGTCGACCGCCGCCTTTCACAACTCTTTCTCGACTCTCCTACCAAAATCTTCACCTCTTCTCACGACCTGTCCAATTAATACCTAATTTTTAGATAACGGTGGTGCTGAATCGCTTATTATCACGCCACTTACTAACTGCAATTATATACCAAAACTGTGATGCAATATTATACAATTGAACATTTGTTCCCTATATGCTTTCATATATGCTTATCCGATGTGCTGATCTTATATGTTTTCCCAAAAATCAATTAAAAAAAGAAGCATATATTTTGTCTACACCGGGATTCGAACCCACTACTTGAAGTTTTCTGGACCACCTCCTTAACCTCTGATCCAAGTGCATTCATAGAAATTCAACTAATGGCTTCTAATACTAACACCTTTACATACCCCTATTCTACCTTATTGATCTCAGCTTAGATAATAGTTCACCCCTAAAGACTCGGCTTTGTTCTATTTATATTCACCACAGCAAGAGTTATTTATAGAACACTCACTCAATTACTGCAACAACAGTGATGTGAAAACTGAACCTAAACAAAACCGGTTACTCGTATTGTGTAAATATTTTTGTTAGCTTTTATTGTTATTATTATTGTTGTTATTATTAGTATTATCATTATTATTATTATTATTATAATTATTATTATTGTTATTATTATAATTAATATTATTATTATTATTATTATTATTATTATTATTATTATTATTATTATTATTATTATTATTATTATTACTATATCTGCATAAAAAAACTGGTCAGGACGCCGGGCCGTAACACTGCACGAGCCACCCAGAAAACCAAAGCGACAGCTGACCCAATTTATTTAAGTTATGAAATATATTTAAACTGTTAATTAAGCAAATTCACTTACACAATATTTTTAAAGAATTATTAATTGCACAAACATCTTGGCCTATTAAAATATTTTTGTACATTAAAATACCAACTAAGCAAAAATACCAACTAAGCAAATTAAACATTTAAATAGCTGTATGCAAGTGACAAAGAATCAATCAATAAAGTGTACTACAAAGTAAAGCACCTAGTGCAAAAATAAAAAGTGTTGTTTTTTTTTAATTAAACGTTCCCACCACGACATAATTCGCGCAGTGCTGGCCCTTATTTTCAAACGTGTTTTTCTCGAAACCATGTTTTCAAAGTCGGTGACCAAGATTTCTCGAAGCTCAGTGAACCGATCGTTTTGATTTTTTTGCAGTCTTATTTTATTCATAAGAATCTCGTACTTGTCATAGGATTTTTTTTTAGCTTCGTTCATTTTTAATAGACAAAATAATGACGAATTTATGGTCGAAAATCGTTTTTTACGTTCGAAAGTCCGCCATTTTGTGAAAAATCAATATTTTCAAAAACGGCTATGACAAGTACGAGTTTTAAGTATCTGGTTTAATAATATATTTCATTTTTTGTTTCTGATGAAATTAAGAGAGCAATCTTGGTCACCGCATTTCACCTTTTTTTCAGAGCGCTCTACAAAAAATGCTGTATCGACCTTAATATTAAATTTTTTTTTAATAAAAAAAAAATAAAACTAAAAATATTCTTGAATGTGTATATTTCTAGGTATAAAAACCCTCATTTAAAAATATCCCATAGGTTTTCTTAAAAAAATTCACAAACATGACCTTTTTTTCGGCCTCTGGCTATATTTCCCTCCTTAAGCAGTACAAAGCTGTTCCTTTCTTTTTCGTTTCGTTGCTGTAAAAAGCTCTGTTTGATCACGTTTTGCTTATAGGCATAATTGGAAGAAATGAGCTAATGAAACAACAATAATGTTGATTTTAAAATAGGCAAAATCTATTTCCTTTTTTATGAAATTCCCTACAGTAAAATGCTTGAAATAGATAAAAATGTAAACATGAGCATATTTTGATAAATATAAATCTGTGTCGATCACGTAGTGCCCTTACGAGGTAAGCGCAATTTCGTCTTTATACGAAAACACGAATGAGTAAATAAGAAATGCTGTTGCTGTTTTCGACTCAGACTCAGTGCTGCCAAACAGTAGCAGCGGTGCTGCCATCTCTTATAAAGTAGCTGATGAAAAGCTTTTATTTGCAGTGTTTTTAAGCTCACATTACAAAGGTTGTAGTTTTCATAAAACGTTGCACTTATCAAGATCCATTTTTGTGCCTCTTTTTTTATGTATGATGGTACCACGGCTACGACAAAATAATGGATATGCTAATTTGATGAAAATAATTTTAACATATTAGCTATACAGCAATAGCAGAATATCTTCTATTATCTATAGTTGGAAAAGTATGTGCGTATTAGTTGATATGTGAAAACAGACTTTCGGTTTTTTTTTTTATGTGAAAACATTACGAAAAACTTAAATTTGTTACATGGAATTGTTACATCAGAAAAGGCTGGATCATAGTCCTCATGACAAAAATAAACCACAAATTATGACGTCAGAAGGCCGCGCAAACAGCCGCTACAATATAATCTGTAAAAAAATTGTATAAAAAAAGTATGGACAAAATAAAAAAAAAAAAGTTAAAGGAAATATTATTATTTTTTCTTTTTCGCTACACGAATTATTAAATTTATCGTAATTTTGGGCAAAAGTAAAATCCTAGAAATTATTAAGCTTTGTACTTTTCAGTTAACTCAGCTACACCAACAACTGTTGAAAAAACTAGATCGAATATTTAGTTTGGGCAAAACAACGTTTGCCGAGTCAGCTAGTATATATTTATATATATATGTATAAAAATATCGATTCATTAAAAAAAATTTTTGCCATAAAAACTGAAATTGTGTTTCCAGAAATTTCATTTTAAATTTTAATTTAATTGCACATTTTATCATTAAATTGGAAAACGTTCATTTATTTTGAAGCTTCTAGTCCGAATTTTCACATTAATATGTGACATTTTTATTATTTCGTAGATTATATTACACTTAAAAGAAAGATCTTAGCTTTCTAAAGTAGGTTTGATGGTTCTTAATGATTTTATGACAACATCTTTTAATTTTTCATTGATTAAAATTATAATTGCATGATTTCGGAAAAAGGGAAGTTTTGTGGGATTTTTATTATAGCTGCTTTTATTGGCATTACCAAAATGACAGACGCACGATCTGTCAACGCAACATTGAGTTTTGCAAAGTCTGAGGTCGTCCGTTTTGACAGCTTATGAGCCCGAACAGAATCAAATATCGTTGCGACCGCCGATCCTCTCTGGTCGTCGATCGCAGAGAACACGTCCAGAATGAAACGATTGCGACTGACGATTCAAAGTTGCTTTTATTTAGTATTTTTTATTTATTTTTTTCTTTTTCATTTCAATGAATTGGTCTCTTCAATTGTGTGAATGCAACACACACAAACAAGAAATGTGAGAAGATAACAAAAAACTAAGCAAATTTTATGAAACACAGCCAATTCTTAGCAAAAATATGGCAACAATAATGGCACTCAGAGAGAGAATCGTCGGTCGCAAGAGAAGAAATAGAATAGATTCTAATTGTGCGATTTATCGTTGCGGAAAAAGAGCTGCGTTTTTTTCTACATTTTGCATGTATTTTCCAACATATCGTAAAGTTTTTACAATGGAGACCAAAGTACGATCAACGCACGACCGACCTAACGCAGTATTGAGTTTTAGCTATAACTTGCAACTCTGGGTAAATATTAAAAACAAAGCAAGTATCGAGAAAACTGACGAAAAGAAAAGGTATGCCCAAAGATATAAAAAAAAATGCGAGACTGAGTGTGCTTTCAAAGGTAAAACTGAATTTTAAGACCAATTTCAGCTTGGACAATTGAAAGATACAAAGCAACTTCCTGAGCTTGTTGAAGACGTCCAACAGCTCAGCCCTTTAAATACATAGGAACACATAAGCAATTTGCATTGAAGTTGCGCTACTCTTCAGCTGCCCCTATGAAATTGGCCTGGATATGCGATAAGGTTTTATACAGGCATGTTCTGAAATCCACCTCGGAATTGTATCGGAATCGGATTTCATTTCCGATTCCGATTTAAAAAGGTGCTCTACATTCCGAGCGGAAAGCAATCAATGTAATCGGATTCGAACAATCATTCGAACATGCTGCTTTCTGAACGCATCAACTAAATGACAGCAAATCTGACACTTGCTCATAAGAAAAATAAAAAGTTCAATTGAAGTATAATGAATCTTATATATAAAAAAGACTGACAACCGTGTGTATGCGCATAACTCAAGAATGGGTTCAATTTTTACAATTTTGAGCTTGATGGATTCGTATTGGCCCAAGGAAAGGCACTATGTAGAAAAATTTTGCCACACCCTCTTATACCGCCAACAAATCAATATAAATGCTATATTTCCGACGGTTTTGGTCGTATTAGACTACAATTTGGTAATTTAGTTTGTATGCTCACTGTCGGAAACTTTACTAAAACTGGGTTGCCACACCTCCCTTTTACCGCCCACAAATCAATAAAAATTCTATGTATCGGAAGATTTTGGTGTTATTATACTTAAATTTGGTAATTAATTTTGTTTGATTGCTGTCGGAAAATGTACTGAAAATAGGTTGCCACACCCCTTTCACCGCCCACAAATTAATAAAAATTCTATATATCGGAAGGTTTTGGTGGTATTAGACTAAAATTTGGTAATTTAGTTTGTATACTCACTGTCGGCAGCTGTACTAAAAATAGGTTGCCACACCCCCTTTTACAGCCCACAAATCAATAAAAATGCTATATTTCCGATGGTTTCGCCGTATTAGGCTACAATTTGGGAGTTTAGTTTTTATTCACACCGTCGGCAACTGTACTAAAACTGTGTTACCACACCCCCCTTTTACCGCCTACAAATCAATAAAAACTCTATATATTAGAAGATTTTGCTGGTATTATACTAAAATTTGGTATTATAAATAAATTTTTAAATTATTATACTAATTTATATTGTTTGATTGCTCTCGGAAACTATACTAAAAACATGTTTTACCACCCACAATTATATGAAAATGCTATATTTCAAACGGTTTTGGTCATAATAGGCTAAAATTTGGTAATTGTGTTTGTCTTTCAAAACTACATCGTCATATATTAAAAAAGTAGAAACATCGAATATTAAGTTTGGGCAAAACAACGTTTGCCGGGTCAGCTATTATTTTATAAATATAAGTATTATAGTGATTGCTGCATGAAAATTATTGTTGAAGAATTGTAATATCCTTTATAAATCTTGCAATCGCAACATATTTGAATAAAATGTATCATGTATAAAAATACTCACGCCGCCAAATAAAAAAATTACCATTAAAAAAGTAATGCCAAAACTAAAACATTGCAGCAGTTCAGGAGATTAACACTTTCACTGCTTTTTTAATGAAAAATCATTGAAACATTTACAATCCGTCAACAAAATTTTGATCGAATTGGATTTCAGTTTAATTCCGATAAATCGGATTACAGAACACCTACAATCCGCCAAAAAAACAAATATCGGATTCGAAGATCGGAATCGGATTGCAGAACACCTTTCATTCAAATGTCATCGGAAGTAAATCCGATTCCGACGTGAATCGGATTTCAGAACATGCCCGATAATTTAATTTGTTCATTTATATTTTAATTTATATTTTAGATTGGATCGCACCAGTTTTATTGGATAGTTCTTATTGTAAATGGTGCAAAAATCACATAATAGCTCATAAGAAGACGCTTATTGATCATTCCAAATCGCAAAAGCATTTTAATCGAGGCAAAGAAATTAACCAAAACAAATAAAGTACAGCATTCGTAACGAAACCTATTGATGCACAGAGGAAAGTCGCAGAGTTGAAAACTGCTGCTCTTATTGCGGAACATTGCTCAATTAGAACAGTGAAACATTTGGGTGACGTGATAAAATCCATTGATGAAAATTCAGAAATTTTATCATCTATTAAAATACACCGTACTAAGTGCCTTAGACTCATTATTAGACAGCGGAAAATATGAAATTGCATATTTGTATTGAATGACCGTAGAACAATTTCGATGACACAGATATGTGTCCCGTCAAATTCTATCTTGAAAAACATAACATAAAATTTGCATATTTTGCATATTGCATAAAAAATGCATATGCAAATAAAAAATTGCATATTTGCATATAATATGCATATGCAAAATGTATGCAAGTCCATTTAACCGCAACTGCATGTCTGTATGCGTTTGTGAACCAACAACAACGTCTATCATAGGAATAGGCGTATGCAGGTGGTGCAGGGAAAGTACCCTCTTTCCTCTGCTTTGCATTTTTAGAAATCCTGCGGTCACCGATGATCATAGGTAAATTAAGTCAACCGAAGCTGAGTTCTTCAGAAGTAAAATCAACCGAAGGTCGAAGATGTTTGTTGTTGTTAGAATAATTCGGGCAAAAAGTTCAAGGCCCCTTTTAGAAAACTGAAATCCGGTGTTATTTTTTGGTCCATCTTGCATCTTTTTCAAGATATGGCGTTCTTTCTAATTTCTTAAGGCTATTAATTTGACCGATCCCTCTACCTGTGCATCTCGATTTCGAGACTCTCTTTAGATAACCCAAAACCACTGTTATTTTTGGTCTATCTTGCTTCGTTTTCGAGTTATGCTTTTTCTAATTGTTTAAGTTTAAATTATATTATCAACTCTCTTTACTTGTGAGCCCCTCAGAAAACTAAAAACGACTGCTGAAAATTTTTCGATGCGGTGTGATGGTGCATTAGGTGTGCTCGCTATGATTTCCCGTTACTTTTACTTCAGTGTCGTTCTATGGTTTGATATTTTATTTCATATTAAAACCTTCAAAATACAACGACACTAACGAAAAGCTTTTAAAATGTGCCATTCTTGTTTTGTTGGCTTTGCTTCATACAAAACATTTTTGTTCGATGTCATGGCTACACTGAAAAACACCATAGTGTAAACCAACATAGTGTATACTATTCAAGTACTGTGAATAGAATGTTCTGAGCAGCTCTTTATTACCAACACATATAAATAGTATGTATTATACCACATGTGTATAAATTCATTATATGCGCCGAGGTTGTACAATCATTAAATTTGAATGAAGCAGTGTTAGTAAAAACCGCACAAGAGTTATTGCAAAATTCACTTTTATATAGGAGTTTCATTTTTATCAAAACCCATTTCGGACAAATTTTTCAAGTTATTACCAGTTTGGAAGGAAAGGGTATCAGCTTAAAGAAATCTTACGAAATATTAGAGTAAGCTCAACGAATTATAAATGAAGTTCCTGAAAAGTTGGGTGACGACCTTCGCTTAAATTAAAGCTCGTTATGGAAATAAACTCATATTTATATCTGTTTTAAAAACAAAAAATTTTTAATAAAACTTCGGTGGATTACTGGAGTAATATAAAAGTATTCTTTCTACACTGAAAAAAAAAAGTTAGCTTAAAATTAAACACAATGTGTTCACAAAATGTGTTGTTAATTTGACTTTTTTTTCATATGTTTTTCAAAATTTTTAAATACATTTGCTCTTACTTTGACGAAATTTGTTGCAAGCTATTTTTTAAACACAAATATCGTCAAAATAATAACAATTGTCGTCAATCTTAAAACATTTTTTTTTCAGTGTAAAAAGCGACAAAATTTTGCCGACGACAACTTGGAAAGATTTAATAATTTATAGTAATATATATATGTTACCTTTAAAGCATGTTCCTACTTGATACGTTCAGTATTCGAGTGGAAATTTAAAATTGTTTTACAGGAAAGCGGTAAAAGTTTTTATTCATTTTTAAAATTTTTTATGTATGGAACTTTAAGTTGAATTGATGTGTCGATATCGGAAATAACTGATTACCAAAACAACTTAAGTTTGGCAGCATTCATAAATAATATTTGTATGGTTATAGTGTGAACTAAAATTTCTAAGTTTGGTCAAAACGAAAAAACTCAAGTTTTTTGTCTGGATTTGTGCAAAAAAATTATAAAAATGTTTGTAATATTTTAGTTCACACGGAAACTACACATGTGGAAAGTATGCGGCTAAAATTTGGAGATAATCGGACAAGGTAATTTTGAGTAACGATGGTAACCAGGTATAATATATATCATACATAAAAAATGTTAAAAATTAATAAAAATTTATTTTTTGTATTTATTCACCCCAACAAAAATTTTTAAATTATCTCTTACCGTTTTCCTGCAAAAATTTTTTAAATTTTCACTCGGATACCGAGCGCGCCAAGCAGGGACATGCTTTAATAAAACGTTAATAAAATAATTTTTTTTCATTTTTAACATTCTTTTTTTCAAGAAACTTTTTAAATATATAAATTAATTTGGAAACTTTATAATATCAGAAAATTTTAATGACTCTTTAAGCAAAAATATGCAGCATATTTCTTGCATATGTAGAAAATATGCAGCATATTTCTTGCATATGCTTTTGCATATTTTTTGCATAAAATTTGCATATCATAGATATGGAGTAAAAAATGCATTCAAGAAGTCAAAATTAGTACAAATCCAAAATTTGACTGCAATCAGACTTCAAATAAATTTTGCATATAATTCCGCTGTCTACTCATTATCAATGTCATCAGTCCGTGCATGCTAAGTGATTTAGTTGCTGACATAGGCGATTCATATTTTTCAATGATTTTAGATGAAAGCACTACAATAGATACACGAACTTGAAGGTGGAAATCATGAAGCAATGGTTCAGTCATTTAAAAGCGTTTAAGAATCCGATAAAATAGATATAAAGAAATTAATCGGCATTGGTGTTGATGGGGCTAATGTTATGGCAGGGAAACATAATTCATTTTCATCAAAATTAAAATAAATAATCCCCCATCTTGTCGTTGTAAAATTTTTGTGTCATTCCCTGCATTTGGCAGCTGAAAATGCTTTATCTGCACTTCCAAATTATCTAGATTTTATTATTCGAGAGCCGCATAATTGGTTTTCGAAGAGCACGGAAAGACAAAAAAAAAAAAATACGCTGATATAAGCTGATTTCTGAAGAGGCTCCCAATAAAAAATAAGCTTAGATAAAATTACAAAAAAAAAAACTCTATTTATTTTATTATAAAGTTATGTGAACAAATTCAAACTCGAGTTTCAGACAATTTTCATATTTTACAAGAACTTGAATTTTTTACTCCAGTATCAGCAAGCAGTTTAAAAAAAGGTGATATTACAGAAGTTGATGTATATTTCAAAGAGGTTTGCGAAGATGTGAATGAAACAATAGAAGAGTGGAATCTTTTATCTTATATAGACGTTAACTTTAAATCGACTGAATCATTTTGGGCGGAGATTTCTAATATTAAAAATGCATGTAATGAGCAACGCAATAAACACATCGTTCAATTTGCTTAAGCTTTATTGTGCATCCCATTTTCGAATGCGGCAGTTGAAAGATCTTCCTCAATTATGAATATTGTCAAAGATAAATTGAGAAATAAAATGTCTGTAAAAACTTCTGACGCAATCCACCGCGTTCGATATGGGATGCCAAATGGATGCACTAATTGCACCGACCGAAAGAATGTTAAAAATGTTGAATTCTGGAAATGTATATGAATCAAAAGAGGTTGACAATATAGCTGACTTCCCAAACGCATGTTGCTTTGCAGTGCAACAATGTCACATGTTCCTAAACGCAACCGTGCAAATTTTGACAATGCATCGTGTTTCTAAATGCAACCTTGATGCAGCTGATGTGCAAAAAAAAGCAACTAGCGCATCATTTGATTTGGCAATGCTTTTTGAAAACAATGGCGACGACAAAAGAAGATAGGTTAGTGTTTGAATGAAATAAATAATTTAAATCAAAAAATAATTTTAATAAATTTATTTAACCTTGTGTGTAAATTTTACACACTTTTTCAAGAACTATATTTTCATTGATGAATGAAATGAATACGATCTTGTCGTTAAAAATTATTTATTATTCATTATTTTATCTATTTTTTAAGAAAAAAAGATTTTTTAAAATACAAATCAAAATCCTACTTCGATTTGATGAACTTATATTAAAGAAATATCAGCTTGAAGTTAAAAAGTGTGTGCAAAATTTACACAAGGGACCGATTAAGGTTAATTATTCTTTGCAGTAATAATAAGTGGACGTATGCACACAAGAAGCTGCTGGTGGATTGTCGGCTGGCAATGAAGCCAGCATTTTCTGGGAAACGTAAACAACGTATTGTTTTGTGGGAACAGGTGCTCCAAAAGATGCGCAAAGCTGACGAAAATTTGCCATTTTCTAGAGATGATGTCACTCGTAAATATTTAAATATGATGACTACATACAAAAGAATTAAGAAGCGAAATAGCACGTCTGGGGAAAGTTATTTAGAGTCTTCATTAAGCTCATTACTTACGGATTTAACTCAGACAATGCCGATGTTACGTAGGATGTTAATTCAGAGCCGAAGCCTCCTCCGCGAAAGCGTGCCCGTGGAGATATACTCCAATTTTTACGTGCTGAGAGTGAATCTGATAAAATATACTTAGTAGAAGTATTAAACTACGAAAAAAAAGTTGACGTTGGAAAGGGAAAAATTGCAAGAACTAAAAAAACTGCGCGAGGCTTTAGAAGCGATGAATAAGTAAATAAATATACGCGATATGCTATTTTTTAGTCCTTACAAATGCCATAAATTGTACCTATTGTTCAAATTTTTAGCTTCAAGCTAAGCTCATAACAAACTTGTTAGTCTTTCCCGTTTGAGTATTGCTTCTTCTCTTTCGATTTGATTAGGTGAAAAATTATTGAGCTGTGTTGGAGTCTCATTCGCAAGATCAACACTTCTGAGACCGGGGTTATAAAGTTATGAAGTACAATACATGCCATTATGATTGTTTTTGCCAATTTAACATCATGAACCTCTAAAAATTTCAATTTTTGAAACTTCTTTTTCAGTATTCCAAATGCATGTTCTACACAGACTCTGGTTGCACTTGAAATGGTATTGTATCTGATTTGTGCTGCCGATAGAAATCCGTTATTACGATAAGGCACCATTAAATAAGTTTCTAAGGGATACGCTGCTTCACCGAGCAAGTGGCACTCAGAAGGGAACCTAATAAGACCATTTCTAATAGCTCGTTTTAACGGACTACCGTGCCAAACGGTGGCGTCATGACAGCGACCTGGATAGCCCACAAATATGTCTATAAATTGTAATTATGTACCCTTGCGATCAAAGTAACTAATACCATGTTTTGTTGGCTGCAATATTTTGAAATGGGTGCAGTCAATGCATCCCAAAACAAATGGAAAAGGCCGATACCGTAGCGACTCGAAATCTTCCATGACTTTCCTTTGGCTTGAGGCCGTGTTTGGAAATACCACAATCTGTTTTTGTTTAGAGATCATTCGTACACACCGGATAAAAGTGCTATAGCAAACTCCCATTCCGACATTGATACGATTACTCACTTCGCGAAAGCTGTTTTCATTTCCAAGTTTCCATAACGTAATATAAAGGCTCGTCTTTAATGAAATTCCGGGACGGCCTGTAGGACCTTTAATCCAAAAAGGGGCTAATAAGGAATGCAATTTCTAAAAGCAGAAGACATTTATTTAATCGTTCCAACAAATGCTTGTGTTTACCTTGAAAGTCACAATCTGCATTCTAAAGTGGCTGAAAAACATCGTCCGGCATTTCTTCTATAATATCTACAAAGTTTTTGTTTTTTGGTATAATTCTTGGAACATGGTGTGCAAGTAAGACGTTTTCGTAGCGTAAGACGTTTTCGTTTCCGAACAAGAAAACTATTCATAATTTGGCTCCCGGTGCGGTTTTCAGCGCACAAATCCAAAAAAATATTCAAAAATAAATTTTCTTGCTAACATTTTCTCTATGATGCAAAGCAAACATGTGTTCCTAAACGTCAACAATGTTGCACAGTTTAAAATGACAAAGCATTTGATTTGCAGAGTTGCAAAGTATCACTGCTTTATTTAAACACTGCTTTGACTTTGCATATAGACGTTTGGGAAGTCAGCCTATGTTAGATATATTCTGCCAGTTCAGTTAGATGACTACAAATATATATTAAAAAAATGCAATAATTAAATAACATTTAAATGATATGATCTCATGAAAAGTAACTGTTTTGTGTACATATATCCGTATAACATACATTGTATATGCTAGTTTTAATAAAACACATGAATTTAATTCTATTTCTTGATTGTTTGTTTGTTTTGTTATAATACACATTTCAGCCTTTTATTATGAAAGTGGCATGAGTCACTTTGTTTTCAAATCTAGATATGAAAAATCAAATATCAAACATGCCGTTATATTGTAATTGATATTATCATTTACTTGATTTTTTTCGAAAAGTGTCTTATGCCACTTTCAAAATAAACGCCTTCAATGTTTTTAATATGCCTTTTTTTATAAATAAAAAACTTGAAGTTTTAACTCAATAAATTTTAATTTTTTACGACTGTATTTTTGTATGTTTTTCAAAAAAAAATTTTAGGGGATTTGAAATCCAATCTAGGGGTAAATGATGAGAGGCATCTGGCAATTATTAACTAATTTTTCTAGTACACACAGCAAAATAAGCAATAGGTTTATGAAATTCAATCAAAAAGTTAAAATATTAGAACTAGAATACAAAATTTCAGCACACCGCGAACACCATCAATTCTTAAATTGCTGGTGGTGGACGAAGTTCAGTTGAATGTTTCGAATTGTTTTCGATAACTTAAGCATGTAATTCTGTAATTATTGTTTCTATTTTGACCTTGACATAGGTGGTTGTAGTTTTGCCTGTAGGGTTACTGATAATTACAGTGTAGGATTCCGTTTTGTAAGGAGTGTTTCAAGTCTGATGCTACTTCTACAGTTGTTTTAAAGTCTTCTGGTCGTGCTGCTAAAACTGTAGATTTTTAAGGTTCTGATAAGCAATTTTTTAAGGTACTTAAGCCTATTTGTTCATTTAGCTTGACGTTTACTACTCTTTTCTCACTACCTTGTTCTGATATTTGTAACTCATTTAGTTGAGCAAGTAAACTTTCTATTCTCTTTGCGTATGTGTTGATGTCTTGATTTCCCTGATACGTCCTTGACAGTTCGTTGTGAATGCTTGTAGCATTTCTTTTTGGTTTGAAACATTAAGTTAACGTGGTTTTAAACTCTGTCAATGTAGTCGGATCGGCTTTCCGCAACTATACGGCTTTTTACCTTATCGGATAATCTTGTTGCTAAAATAAAGGATATAAATATTGATTGTTGAGTAGAGGCTAGTGTATTATAGTAAAATTCTACCAAGCCAATGAAATTACTTAGTTTTTTCTGATCACCTTCAAATTCCGGTATTATTTTTGTAGCTGTTCCAATATCAAACGATGCCATTTTGCTTTCAATTTCGTTTTTCTTAACCTTTAGTAAATCATTTATTTGTGCACAAATATTGTCAAACAAGTTTAATGAATTTCCATTTAAATTTGTTCTAAGACAATTTAATTAATTTCTAATTTTTAAAAGATATCTTTCAGTGCATGTTCTTTTTGTGTTTTTCTTTAAATTCGTTAAGATATAATTGGCTGTTTCTAGCTCAATAAAGTTTACAAAAATATAAGTACTATTTTTTTTTTATTTACATTTTCTTGTAAATTTCTACGTGATATCTGTTTTTTAACATAATTTTTATAATATGCGTTAATTTTATATCCTATATGGAGTGCTAAAAATTATTATTGTAGTTATAACTGTCGATCCTGTTTTTACCATGTGGTGCTCTCACAAGACACACAATCACACACATATAAAATACACTTACACTTTATACACTTAATTTTAAATTTTAATTAAAAAATAAGTTATCAAAATATTGTTATCAAAAACTATCAAAAAATATTTTAAAATATATAAAAATTTGTTCAACTAAAAACATGTATTGTTAAATAAAAATTGTAAAAACAAAATATAACAAATGAAATATTTTGTGCCAACCACAACCGATATATTGTGAACCACCACAACTGGCGACCCTGCCTAATCGGCGAACAAAAAAAAAAAAGCAACAGTATTTAATCACCACCAGCAGCCCTTCACCCATATTCTCAACATCGACTACATTTCAAAAACACAACCATCATCATCGAGAGAATCATCAACAACCAGTTAACAGCCACCTCCGCCTTGCAGCAACAATAGCGGTAGAATTAATTGCAGAAACAACGGCGATAGCAACAGCATTAGAACAAAAGAGAAACCACAAACGCTGCTACATTAACCGCTACCATCACAGCGAACTCAACAGCATCTTGGACTGCGTACCACAGCAAAAAAGCTCAAAAACAGTATCACCAAAAAAGCGTCATAACAATAACAGCAGCAGCTGAAACGCTCGCCACTACCATCGTCAGCATCAACAACATCATCGACCAACAACAAGCAAAACCCTATATCTGCCGGTAAGATAACGGAACAACAACAACATCAACAACAACGTCATAACAGCAACATCAACAACAACGTCATAACAACAATAATATCAACAATAATATCAACAACAACGACATAACACCGACAACAAGCAAAACCCTATACCTGCCGGTAAGGTAACGCAACAGCAACAACAAAATCAAAAACAGCAACAACAACAATATTTATGACAACAACAACAAAATCAATAGCAACAACAACAGTATTTATGACAACAACAAATAAATCAACAGCAACAACAACAAAAAAATAAACAACAACAAAAACTACGAGAGCAGAAATCATTCATTCAAAATTTTATAAAATTCTATATATTTTTTTATTCGACATTTTATAAAAAAATTTTTCATAGGTTGCTTTTCAATTTAGATTATCACGAGGCACACACCGTAGATTCTGAAACGTATGTAAGAATATAGGGTCGGAAGAAACCTAGATTCTCACATACGTAGGCACTCCACTGCACTAGGGTAACACATTTGAGGAACACGCTTAAACATTCACAATGAGCCTACAACATACCCCCCTCACTCTTCTCACCGTGGAGAAGGAGACAAAACATTAATAACTCTTGACACAGACACACTTTCAAACCCTTTCGACATACCTTACAGTACGGAAATACACGCGACATCTATCAAATTACCACAATTTTGGACAACTTGTTCTGAAGCATGGTTCGTCCACGCCGAAATACAATTCAAGACAAAACTAAATACGAATACTTAGTTACAGCTCTTCCACAGCATGTCATTATGACAGTCCTTGATTTCATACAAAAGCCTTCACAGACCAATTTATACGAAAATTTAAAAAAACTTTTGATCGAAAGTCATTCTCTAAGTGAAAATAAAAGAATTGACAAAATTCTTTCTGACTGCGAGATTGGAGACCGAAAACCATCCCAGTTTTACAGAGCGCTCTTACTTCTAGCCGGTTCTTCAATGGAACCAAATTTCCTCTTAAAGTTATGGCTTAAGAAACTACCCAAAACTCTAAACATAGCATTGACTGGGTCAGGCCACAAAACGATCGAGGAACTGCTAGCGTTAGCCGACAATCTCTGGGAAGTTATGACCGAAAATGAAGTCAGTGCCTTCGGAAAACCTTCCAACACGATTGAACTTACGAAAATGGTACAAGCTTTAACAATTTCCCCTTCAAAAATTTTAGAATCTTTCAATAAATTGACGTTAGAAGTGAACACGCTTAAGTCAGAAAACCGATTTCGTTCGAACTCACGAATAAGACTCAGGTCAAACTCAAGACATAGGCCTCAAAACAATACTTCTTGGGTATGTAAATACCATTATAGATTCGGTAGTCAAGCACGAAAGTGTGAACAACCATGTTCATTCGTTCGAAACAGCCACCCTACACAGCACAACACTATGTCACACAATACAACAAACTAAAAGACTATTATCGCGACGACTGATGATAGACCCGTCACATTAACACGTCGTCTTTTCGTATTTGATCCGTCAAATAAATTAAATTTTCTTATTGACAGCGGAGCGGAAGTATCGGTACTTCCAGCCTCAAAATTCAAAATTAATAGACAGAAATCTGATTTGACACTTCAAGCTGCTAATGGCACAGAAATATCTACATTCGGAAAAAATTATTAACTTTAGACTTAAATTTACGACGCGAATTACCATTTTACATTTATTATAGCAGACATCTCTAAACCAATTATTGGTGCAGATTTTTTAACGAAATATGGACTTCTTGTTGATCTCAAATATAAACGTCGCATCGACCCATTAACGAATTTATCAGTTAACACAATAACGGCATACACTGAAACAACATTGCCAAAATTATTTTCACTAGATAACAAGTATACACAATTACTCAAACTACTCAAACAATTTCCTTCACTAGTAACAGAACCCGACTATACTACACCGGTAAAACATCAAACAGTTCATCACATCGTGACAGAAGGACATTTACCATTCACGAAGCCACGACGTCTAGACTTGTCCAGAGCGAAAATAGCTAAACAAGAATTCGATTTCTTAGTTAAATCTGGCATTTGCAGACCGTCGAAATCGATGACATCTTCTCCGCTACATCTCGTTCCTAAACGCGAACCAAACGACTGGAGACCATGCGGTGACTATAGACGAATCAACGCAATAACAGTAACTAACCGCTACCCATTACCACATATACACGATTTTTCAAACAATTTACACAACACAAGAATTTATTCGAAACTGGACTTGGTCAGAGCATATCACCAAATACCTATGGCTCCCGAAGACGTACACAAGACAGCTATCACGACACCATTTGGAATGTTCGAATTTCTCCGAATGCCTTTCGGTTTGAGAAACTCAGCACAAACATTCCAACGGTTCATACATGAAGTCCTTTACGGACTAGATTTCATTTTCGTCCACTTAGATGACATTTTGATAGCTAGCGAGACAGAAACAGAACACTTGAAACATTTGACACAAGTTTCCGAACGACTCGACAAATATGGTTTGAACATTAAACCAAACAAATGCGTTTTCGGAGTTGAAAACATCAATTTTCTGAGCTACAATATTTCAAGACATGGCTTACGGCCATCGGAGGAACGAATACAATGTATAAGAGACTATCCACAACCAAATGCTGTCAAACAAATGCAAAAATTTATCGGGATGACTAACTATTATCACAGGTGCATTCCTAAATTAGCGCACATGCTAGGCCCAATATACGAAATGGTCACAACAGCTTCAAAAACAAAAAACAAACTTTTAACATGGACAAACACATGGTATAATAATACAAGGTAGCATTGACAGTTGCTTGGGAAATCATATACTGTCAAAAAATATACTCAAAAAGAGAGCGCTCACAATCCGCCATTGAAAACAGAAGCAATGTTGAAAACGTTGAAGTGAAAAAAAACAACAACCACAGCAGCTGCTGATGTATTTCCACAAAAAGCTGTTTTTGACAGTTTATGTTTTCCTGTTGAAGAGAAAATAAGCAGTTGTCAATGCTACCATGTATTATTATACCATGGGACAAACACAACCTCGGATGCATTCAAAGCAATTAAAGATAGTTTTGCTACGCAAACACTACTTAACTATGTTAATAGTAAAGCAGAACTATCGATTGCTGTAGATGCATCAAATACACCAGTAGGTGGAGTATTACAACAGAAATACAACAATAAATTAGAACCACTAGCATTCTTTTCCAAAAAACTAACTTCCACAGAATCTAAATACAGCACATTCGATAGGGAACTTTTAGCTATATTCTTAACAATCAAACATTTTAGACACTACATTGAAGGTAATATTTTTACAGTATACACAGATCATAAACCACTAACATATGCACTCAATTCTAAAAAAGAGAGAAGCCCAAGACAACCACGACACCTAGAATACATAGCACAATTCACTAACAAGATACTACACGTCAAAGGTACAGATAATTCAGTAGCAGATGCATTATCAAGATGCGAGGTAGAAGAACTCAAAACACCCGATCTTAATCTAAAACTATTGCATTGCGAACAAAACACAGATACAGAACTCAAAGACATATTAGATCAAACGTTATACAAATTTGAACAAATCAAAATTCCGTTCATGAACATTGAAATTTGGTGCGAGCACTCCATATATAACACACGCCCCTATATTCCACCCCCTTTAACCACCAAGAGTTAAACTAACTTTGAATTCTTGTGCTGACACCGAGAGCAGATACGCCCTTTCACGCCTTAGAGAAAATAGTGTCTATAATAATGTGCATTTGTATCTAGCTTACATGCATAAAGCACCGGTCTCAACATGTATAGAAGGCAAGACCAAGACAAATCTTAAAGTCTTGATACAACAAGAAGGTTTACCCACTGAAGTCGATGTATTGCGCCATTTATTCACTAATTTCCACGAGCAACTTGGCTTGACGAGCCATCAAGTTCAGGAAGATCTTAACACCTATGGTGCTCATGTAAGGTCGAAACATGTCTCTTTTCTTCAAAAGTCTCGTAAAGAGCAGCAACAATATTATTCCTAGCCAACATACTAATCGCAGTCCAATATTTGTGTCTCTCTACTACCAAAATGTCAGAGGACTACGCACAAAAATTTCATCAGTCTTTCTGAACTCTCTAAAACTTCCATATGATATATTTGCCCTCACTGAAACTAATCTCTGTCAAGATTTCAAGGATCAAGAAGTTTTAGCGTCCGATTTCGTTGTGTTCCGAGACGATGGACTAGATAAAGATGATCATTCCTCTGGCCGCGGTGTTCTTTTGGCAATTCATAATCGTTATGATTCAATATTAGTTCAAAATTCACACACTGCAGACTTTGAATTCATTTGTGCCAAAATTAGTATCGCTAAACGTAATTTATATGTTATATGCTGCTATATTCGCCCATCTCAGCCAACGACAGGTTATCAGTTGGCAGTGGATGCTATAGATTCTCTTTTAGATCTCATGGATCCATTTGATACCGTCATATTTTTGGGAGACTTTAATCTTCCTAATCTTCAGTGGGTTTTATCAGATGATGATGTCATTTCTTCCCCTTAAATCCAACATCTGAAAAAGAAATCCTCTTTACTAGTTGCCTCTCTGACTGGACTCTTTCAGTTAAGTGGAGTAACTAAATATATGAGTAGACAACTAGACCTTGTATTTTCATCAGAAGTTGAAAATTGTGCAGTTTCCGCTAGCAACCATCTACTCTCAACACTGGACCAGTACCATCCACCGCTTTCAATTACCTTTTCCTACAATAATACTAACAAAAACACACACTCCGAGCACTTGTACAGTTTTAACTTTCGGAAAACCGATTTTGAAAAACTAGAATCACTTCTTGGTAGAATTGACTTCCTTCACATTTTTGAAAGTGCTAATGAAGATATCGATAATGCTGTTGGCCTTTTCTATGGCATAATCTTTAACTGTTTCACACAATCTGTTCCTTTTACTAGGCAAAAGAGCTTTTCGTCTTCACCTCCCTGGTATAATAAAGAGCTACGTTCACTTCGGAATAAGAGAAACAAACTTTGGCGTACATATTTAATATCTAGGTCTTCTGATGATTTCACGAGTTACCTTAATGTTTACAACCATTTTTCGTATCTTTGTGATCATCTTTATGAATCCTATCTAGCACATATCCAAACCAAACTTATCACTGATCCAAAAAAGTTCTACCAGTTTATTAATATCAAGAGAAAATCAGACAATTACCCGCCAATCCTAAAATTTTCAGACAAATCTTCGGACGACCCTGAAATAATTGCAAATCTTTTTGCAAGTTTTTTTAGTCAGTCATTTACCAGTCATAATGATGAACTGGACTCTGAATATTTCACTAATTTAAGATATTGTACCCAAACGTCTTTAACCTCGGTTAATATTACACTTGCCAATGTGAACGAAAAGTTACGAAATTTAAAGGACGATTACTCTCCTGGACCCGATGGGTTGCCTGCTATTATTTTAAAAAAACTCTCAAACACTTTAGCTCATCCTCTGTTAGCTCTTTTCCAGCTCTCTATCTCTCAATCAATTTTTGATCCTCCTATCTCTCATTATACCTCTGCACAAAAAAGGGCCAAAAAATGACAAACTATAGACCCATCGCTTAACTATCATGTACACCCAAAATATTTGAAAGTATACTCTACGAAATTATGTTTTTCCACTGCAAGTCTATCTTCTCCCCTAACCAACATGGCTTTCTCAAGGGAAGATCCACTACTACCAACCTCACAGAATTCGTTTCGAATACCCTATGTTCTCTAGAAAGTGGTTATGAAGTCGACGTTGTCTCGACTGACTTTAGCAAAGCATTCGACAAAATCTCGCACACTGTCATCCTTCTGAAGCTAAAAGCTTTCGGCTTTCTACCCACATTTAATGCTTGGATTAAATCTTACCTCGAAGAACGCCGATATAATGTCATCTTTAGGTTTTCAAAATCTGAGTTTTTTACAGCAACTTCTGGTGTCCCTCAAGGCAGCCACCTTGGTCCTCTGCTATGCGTCTTAACAATAACCGATATCGATGATGCCATCAAATACTCTAATCTTTCTGTTTATGCTGACGACATGAAAATCTATCGACGCATACATACTAATACTGACTCTTGCCGTCTTCAAGATGACCTAATCAGTTTTTCTTCTTGGTGCCAAAAAAACTTCCTGGAACTCAATATCAGTAAATGTCAAGCTATCACATACTCGCGGAAGAGACTCCAATCTCCATCACGAATTTATTACATATTAGGTGAACCGGTTCCCTTAGTAAGTTCTTTGCGAGACTTGGGTATAATTTGCGATAAAGAGCTTAATTTTCGAATTTGTTGATTAACATGCAAACTCTTGAAAAACGCAGGGTAGTTGCTGATGTCCTTTTCATTCATCAACTACTAGCAGGCACCATTAATTGTCCTACCCTGCTCCAATTGATATCCCTTAATACCAACCCACGCAACCTAAGGTCTGTACCTCTCTTCCATCTCAACTTTCATCGCACCGTCTATGGTTGTGGTGAACCTATAACTAGGATGCTTCGTCTAACCAATAACATGGTCAATGAATTCGACTTCCATCTCAGTAGATCCGAGCTCCGTAATATCCTTCTTAGCTCCAACCCCACTTCGTCCCTCTGAAACAAATTTTTTCATATATCTTGTGGGCAGACTATAGCCCACATAGTATTATATGTAATATTCCTACCCTAAAAAAAAAAAAATAAAACAAAAAAAAAGTCCTAGCATTAAGAAATAAATGTCTAATTATAAGTTTTAGTTCTTAAGTATATATTGCTTGTATTAAGCTTACCTAAATAAAAATAAAATAAAAAAAAAAAAAAAATAAAAAAAATCTTTACGTAAGACAATTTTCGACCAAATACACAATATTTCACATCCAGGGACAAGAGGTACTCGACGGCTTATAACAGAACGGTATTTTTGGCCAAACATGAATTTAGAAATTAATAAATGGACTCAAGAATGTATTAGTTGTCAGAAAGCTAAAGTGCACCGACATACAAAGACATTACCACACAAGATACACATTCCACACGGCCGTTTCGAACACATCCACGTTGACATGGTTGGTCCCTTACCAATATCGAACGGATATAAATATCTTCTATCCGCGATTGACCGAAATACACGTTGGCCTGAAGCCTACCCACTCAAGAACATAGAGACCACAACAATAATCGACACATTCTATAGAGAATTCGTTTCACGATTTGGCGTACCAATAGAAATCATTTCTGACCGAGGACCACAGTTCACGTCTAACACATTTTAACAATTTATTAAAGACATTGGTTCTCACCACATTTTTACTTCGTCGTCCCATCCACAATCAAACGGGATGATCGAAAGATTTCACAGACAATTAAAAGCGTCAATAATGGCTAGTAATAACCAAACTAATTGGTACACAGAGATTCCTCAGATTCTTTTAGGTATAAGATCCACAGTCAAGGAAGACATCAAAGCGTCCCCGGCTGAAATGGTTTTCGGTCAAAACTTAAAGCTACCTAGACAACTAGTAGTGCAGAATTATCAATCTTTTAATGCATCAGAAACATTAGCGAAACTCAAACAAAACGTTCAAAATAACGATTCAAACATTTCACATCATAATACAAATGCTGGTCAATACTTACCACAAGCCTTGAAGAGTTGTAAATACGTATTCGTACGAAACGACACAATACGACGTCCACTACAGAATCCATACGAAGGACCGTTCAAAGTACTCGACAGAACACACGAAAATTTTACAATTCTTAAAAATAATAACACAGTTACAGTTCACATCGACAGAGTCAAACCAACATTCATGGACAGAGACACTACAGAGATGCTATCCTCCTCACACAGACCCACAAAAAAAAGGTACATTTTAATCTCTTGGCCAACTCAATTAAATTCTATGGGGGGGAATAATGTGGTGCTCTCACAAGACACATACAGTGGTTCAAACGCATAATTGGACAAAACAAAACTAACAAATTTCATGACAAACTCATAATTGGACACTTAATTTAGATAACGAATTATTGTTATAAACCGGTTCCTTGGACCGTTATTCTTTCTGCTGAGTGATTTCACGTTTATAAATGATGAATCATTATGCAAATGTAGTGTTAAAAGTGCAGATCAATGTTGCAATGGATCAAAGAAAAAAACACACATCTTGGGAACACGGCATTTAATTATAAGATTACATGGCGAGGGTAAATCAGTGCGTCAAATCAGTGAAATTGTTGAGCGATGCCCGTCTATAGTTCATGCTATCATTCAAAGGTATCAACAAAATTTTCAAATAAAAAACAAAAGTATTGGTCAAGGGAAAAAATTAAATAATCATGATGAGCGGTGGATTTTTTGAAAATTCACGACTGCGAATGAATAAAAGAATATGGTAAAATCCGATTTGAATGAAGATGTTTGCACCGAGACTATTCGAAACGTGTTAAGAAAAAATGTTTTCATGGACGGATTGCCAGAAAAAATCGTATATAAGTAAAAAACAAAAAAATAAAATTGCACGGTAGAAATTTTTTAAGGAATATTTATTAAAAGATTCCGACTTCTGGAAAACGGTAATTTTTGCAAAAACTTGTTTCATTTGATTATTTTTAAGCTTTTAATTTTTTATATGTAGGTACTCTTTACAGATGAGAGAAAATTCAACCTCCATGGATCAGATGGAAGGCAGTACGTTTGGCGTAGGCCAAATACTGAGTTTATGCCTAATAACACTCAGGCTACAGTCAAGCATGGGGGCGGGTCAGTGATGGTGTGTGGATGTGTTTCCAGTGCAGGCGTAGGGAATATTAATTTTATAGAGGGTAAAATGAATCGATTCCAATATTTGGAGATTTTGAAACAAAATGTAAAGCAAAGTGCCGATAAATTAAACATATTGGACACATTTGCTTAACGATCCGAAGCATACTTCACACGTTGCGAAAATGTGGCTCATACATAATGGTCTAAAAATGCTTTAAGCATAGTCCCCAGATCTCAACATTATTGAGCATGTTTGGGAAGAACTTGCCTGTAAGCTCTATAAATCTACGTTCAACACAGTGGAGGAGTTGAAAGAGGGAATAACGCGCGAATGGAACAACTTAACTCCGGAATTTTGCACCAATCTCGTGCAGACGATGCCCCGACGTTTGGACGTTTGGAAGTAATAATAAAATCCAAAGGTTTTGCTTCCAAGTACTGAAACTGTATTTATTTTTTTACTGTCCAATTATGCGTTTGACATGAAATTTGTTAGTTTTGTTTTCTTTTCTTATTTTAAGAATATTTTTGAATAAAACATGATAAGTATTATATATTGTTTGAAAGCTTTTTTAATAATCTACCACTCTGCATCAACGATTTTTAGAATTATTTTCATTGAAGTGAAAAATTCGGCATTTGAATAATCTCATACCTTGTGTCCAATTATACGTTTGAGCCACTGTATAAAATACACTTACACTTTATACACTTGATTTTAAATTTTAATTAAAAAATAAGTTATCAAAATATTGTTATCAAAAACTATCAAAAAATATTTTAAAATATATAAAAATTTGTTCAACTAAAAACATGTATGTATTGTTAAATAAAAATTGTAAAAACAAAATATAACAAATAAAATATTTTGTGCCAACCACAACCGATATATTGTGAACCACCACAACCATATCGTGTTTTGTCAGTATCGATCCTATGTTGTTAACAATGTGTTCGTTTATTGTAATTTGTTCTTTTTCCTTTTTGTCAAACATTGTTATCTGTCTTATGGTTTTTGCAAGATCTGGTGTTATTGCGGTCATATATTTAGTTTTTATTAGTTTATTGCTTTGTCTAATTTTTGAAACTTTCTTCTCGTATAGCCTTAATCTGAATTTTTAGTAATTTTTTTGTTTTTGTTTCGTATGTTGTAGCTTTCTGTGTTCTTCGTTTATATTCTTCTATTGTAATAAGTTGTGGCTGAGCATTTTTTGGCATTGTAGTATATGTTGGTCCTTCTGTTTTCACTTCTGGAACGTATTCTTCATATTTCTTAAAGATATCATCTATGTAATCCTGGGTGTATTTATTAACTTTCAGCTCCATTGGAAGCCTTTAATGTTTGGCAATGTTTTGGAACGCCATGTTGTTTTATAAGAAGTGTGTATAAATAATAACAATAAGAATAATAAACTGGCCATTTAAGCCCTTGAAAGAACTTTGACCGAAGTTCTTATGATCAAATTGTGTTGTGCGTGTTATTAAATGTTTGAACACAATTGATTGAGAACTGGACCTACTAGTTTTATGCCGACTCCGAAGGGCTAATGTGCATGTTCTCAAGAGGCTTTACATGACATTATTTACTCTAAGGTTAACCATTGTCTGCAGAGAAGTGACGGCCGAACAGAAAAATTAATTCGATTGAAAAAACTTTCTGTGTCAGATGGAATTGAACCAGGGTTCTCTGGCGTATCGGTCACGCACTCTACCCACTGCACCACGGCTGCCACAAGTGCGTAAATATTTTTTATTTATGATACCTTTATTTTTGTTTAGCAGAATATCACTGCTTATCCTTTTTAAACTATTTTTGTTACTTAGGCAATTGCTTAATTTTAGAAATTGACCATATTTACATTAATAAGAAAAAGGGTGAGTTAGTTATTCTCTGTCAGGTAAATAACCAAACTGTCTTTATTATCTTTTCCAATATTTATACAAAAAATTTTACAACTAAAAAAATTAAAGTCTACACTAAAGTTTTCATTTAAAATAAGAAGAGTATTCAATTAATAATTTTGTCAACATTGCCAACAATTTTGGCCAGCACATTGCCCTATGCGTACTAGTAGCAATAAAATGCTGAGTCACATATTGGTGCAATGTACTGCATGAAAAAAAAATAATGGTTTCATGTTGCATTTTTGTTGATTTGCATTTTGCTGCAATTTTGTTTATTTATTTTGATGTATGTATGTACTCAGATGCTCTTTAACTTGCTTGTCTTTTAGAAAAAGCTATCAAGCCCTTGTAACAATAAATAGGGGCTTCAGCTTCTATTTTAAGGGAGTACTTACCTTCAGAATTTGTAATAATATTTCACACAATTTATAATTTTTCTTAATATTTTTACAATTTTTTTAGGTTAATATTATCTTTTTCTTAATATTCCCTAAAGTTCAACCCAAATAACATTAATTTTCACTTTAAAAAATATATTTTTCCCCTTTAATATAAGTCAATTACCTACAAATTTTGTTTCTCATGCAGAACATAAGAATGAAGGTGTAAATCTTACCTCTTTTTAACTTCATCGTACACACAAATTATACGTCCACAATTTTTTTATTTATTTATTTATTTATTAATTTATTTATTTATTCATTCGGTCTACTGATAAGTATCTTACAGACAATATTAGAGTTTACTTATATACAAAAATTAGTTAAATAAGACAAATAGATTAAGTCTAAAACGGTTTACATCTACGTTAATTTTTAATTTAATTTTTAATTTAATTTTTAATTTAATTTTTAATTTAATTTTTAATTTATTTAGAAAAATAATGTTCACATATAAGACAAAGTCTTTTAAATGCAGTAAGAATAAGAAAATAACAATAAGTAATAATCAACAAGTAAGAATGACTTAAACTATGACAAGATTTTGAATAATAATTATAAATTGGAACAATTGATACATAAGTGAATTAATTTAATATTGTAATAAAAGTTAAATGCAAATAAGAAGATTAAAGAGAAATAGATAGAGACTAGGAAAAATATAAGAGAATTTCATGCTTAAAGTTGCGTTTATTTGAGATGATTTTAATTCTTAATCGCATTGACAAAAAAAAGTCTGCTTGAGTTCAGAAAATTATATACTGGTATGATAAGATTCATATTTCTATTCGATCTACAGAATTGAAGTTTTTTATATAAATAATATGGGGTTTGCGTATAAATCAAATTATGTAGGAATATGCAGTTTCTAAATTCCAAGTAATTAAATATATTACAACCAAGTACTTGATTGCTTAAATGACTAATGCGGTCAAACTTTCTTAAACCATATACGTATCTGACAGCATTATTGAATGCAATTTGCAATTTAAGCTTGGACCTAGAATCAAGTTTACTGAACACAACATCTGAGTGCCAAGCTTAAATTGCAACTTGCATTCAATAATGCTGTCAGATACGTATATGGTTTAAAAGTACGTTAAAGTTAAAAATTGGTGAAACATTATTACATAACCTTAAACATCTTGCGACTGGCTCATTAAATGCATAAATTGTCACATGCGTCGATTCTGTAAATAAACGATTTATTCTCAGATCTCTTGGAGGATTATAAAGTCTAAAAAGGTCAGAAAGTTCGAAGTAGACCATTTTTCCACTTAATAAATTATAAACAAACATTAAAAAAAAGATCTTCTATCTGTTAATGACTGTAATCTTATTAGCTTACGCCTAGCTACATATGATGGAATATCACCTGACCAGCGCATTTTTGAAAATATATATCTGGTAAAAAATTTTTGTATTCTCTCAATACGTTCAGAACTTTTATTGTAATACGGATTCCAAACTACCGAACAGTAATCAAGTCTACTATGAACCAGAGATACGTACAAAGCTTTAAGAGACCTATGGTCACTATAGTCTTTTGTATTTCTCTTAATAAAGCCTATCATGGAATACGCCTTTATTATTAAAATTATTAAAATTATAAAAATTATAAAATCTATATGGGCTTGAAATTTTAATATAGAGTCGAAAATGACACCTAAATCCTTTGTTTCATCATTTCGATTGAGACAATTGTTGTTTATGCAGTATTGAAATGAAATAGTATTTATTTTTTTACCATAAGATATTACATGACATTTACTAATATTAAGAAAAAGATTATTGTTAAGGGGGGTTATATACCCAGAAACCTTCTCTTAATTCTCTTAAACCTTCAAGTCTCAAGAATATGTGGTGAAAATTTCAAGTCGATATCTCAAGAAATAACAAAGTTATAGCCTAGTGAGTGAACCGCCTTCTAGAGCGCGCAGTGCTGGCCCTTATTTTCAAACGTGTTTTTCTCGAAGCCATGTTTTCCGCCTTCAAAGTCGGTGACCAAGATTTCTCGAAATTCAGTGAACCGATCGTTTTAATTTTTTTTTGCAGTCTTATTTTATTCATAATAATCTCGTACTTGTCATAGGATTTTTTTTCGAAGCTTCGTTCATTAGTTATAGGCAAAAGAGAGACGAATTTTTGGTTGAAAATCGTTAATTTACGTTCGGAAGTCCGCCATTTTGTGAAAAATCAATATTTTCAAAAACGGCTATGACAAGTACGAGTTTTAAGTTTCTTAAAATAAATAAATAACTGGCCATTTCAGCCCTTGAAAGGACTTTGACCTAGCTTCTTATGATCAATTGTGTTGTGCGTGCTATTAAGTTTGTACACAATTGACCGAGAACCGGACCTACATGTTTAACGCCGACTCCGAACAGCGATGAACAGAATGTTCTTGTCCTCAAGAAGCTTTACATGGCATTATGGTTACTCTCTGAGGTTTGCCATTTCTGCAGAGAGGTGGCGGCCGTACAGAAAAATTATTTTAATTCAAATAATTTTCTGTCACTGCTGGGGTTCGAACCCGGGTCTCCAGGTTCGATGACATAGGCCACGCACTTTAACCAACTACGCCACGGACGTTTTAAGTATCTAGTTTAATAATATATTTAATTTTTTTCTTTCAGATGAATTTAGGAGAAGCAATCTTGGTCACCGCATTTCACCTTTTTTTCAGAGCGCTCTACAAAAAATGCTGTATATACCTTGATATAAAATTTTTTTTAATAAAAAAAACTAAACATACTCTTGAATGTGTATATTTTAAGATATAAAAACCACCATTTAAAAATATCCCATAGGTTTCCTTAAAAAAAGTTCACAAACATGACCTTTTTTCCGCCTTTGGGTATATAATCCCCCTTAATTCACCAACTATGCAAGTTTAATAAATCATTTTGAAGATTGCAAACATCATATGCAAACATTAGACTTCTAGAGTGTTTTATGGACAATGGTAGATCGTTTAAAAATATTAAGTATATAATAGGTCCACAGTGTGAGCCCTGGGGAACTCCAGAAGTAACATTTATAGTATCCGATTCAAACGAGTCAATTTCGACAAACAATTTTCTACCAATAAGATAACTTTTGAAAAAATTTAACAGGGGATTAAGAATTCCAAATTTTTGTATTTTTTTAAGAAGAATATCATGATCTATTTTGTCGAAAGCTTTAGCAAAATCAGTGTAGATAACATATAACTGAGAGCGCTTTTCTATTACTCTAGAACAGGCCTAAACACAAAGGTGGCCCTTGTGGACCTTGTTGTAATAATTGGCCCATTTATTAAAATTGAATAAACTCACATTTTGTTTGCGCCAAATTTACGATGAAATGCACTTTCGAAAATTAACTATAACAAACAACAACAACATACGCATCGAAACGCACAAGCGCGCGGCGCGACCACCAAAAACATACAGCATTTTTTTAATAACACATTCTTTGCACTTGCAAAAAGCAACAAATTAGGTTGCCGTCGATGGTGGTGACGCTAAAATGTTCCCTTTTGTTGTTAATGTATTTTGTTGTTTATTTTAATCAGGCGATTATATTTCTTAATTAGGCTTTGGCCCTTTTATTCATTTCGCAGATTAGGCCTGCTCTTGAGATATTATTTGTAATAAGCATTAAATTTGAGCAAGTAGATTTTCCGGGTATGAAGCCGTATTAGCTGTCACATAAAAATTCTTTTATATGTAAGTATAGTTTATTTTTAATGATATGATCAAAAATTTTAGCGAAAACACCTTGTTACACAATTGCTCTATAGTTCGAAACATCACAACGGTTGCCTGATTTAAATCTTGGTTCTATTGCACATACTTTTCAATTGTCGATGAAGTTACTGTTTTTTTAGACATGAATTGAACAGAATGAGTAGAGGTTTGGTAACGATGCTCATGCAATGTTTAAAAAATATTGGCGGGAAAACATCTATTCCAGTTTTACATGAACTTTTTAGGTTTGTTATTGCCGATTGTATATCAGTTTCTATAACATCAAATGTGCTGATAGACTAGATATTAGGAATATTAAAGTCACTAAAGCGATTTGAGTGCATATGTTGCGTAAATACTTTTTAAAAGTATTGTATAAATAAATTGCAATTCTCTTGAGTATTGTTAGACTGAAGTTCTTCGTATTCCATGTTACTTGGAAAACCTCATGTGTTACGTCTAAAATTAATAAATTGCCAAAAAGCAGAAGGATTTGTGCTCAATTGTGTTTCAACATTTAAAATATATTGTTTATATAGGAGTTTATGAAGGAAATCAAATTAATTTCTAATTCGTGTAAAAAAATCTATCTTCCTCGCTGTTTGTTTTTTTTAATTTCTTAAAAGCTTTATTTTTAACATTTTTTAGGTTTGCTAGCCTAAAATTAAACCAAGGTAATTTAATTTGTTTGGATTGATTAACAACCGGAACGAATTTGGAAATACCGCATACAAATTTATTAGCAATAAAAGAGTAAATACTTTCAGGGTTTGTTTCCGAGATCAGCTAGATTATCCAATCGATAGAAGCTAAAAAATCGTGTAATGCTGAAAAGTTTCCTTTAGAAACATTAAAACTTTTAAATGATTTAACGTGACTCTTGTCAAAGTCATAAAATTCAAAATTGATAAGCAGAGTTTTATGGTGGACGCTATTTTTTGCGATGGGACAAAGACTTTACTCGCAAGATGCTTTTAGTTCACCACTAACAAAAATCAAATCTAATATTCTGCCGATATCATTGGCTGCGTTCTGCAATCACAACTGTTGTGCAACTGTTATGCTCAACATGTTGAGTAAATGTATCAGAAAAATAAAATGATACCAAAAACTGACAGTTCTCACAACATGTTGAGCTGATCAGAAATTGATACTTACGCGTTCCGCAGGCATTTACTCAACAGTTGCACAACAGTTGTGATTGCAGAACGCAGCCATTCTTAATATTATTTAATTGTTGAAAGTTGTTGGAGAGAAAAAAACTAGATACAATTGATTGAATATCAGATGATATATTGCTATAAAAATATTTCTACCGTTTGAAATTCAAGCTATGTTTCCAAGAATAAAATCTGCTACAATAATTTCTTGCTTATAGTTCAAACTATCAACAATTTTTACAATATTTTCTAGATGGCATTGTTAGATATCTTAATAACAAATTGGTGAAATATAAGATACGAAAATATAAACAGAATAGTTATCTGAAAATTCTACATTTACACATATTTGTTCAACTATGTTATTATCACAATTCAGAGAAACTATTTTTCTGCATAAATCGCTCCTGACCGCTAGCAAAACTCCTCCACCTCTTTCCCTTCCAGAAGCTGTTGCATTTCGATCGAGACGAAAGACGTTGTAGTAAGAATCAAAATATTCACTATTTAAAAAGTGGCTGTGTTACCATGTTTCTGTTAATGCTACGAGATCGTAGGGATGCAATGACAATTCTAGCAGAAATTTAGCTGATTTTGTTCTCATTCCACTGACGTTTTGGTAGTAAATTGAGTACTTCTTTTTTTGGGAAGTTCTACTTCTAATAATATTGTTGTTATTTGTATATGTTTTATTTAATAGGCATCTTGTTGATTGAACAGAAACAGCATCATTTGCCGATGTTAATTGTGTTGTTCAAAGTTACCAGAAGGCAACATAGTTTAAGAGCTGCTTTGAGAGAGGCAGCTTGATCGTTTTTTTATGTTGAAACTTCTTAAATCTTACTTCAGATGGCCATTATTGAGCATTGAGAATGGAGTTAAAAAGGGTAGGAGGTGTTATTACCAAAAAACTAAGCGATTTCAGTTTGGACAAATCTGCACCTTGTTTGGTAAGGCTATAGCATTGAATATCATCACTTAGAACGGAATGAACTTTTACAATGTGCGCTTTGACATCCTCTGGAGTAGTATTCAAATCAAGTTTTGACACATAAACACTTACTCATCTCATAAGCTCCTGGTCTTCTTTAACAATGCAGCCCGCTATGAATTTGGCCTAAGAAAGTTCGATCATATCCCCACCTATAGCAAAAAATTGCTTGGCTGTTGCCTACTTAAATACCTCGAAGCGAGGCATTGTATTTTTCTTCACCGGATTATTTACACTCGGAAGTCCTTCGTATCTTTTTGAAAAGCTAAAATTGCAGCTTTTCAAATTTGCAGATCAAATAGAAGCTTGAACCTCGTGATCCCTAGATATAATTTCGTTAACTCTAGTAGATTGTTTTTCGTTAGCGTTAATGTTAATGTTAATATTGAAAATTAGTTAAATAAGACAAATAGATTAAGTCTAAAACGGTTTTCATCTACGTTAATTTTTTATTTAATTTTTAATTTAATTTTTAATTTATTTAGAAAAATAATGTTCACATATAAGACAAAGTCTTTTAAATGCAGTAAGAATAAGAAAATAACAATAAGTAATAATCAACAAGTAAGAATGACTTAAACTATGACAAGATTTTGAATAATAATTATAAATTGGAACAATTGATACATAAGTGAATTAATTTAATATTGTAATAAAAGTTAAATGCAAAGAAGAAGATTAAAGAGAAATAGATAGAGACTAGGAAAAATATAAGAGAATTTCATGCTTAAAGTTGCGTTTATTTGAGATGATTTTAATTCTTAATCGCATTGACAAAAAAAAGTCTGCTTGAGTTCAGAAAATTATATACTGGTATGATAAGATTCATATTTCTATTCGATCTACAGAATTGAAGTTTTTTATATAAATAATATGGGGTTTGCGTATAAATCAAATTATGTAGGAATATGCAGTTTCTAAATTTCATATTCATATGATAAGATTCATATTTCTATTCGATCTACAGAATTGAAGTTTTTTATATAAATAATATAGGGTTTGCGTATAAATCAAATTATGTAGGAATATGCAGTTTCTAAATTCCAAGTAATTAAATATATTACAACCAAGTACTTGATTGCTTAAATGACTAATGCGGTCAAACTTTCTTAAACCATATACGTATCTGACAGCATTATTGAATGCAATTTGCAATTTAAGCTTGGACCTAGAATCAAGTTTACTGAACACAACATCTGAGTGTTTGGTGCGGTTGTTTGTATGAAATT
This sequence comes from Pherbina coryleti, assembly GCA_943735915.1. Lineage (NCBI taxonomy): Eukaryota > Metazoa > Arthropoda > Insecta > Diptera > Sciomyzidae > Pherbina > Pherbina coryleti. The sequence continues at coordinate 101,891,048 of OX030948.1, read as the reverse complement.
TACATTTGGCATCGCCCCCTTTTAATAGCCTTGGTAAGTAGTCGGCGTCTTGTAATATTTCTATTTCGGTTGTGTCGCAAATCGTGGAATTATTGATTGATCTGCATTTTCCTGTGATACTGTACGTCTCTCCTTGGCTTGCTAACATTTGTTTATAGCCGATGTCAACCTGCTTGCCATTGATGATTGATGCTTGTGTGTGCAACAGGTTAAACTCCCCTTTTTTTTACTTTTGGCATAGCTACAACATATAACAAAGTAGATTCGTTTACATATACCGATGGCGTGCCATACTCAACAGCTTCTATTTCATCCTCGTACGGAAGAGTTTCCATCTCAGACAAGATTCTGTTAACTTCCTCCTTATCAATTATGTTCGTATTAATAATCCTACTTTTCGCCAGCCGACAGGCTCTAATGATCTCGTTAATTTCTCCTGCAATCACCGAAATTTGGTTAAGGATATCCTGTTCAAAACGTTCTATACTTGAAGTAGTAATCTGGTTATTGAATTCGTCGATGATACGGTTAATCCTCTGCAGCACAGTTTCAATGCTAGAGAAGAGTTCCTGGTTTATACTATACTGATGATTATTGTTTTCGACTATTTTATTTTCACTGCTTAGAATCTTATCCCAGTCATCAGCATCAGACGATCCGGCTACCCATTTCCAAGCCGAGCCAATCCAATTAATTGAACGCGCACTTCTTGCTTGTTTTTGCCAAGGGTATCAATACGAGTGCGTGGCCGCTATGTCAACGAACCTGGAGACTTGGGTTCGAACCCCAGCAACGACAGAAAATTATTTGAATTAAAATGATTTTTCTGTACGGCCGCCACCTCTCTGCAGACAATGGCAAACCTCAGAATAATAAAAATGCCATGTAAGGCTTCTTGAGAACAAGAACATTCTGTTCATCGCCGTTCGGAGTCGGCGTTAAACATGTAGGTCCGGTTCTCGTTCAATTGTGTATAAACTTAATAAAACGCACAACACAATTGATCATAAGAAGCTAGGTCAAAGTCCTTGCAAGGGCTGAAATGGCCAGTTATTTATTTTTTTTTTATCAATACGATAGTTGAGTTGTTGTAGACGAAAATCAATCAACTGCCTCCTTTGTGGGCTTTGCATAATTGAATTCACCATTGCTGCTACGTCATCTATCAGCTTCTGGTATTGGGAAAGGTTGATTACGTGAACTAATTTGAAGTGACCGTTGATTATTCTGCCAATTCTATCTTTTACAAAAACAAGGGCTGCATCGTACTTAAATATCTGCACCCCATGGGTTATCGTGGCGATGACCATTCTAGAACGGAAAAATTCTTAAGTTCCCTACCTACTCTCGTGCAGGGTTTTTGTTACAAATTCAATGGTAATTATAGGGTTTTTGTAAAGTTAATTCTAATTATTAGTGTTCATTCACGTACATATAGTACAATAATTTTTAATCATTTTATTATTAATTGTAATGTTTACAGTGGACAACAATTTCTAATAATTGTTTTCAGTTTTTCACTTAATTATACATTTTTATCTCTTCATTTTTTTTATTTTTTTAGCATTTTATTTGCTACATTCCCCATGATTTCCTTGACGTGTTTTTTCTCTTTGTTTTCCAATTATTTTACGTTTTTTACATCGATGTTTTGGAATCTTTCCCTGTTTCGGTCGTTAAGGTTACCCTATTATCTAGTGTTACAACTTCTTGTTTATAGCGTTTCCTGTGTTTCGGTTTAATTTGCTTGTCCGCAACAAAGATTATTTTTTGCGGCTTGTATTTTTTTGGTTCCTGTCTATTTTTATTATGTCTAAAGTTCCCTAACTCTTGGTTTTTTCGATTCTTGCTCTGACGTTCTCGTGTACTTGGTCCCTGAAGTTTGCTAAATTTTCGTAATTTATCCTGGCAGTCCTATTAAGAAATATATCACTAGGTTTCTGTTTGGTTACTGAATGTATGCTATTGTTATATCGATCAACTGCCATGTAGACTAAGTCTTTTTTCCTGGATTGTGGACATTCTATTTGAGACACCTATAAATTTCTATTAAGGTGGAGTGCAATCTTTCCACCTGCCCGTTTACCTCACTCCGTTGGGTGGGTGTTTTATATAGCTGTACCCCTGCTGCTATGATGAAGTCGCAGATAGTCGGACTCAGGAAGCTTCGTTATCTATTACTAAGATTTTTGGTACTCTAAAAAAGTGTAACAATTTTGTAAACTTCCCACGCAGATGCACAGCAGATCGATTCCTGATGTGGAATAACTTCGCGAATTTAGAAAACTTGTCAACACAACTCAAGAACTTCTCGCCCTCGATTTCGAATATATCTACATGTAATATTTCACAAGCGTAGGAAGGTACCGGGGTCACCTGAAGATGTGGCCTAAAAGGGTGCCTTTCGTATTTACTGAATTTGCATGTCTGACAGGATGATGTGTACCTCTTGACGACGCTAGCCATATGGGGGAAATAATATTTTTCCAATAGCTGTTGGGTGTTTTCTCGGGGGTTCCTATGCGCTCTTGCATGCTCCTCTGTGATCAATTGACATGTTCGCTCTTCATCTGCAACATCCTCTGCTAGCCTCTGGGTTATTCGGATTTTATAGCCTGACAAATTATCCACACCTTCTGCAGCAATGCAAGACTCGATTCTGGCGCTTTTATTCCGTTTATAGCACCTGGGTTAAGTAGTCTCCTTAAAATCTCTTTGAGATTGTCTTCGTTAATATTGTTCTTTGATAAATAGTGTCGAATATATCTCGGTTGTGGTACTTCAGAGCAATACAAGTCTTTTCCCACTCTCAATATGATTTGATTTCTGAACACATTGAGAGGTGCTTCGACGTGAGGTATAAGGTCACTGGCATCCTGTTCAGCGCTATGCATGGTAGCGGCTGTGGAGCCTGCTTCCTCAGCAGTGACTGTCTCTGAATTACCCTCGGTTGCAGGTTCAGTTTCAGCATTGCCCTCTGATGCTGTGTCAGTTTCAGAACCGGTCAAGACATTCACTTGTGTTCTCAATGTGGAGAGCGCGTCAGCTACCGAATTTGACTTGCCTGGCTTATATATCAGCTCGTGGTTATATTCTTCGATTCTCGACTTCCATCTTTTTAATTTAGCATTATAATTCCTAGAGCCGAGTGTAAAAGTCAGCGGTTGATGGTCTGTGTATATGCGCACCTTCCTTGCACCATAAAGGTATGAACGTAGATTATCTAAGGCCCAGACGATGGCCAACATTTCCTTTTCATTTGTCGCGTAGGCCTCTTCCGTTTTGTTAAGGGAGCGCGATCTGTAAGAAATAGGCCTATCCTTTCCATTCTCACCTTGCGACAACACTGCACCTATCGCGTAGTTTGATGCATCGGTGGTCAGATTAAAGGTTTTTTTTAAAATCGGGGAAAGCCAACGCATCAGACGACATTAACAGCATTTTTAATTCGTTGAAAGCCTTCAGCGCCAAATCATCCAGGACAACAGATACACGTTTCGACTGATTCGCTTTTATTTTAGTGTTTTCTCCCCTAGTCAAGTTTGTTAAGGATTTCGCGAATTTCGCATAGTCGCGAATGAACTTCCGGTAATACGAGGTTAAGCCTAAGAAGCTCTTCAATTCCTTTAAATTTTCTGGAGGAGATATATTTTGAATTGCTTTTACTTTTTTGTCATCTGGCCTTATGCCTTCAGAAGTCACTACATACCCAAGGAACTCAACTTCCTTTTTCATAAACTGCGTTTGGTCGATATTCACCTTTAAATTAGCTTCATTTAATCTGGAAAAAATAATATCAATATTTTTGAGATGCTCGTTTCCGTCCGCGCCATATACTATGATATCGTCGATGTAGACATAGCATATTTTCCCGATGTACTCTTTTAGGACATCATCGATCATCCGCTGGAAGATCGCTGGTGCATTCTTAAGGCCGAATGGTAATCGAAGGAACTCGTATTTGCCGTTCATCGTGGAAAATGCCGTTTTGGGTACATCTGTCGTTTGCATGGGTATATGGTGGAATCCAGAAGTCAAGTCGAGCGTCGTAAAATATTTTGCGTGACTGAGGCTGGCAAGAGTGGAGTTTCTGTCAGGAATTGGATATGAATCAGCAACTGTGACAGCATTCAAACGCTTGAAATCTATCACCATGCGATACTGCCTTTCCCCGTTCGGTTTCGGTTTCTTCGGCACTATCCAAATAGAGTTATACGGACTCCTCGAGGGCTGAATAATTCCTTCATCTAATAACTCCTGTACTTGCCTTCCTACTTCTGACCTCATACAAGCGGGGTACGGATAACTTTTTGTATAGATAGCTTCATCGGTTTTGGTTTTAATTTCTGCTCTGATTATCGTACGCACAGCCTCACTGCTTTTAATCGGACTGAAAATTGGTTTGTAATTTTCAATAATCGCGTTAAGCCTTCCTTTTGCACATTCAGACAAGCCCTCGTCTAGGATTAGATTCACCTGCTTGGAAAACTTCTCTAATAGGGGCATTTTTTTGTTTGGGGCAAATGTTAACAGATTGTTTTTTCTATCGATAACTGCTTCCAACTCCTTCTACGTGTCGTCTCCTATAATTCCGTCAAAGGACTTGAGTTTAGGGAAACATAAAAAGTAACTAGAATGTCATTCCCTACTCTCTGAAAAAATTTACCTTTAACTTCCTCAGATACTATGATTTTCCCTCCAGCGGACTGAACAAGAAATGGCCTTAGGGAGTTTGGAGCTATTGATTTACTTATAAAATTTTTGTTGGCGCCAGTGTCCACAAGAAATTTTAGCACCGAGCCTTCGCGAGTCTTTTATTCTAAGTAAGGAACGCTGGATAGGCCTCGTTCATAAAATTTACTTCATCTTCAATATTTTCCGCGGCGAGTTGGTCATACGCTACCTCTTCGCTTGAAGCATTATTTTCTTCAGCTTCGACATCCTCATCTAGTGTCCTCACATTGAATAAACGCTGTTGCTTCCGCTGCTGATAATTATCGGAGTTAAACCTTCTTTTAAAGGGACTACCAGGTTGTTGATGACTATTAGATTGACTGAACCTACGTGTCTGAGTAGTTGGGTCATTTTCTCAATAGGGTTAGGGGCGTTAGGTCGGAACGAGTTTTGTTGCTTAAATCCAAAATGGCTTCGAGGTCTACCATTAAATCTGTTATTATTTCCTCCTGAGGCAGCACTAGCAAACCTACCCTGTGGCTGTGCAGTGAGTTGTTCTCTTCGTACTAACTGATTCAACGGAACCGTAACAGTGTTTCGGCCTCCGTTAAAGTGAATCGGACGACTTCGGAAATTTAGATTTTGGATGCCGTGTAGGCCTCTGGTAGCGATCTTGGCTTTTTAACTATTAACATCCGAGATAATTCCCCATCTAAACCTCTTATAAGCTATCTAGAGCCCTATTTCGATACGTTTCGACCAACGCGTCTATCATCTCCTGAGAATAATCCTCGGTCTTGAGTTGTTTAGGATCAGAGAGAACTGGTGATTCACATTCGCATAGAATGCATCCAGTTTCGCTCCGCCGTGGTTTAGTTGACCTAACTGGTGTTCTAGGGTCCTAATGTCTCTTTTGTCAGCATAGTGTAGGGAGAGACACCTCTTAATTGCCGGCCAATCATTATCAAAAATATTGTAAGATATAAGAGCAGTGTCTGCACTACCCCTAATTTTACCCCTAATACTCTAAAGTATCGCTCTATATATTGGCCTTAATCTAACTATTTCGTAATCCTTAAGGATTCCTTCTACCGTATGAATCCATGACACGTATTGTGCCGGATTCCCTTCAAAAAGTTGTAACTCCCTGACCGAATCAGGGAGTCTTCCGATTTCGCGTAGGTCCTCTTCAGTAGATGGACCACACAAAGGTATCTCGACATCCGAAATCGGTACTCTGGGGGTTTCAAGTTCCCGCAGACGTGTTTCTGCAGTTTTTAGTTGCTGCATCAACGCGTTGACTTGACCCGTCAGCTCCGTCACTTTCTGCGTCAAGGAATCCATTGTACAATTCTTAATAGGGGACTTTAGATAGCTTTTATTTATCGTTTATTGGATTCAAGATTTTACAATTTTTTTTATATATATCTTTCTACTTTTAATTTTGTTCAGTACTTCGGGTTTACAAAGGATATTTCGGATTTGAAAGTTTAGAGCAAAGGATTTCTGTTTTCACTAATTTGTGGCTTACAAAATTTTAAAATTGTGGTATTACAATCAATGATAATCTTACAAATATCAATAATTTTGAAATAAATTTTGAAACTTTTTTGTCAATGTTCTATTAAAAAATATGACTTACAGAATAATTATTTTCATCCTGCACGAGTAGCTATAAGCTTTTTCTCTGGGTTCTTGATTGGGTTTCGACTGAAAAGAGAATCGTTATCTTGTTAAAATAAATATTAGATTATTTTCAACATTAAAAGTTTAAAAAATTTCATCACATATTTGGCAACCGATCAGAGAAGGACCACATTATCCGTTTTAGTCGTTCTCGTTTATACTTGCGATCGACCTACTAAGGTATGGTTGACTTCACTCAAACCCCAGATTCTTTTGCGATCTCTACCTTGTTCTCATGGGTAAGGAAGAATTTCACGTTTATGTGAAGAAGGCGCTGTGTTCTCATGGGTACAGCGACATATCACCACTTGGGAGTATCACACATGAAATATCACTAATATTGGAGTACTCCCGATCGGCACCAATATTTTACCGTACAGTGACAGTGGTGTTAAGGATCTAGCAGTCTGGAGGTTAATCGCAGCTCTAATCTCTAAATTCTTCCTGTTATTTTTATTATATTTATTAATCACATAGAACATCATGCACTCGTATAAGTGATTAGTTTTAATTTTCTTTTCATTTATTTTATTAATTATATTAATATATTCCTTTATGATGTTAACACACACTGCCACTGAGTTTTCTGGCTTATTAAGGCCTGGATTTAAATATATTTTTTCATTTAGAATAAGTTTAAATTCGTTGTTGAGCAAGGACTGGATGTGGCGACGACAGTTTGCTGTGAGCAAACAACTAAGCAGATTTATTCAAGCTGCCACAGGTTTTACCCTTAGTTACTTATTTGTTTCATTTAGAGCCGTCGCACACTAGAGACTTTTAGTCGGCCGATAGTTTGATTTGTTTTCATGTGGGCGTGGTGTCTTATGGAAGTGCGCACACCTAACGATTGAGTCAAACCCAACTAAAAAATCAAATGGGAGGTCAGATTTCCACTTGATTTTAAAGTCTGCCAACTATCTGCAGACTGCCAAGTGGGTATGGCGTGCTATGGAAGTCCGCACACTAGCCGATCAAATAGTTTGCCAACTGGTGGATATTTTGCTTGTTTTTGTTGTAATTTTATTTTTCGTTGAAAAGTGCAGATTGCAAATAGGAGTAATAAACAAGTTTTAATTATTGCCAGCAAAATGTTGAATGCTGCTTATTACGTTATAATTTAATAAAAAAAAAATGTTTAATATTCATACCCGCACCAAAATCAGTAAAAAATATGTCAGTAACGAAAAATTTTATAAAACTCAAAACAGTCAAATAATTTTAAAACTCCCCATGGGAATATTTCTCAAATGCAACCCCGCAGTTGGCAAACTAGCCGGGCACAGTGTGCGCACCTACAACCAACTAAATAGTTGGCTTGTCAGTTGCGGCCAATCAAGTATCAAACTATCGGCCGATTAAGGGCCAGTTTTTCAGTGCGAGTTTAAACTCTAGTCAAGTTAAACCGAGGTTAACTCACCAAAATTGGACGTTTAAACTCGGTTTAGGCAAAAAAGAAACACATAATATGATAATTTAAGTCAATTTAACTTAAACGAATGCTAAAATATCTAGTTCAACCGAGTTTAAACGTCAAATTTTGGCGAGTTAACCTCGGTTTAACTTGACTAGAGTTTAAACTCGCACTGAAAAACTGGCCCTAAAAGTCTGTAATGTGCGGCGGCTCTTAAGGTCCTCGCTGCTCTTAATTACTCGTGTGGTAATTTTTCTTAAGATTCCATTTTTAGGGAATCTATAATTTTTTTTTATTTTTCAATTTTTAGCGTAAATTTTTATTTTAGTGCTTTATTGCATCAACATTTTTAAACGACAATATGTATTTTGTCACTTACTGTTACCTGTGGCGTTTTTATTTTTCCAGTTGTGGCAGTAACAATTTATATTTTCATAAAAGAATTTGCTTTATTTAACTGGAGGGTCCGGAGTTCGGAATCGCAGCCGATATTTTTTAATTTACACAATTAGCGTTATTTTAAATTTAATTTAATTAAATTTAATTTAATTTAATTTAATTTAATTGAATATTCACTACATAAGTACAGTAAGAACTCGGTTCTTTTATAGTACAAAGATATGGCACATAATATACACAACGAAAAGTAAGACATTTCAACTTAAAGCTAACATAAAATAAGTTAATTATATTATAACAAAAAATTCTTAATGACTAAGACTTAAAATATAATTGTTTAAAGAAGATAAGGCAGAGGAAGATTATAGAGGAAAATAGCTATAAGAGAAATAGAGAAAAAATAGTATAGATCTATGGAACTGATATTTTTAACCATTATGTGAAGAAAAATGCCTCAAGATTGCATGTTTTAATTGTGCTAGTGATGGAATGGACTTTAAATGGCTGGGCAAAGAGTTCCACAATCTAACAGCATTAATAAAAAATAATTTTGTGGAGTTTATGTAGTTAAAGCTAGGAATAATTAGCATTTGACTTCTACTAGATCGAGCAAATTGCAATTTTTCAAATAAATAATAAGGAGTTCTGTGGTATATAAGTTTATGTAGAAATATGCAGTTTCTGGCATTACAATAGCTTGTTATATCGCATCCAAGTAAAGAAAGTTAAAGTTAAAGTTTCGCTTTCAATTTTTTATTGGCAAATTTGCTTTGTCATACTTAACTAACTGGAGGGTCCGGAGTTCGGAATCGCAGCTAGCGTTTTTTATTGTTATGTTTTTTTTTTTATTCGACTGGAGGGTCCCCCTTTCGGTGGCGAATCGCAGCCGGTGTATTTTGTGTTTTGTTATATTATAATTAATTAAAAATTGATTGATTTTATTATTTCACTGTCACACTGATCACAACACCAGGATTTTTTAAGGATACCCGCTTCTTTCAATTTCTTTTGCGGGTCCCTGCTCGGGCACCAGTTAAAAAGCGCAAGTCTTGTGCGCTTAAAAAAATGGGCCGGCATTGGCTAGCTCAGGCTCAAGCTAGCCAATGCCCCACGGGCCGTATATTAAACACTCACTATACGCGTACGTCTTTGGCTAGGTCCAACTAACTTAACTAAAACTAAAGCTAAGTCCAGGTAGGCAGCAACGACACCTGGCTCCACGTCACTCGTCTACAACGGGGCACTCTTCTGCATGCGGAGACGTTCCCATGATGTTATTGGACACCCTTGGGTATGAATCGCAGCACCGGACGTCTGAGTGCGGCGCGTGTGCAGCGTAAGCAAAAATGCAGTTATTAACCCGCGACTGAAGTTGTTCGTGGAAAAGGGTTGTGTTAACTTTGATGTTGATGTTGTTGTTGTTGTTGTTGTTGTTGTTGTTGTTGTTGTTGTTGTTGTTGTTGTTGTTGTTGTTGTTGTTGTTGTATCTATTTCTTTTTCTATTGACACAGTGAGAGAAACCGGTTTCATTGTACGCATTGACCCAGTCTTCGGCACTTGAGTTAAAGTTAATGTGCATTTTTTTATTATGTTAATTTCATTTGAAATATTCGCGACTTAATCGGCTATTGCACTTAATTTGGACAACACACCGACATTGTAAATGCTTACACATGAATCGCATAGCCAAAATATATTTGGATTAATGTTTATAATATTTATTAAGTTTTTATCGAATCCAACACATTTTTTGTGAAAGAATACTTTGCAACCGGCACTTCACTGAATATTATTCAATTCGGAGATAGAGCGGTAGTACTTGTTACAATTTTGTTGTGACATTATATTTTTTTTTATTTGTTTTTGTTGATTATTTGTAAAAGACTTAAAACACGACTGTTCGCATGCGCGACTGATATGTGAGTGATCTGTGCCTCTTATAATACGCAATTGATGTTGTCAATGCAGGTTGTTCCAATGTTTTTTGGAGATCAAAAGTCACAACAGCCGAACGTCTACTTTCAGTAGTTTTATCTACGTCTTGTTTGAATTCGTTACATGCTTTTTCCACTGATTCCATATTCGTTCCATTTCCATTCCGTTAAAAATCTCACTGAAGACATAATGGGAAAAAACATTAGCGTTTCTCATCACAAGATGATGATTCTCTCACTAGCAGTGCGATTGCTTGGGTATTGGGTAGCTAAGCCAATACACAGGCAACGAGCGCTAAGCATGCATAAGCTAGGCTTTGTTGTTGTACAACGACAATAATCAAGCCAGCAATATGATCGCCTACTGAATCCGCTTCTCAGTGACACTAGAGGGATCGCTTGACGGTTTGTGGTATATGACAAGGCGTCAGAAGGCGAGAAGGTCAGCACGTTTGAGCTACAATAAACAGCTCTTATGCCTGCTGAAATATATATTCAGCAGCAACTTAAATGTATGACAAATGTTTTACTTGGCACTCTTAGATCACACAAGTGGTCTAAGTGGAGTGTAGACTACGAGGGGTTCTATTTATATTCCGGGAATAGCAAATAATAAACATTTTTTAGTTAAAAATGGCTTTATTGTTTTTCAAAATATTCTCTTTGATGATCAATACACTTTTGCATTCGTTCAAACCATTTGTCATAGCAGTTTTTCCATTCCTCTTGAGACACCTCCAAAACATGGCTTTTTTAACGCTTCAAATGTTACTGCGGCGCTCGTAAATCGTTGACCACGCAGTTTATCTTTGATATTCGGGAACAAAAAGCCATTGGGTGCCAAATCAGAACGGTATGGAGGATGAGTCATCAGTTTGACGTTTTGAGTGCTCAAAAATGCACATGTTTGACGAAATGTGTGAGAGCTCGTATTGTCATGATGGAGAATGATTCGTCTTTGGCGGTTGGTTTTGGCGATTTCTCCAAAGACTTCTGGCAAACAAATGGTCGTGTACAATTCAGTATTGACCGTCCTACGTTGCTCAAGCAACTTTTTTTTATTTTTTTATTTCTTTCATCAATGGAACAACAATTTCCTTACTGACTTACTTACTTACTTATCTGTCGCTTACAACCGTAAGTCGGTTTTGGCCTCGTATAAGAAATTGTGCCAGCCATTTCTGTTTTGTGCTTGCACCAAGCGTGGTCAGGTTATCCAACACCGGATCCTTCCAACGAAGATGTGGGCGTCCTCTTCTGCGTTGACCACCACCGGGTACTGAATCGAATATTTTTTCGTCGGAGCGTCGTTTTCCATTCGCTCAACATGACCTAGCCAGCGGAGCCGCTCGATTTTAATGCGCTTGACTATGTCAATGTCAGCGTACAGCGTATACAGCTCGTGTTTCCATCGAATTCGGTACTCGCCATTGACGCAGATTGGACTGAAGATTTTACGAAGGATCTTCCTCTCGAAGGCTCCCAAAGTCTTTTCATCAAAACTGCTCAACGTCCAGGTTTGTGCTGCATATAATAGGACGGGCATGATTAGTGACTTATAGAGCGTGAGTTTTGTTCGTCGAGAGAGGGCTCTGCTTCTCAATTGCCTACTCAGCCTAAAGTAACACCTGTTGGTAAGAGTTATCCTTCGTTTTATCTCAATACTGACATCGTTAAAAGAGTTTACGCTGGATCCCAAGTAGACGATGTCCTTAACAACCTCGAAGGAGATGTTGTCAACAGTAACGTGGTTTCCAAGACGCTGGGACTGTTTGTTTGTTGACACTAGGTATTTCATCTTATCTAAGTTCACTGCAAGACCCATTCGACTCGACTCTTTCGCTAATCTGGAGAATGCTGCACTGACTTCGCGCGTGTTATGGCCAATGATATCGATATCATCAGCATACGCCAGCAGCATAATACTTTTGTAGAATATAGTGCCGCTGCGTCTCAAATCAGCAGCTCAGATGATCTTCTCCATCATTAGGTTGAAAAAGTCGCACGATAAGGAATCACCTTGTCTGAAACTTCAGTTTGTATCGAATGGAGGAGTGAGATCCTTCCCGATCTTAACTGTGCTGCTGGTGTTGCTCAGTGTCATTCTGCAAAGACGGATGAGCTTTGCAGGAATACCAAATTCTGACATGGTGGAGTATAGATAATTCCTTATTAAACTGTCGAAGGCGGCTTTATAATCGACAAAAAGATGGTGTGTGTCGATCTGTTTTTCTAGGGTCTTCTCCAAGATTTGTCGTAGCGTAAATATCTGGTCTATGGTGGATTTACCAGGCCTGAAGCCACACTGATAAGGTCCAATCAGCTGGTTTACGATGGGCTTCAGTCTTTCACATAATACTCTTGACAGGACCTTATATGCGATATTAAAGGCCGCTTTACATTATCCTACTGTGTGTTACGACATGTCAAAATTTTCATGTATGATAGAATGTACAATGGTGTAAACAACGAAAAGCAAAGTGTGTTCGAACCTGTTTTGATTTTTTTGACATGTCGTTCTACATTTTAATTTTTTGGTTTGTTTCTAATTTCATCACACATTCTATCCGACCAGAGATGAGTTTTATAAGATTTCTTCGAATTTAATTTGTTGAAAATCACCAAGCTGCAAGTTACATTGCATCATATGCTTAAAAGCAAGCAACATAATGACTGCTTTTATTTTTAATGCACAATTGGCCCTTATAATGCTTACAATAGCTGCTATGTCCCGATTCATTTTAAGTATTTTCAATTTTTACATTTTTATTGAATAAAAGTGCAATGTGACTTTGTGAGATAGTCTAAAAGAGAAAAATGAATTTCTTTATACAAAAATAAAAAAATGACAGTGTGATAAGATTCGGTTATACTTTTTATCTCACATGTCGTAACACACAGTAGGACAATGTAAAGTGGCCTTAAGAAGGCCTTTCTTGTGGATCGGGCAGGGCATACTGAGGTTCCAATCATTTGGAATGCATTCTTCCGATCATATTCAGCATAGAAGCTTATGAATGCATTCAAATGCATTCATGAATGCTTTTAAGTAGAGCTTCGCCTCCATTCTTGAAGAGCTCTTGAAGAGCTAAGCCATCGGCTCCTGCGGTTTTGTTGTTTTTAAGCCGAGCTATAGCTTTCAAGACTTCACTATGGTCGGGCAGCGGAACTTCAACGCTGTCGTCCACAATTGAGGTTTCCGGTATATCATCTCTATTAGCGGGATTGTTGTCGTCGTCACCATTCAGAAACCTAGAGAAGCGTTCCCTCCACATCATCAGTGTACTCTGGATATCTGTCACAAGATTCCCATTTTCATCTTTGCAGGAAGAGGCCCCGGTCTTGAAACCATCGGCCAGGTGTCTTATTTTTTCGAAAAATTTTCGGATCTCATTCCTGTCACCATGCATCTCAATTTTCTCGCACTCACGCGTTTCCGCTTCCCTTTTCTTTCGCCTGAAAATGCGTCTCTTTTCCCTCCTCTTCTCTTTGTACCGCTCTTTAGCAGCACGCGTTACAACCGACTGCAGGGTGGCTTTGTAGGCGGCATCTTTTTCTGCAGTGGTGTCGCGACACTCCTGGTCGTGCCACTGGTTTCGGCGAGGGCGATGGTAGCCAATCACCTCTTCGGCAGCCGTACGCATAGAATGGGAATTGTGATTCCACTGCGGACATATATCATCGATCGGAGGAGTGCTTTCTTGAAGCAGGAGTTATAGTCGAGTAGCGAAGTCTTCGGCTGTTCGTCTTGATTGCAGCTTTTCGACGTCTAGCTTTCTCTGTGCTGGATTGCGCGCATTCTGGGTCCCTTGCGCATTCTTGGTCCCGCATTCTTTTCCCACCTTGGCGTTGAAGTCACCAAGCACGATTTTTAAGTGGTGGCGGGGACTGCGCTCATAGGCGCTCGTAGAAGCTGTCTTTGATCTCATCGTCCTTATCTTCTGTCTGAGCGTGCGCACAAATCAGGATTATGTTGAAAAATCTTGCCTTGAAACGGATTATGGCAAGTCGTTCGTTCACAGGTGTGAATCGCAGGACATGATGCCGTAGTTTCTTGCCAACCACGAATCCGCATCCAAATTCGTGCTTCTCCGCATGGCCGCTGTAGTAGATATCACAGGATGCTTGCCGTAAGCAACCCTGTCCCTTCCATCGCATTTCTTGAATTGCAGTGATATCAGCCTTGTATCTTTCTAGGATATCTATCAGTTGGATAGAGGCACCATCCCAATTAAGGGTTTGGACGTTCCAAGTGCATATCCGTAAATCGTTGTCAGTTTTTCGTTTGCGATAGTCGTCATCAGATTTGGGGATCATTCTTATAATTTTTCTTTTACGTTTCATTGAAATGTGTTTTTACGTGGTGGGCTTCAAACCCAACGCACAACCCTTTAAAGGCAGGTAGCCCGCTGCTCAGATTAGCCGTCAAACTAACGGTTGCCAGTTTGCGTTTCTAGAGGATACCACGTATAGGTTTGAGTCGACTTTAAACGAGTTCGACATGGATAATGCTGGGCTCACCAGGTTGAAGCAGTCAGACATGTTGCCATGTGAAGATCCCCCCCCTGACCCTCACGCGTTGCCTTGTGAGGATCGTCCTCCACTGACTACAAGTAAAAAAAAAAAAAAAACAATATATTTAAAAGTAAATTAAAAATAAGATAACCATAACAAGTAATAGATAAATTTAGAAGTAATAGATAATTCATGGAGATAAACGATAATAGTCATTTAACATATTTTTAAAAACCAATTTAGAGTAAGAAAAATCAATTTCAATATCTTTAGACAACCTGTTGAATTCAATTAAGCCACGATTAACAGGTGCATTTGTAGCGTAATTGGTTCTTACCATTCCAACATAAAATATATCATAAAACTGAGACTTCTACAAGGAGTATTGAAATTAATCATACTTAAAATACGGGGCAATCCCCCCGTACTACTTCGAAGATGAATAATAGTGATAAAATAGTTCTTCTACTTTGCAATTATTTCAAATTTATAAGTAAACATCTGACATTATATGAGGGAAGTTCACTTAAATTTAAAGACCGTAAAGCATAGCGAGTAAAAACTTTTTATAAACGTTCAAAGCGATTCACATGTACAGCATAATACGGATTCCATATTAATGAAGCGTATTCAAGTCTCGATCTTACCAATGAAGAATAAAGAGTTTTATGCGTGTATGGGTCTGAAAAGGCACAACTGTTTCGACGAACAAAAGCTACATAGCATAGGCTTTCGAGATAATATAATCAAAATGTTTTGAGAAAGTTAATTTACTATCAAAGAGTACATCCAAGTCCAGTGTATTATCAACTATGTTTAATTCAGAAGTACAAATATAATATGACGTACTAATAATATTTGTGTTTTGGCATAGGTACTTGCAAACATTTATTAACGTTTAGTGAAAGTCGATTATGGCAACACCAAGCATAAACATTAGACAGTTGATTTTGTAGAAGATCTGAGTCCGACATCATTTATAAACAATATTAATAAAAAAGGTCCAAAAATACTACCTTTTAGAACCCTTATGAAGCTGAGAATGGGGCCGATTTACAACTATCAAAAACAACAATACATGTTCTATTTGTTAAATAGGACCGTAGCCACTGCAAAAAAAATCCGGAGTGAAAACCCAATTTAGCAAGTTTAAGTATTAAAATATGCGAGACCTTATCAAATGCCTTAGAGAAGTCCGTATATATTGAATTAACTTGACATCCACTTTGAAAAGCAGAAATGCAATCTTCAGAAAAAATAGCTAAATTTGATACAGTTGATCGTCCTGTAACGAAGCCATGTTAATGAGGACAAATCGTTTAACTCCAAAGTAAAGTGGTTAATTTATGTATTGGTATAGTTAGTGATATCATTTTTTTAACTCCACTTTTAAAAATAGGAGTTACTAATGCAACCTTCCAATCATCAATAAACAAACCAAAAGCTAGTGATTTGTTTAGGATAAGTTTAATTGGATTAACTAAAGCTAAACAATTTTTGAATAAAAATGCAGAGATACCATCTGCACCTGTCTTCATTGATGGTTTTAAACTAATAATTCCTTTAACGACATCATCAGAAGATGTTTATAAGGAAACCAAAGTCAAGGGAAGACAGAACATTAGTAGAAAATTCACTGTAAGTATGATCCACAGATTTACGTTCAAAATTACACTGAAAATATTCAGCAAACAAATCAGCAGCTTCATTATCAGTTTTTTCACTATTGTTATTGTAGAAAACACCAGATGGGCAGTATTTTTTTTCGATTTTACAAATCACCAAAAGGCTTTCGGGTTCGATTTTATGCTGGTTTCAAACCCCAATATAAATTGATTATATAAATATTTATTGAGAAAATTAAATTCCCTCATGAAATGCTGGTTCATAAAGTATTGGACTATTACTTTCCTTGTATCTCTTATAAAATTTGTTCCTTAGATTTTTAAGCTTTTGCAGACCCTTTGAAAACCAGGCTAGCTTATAGGATTTAGTTGGAAAATGTGGAATGTTATTAATGCAAAGATCTTTTGTTGGATTTGCCTCGTCTTGGAATACCCCACGGTCGATTGCTGTTTTGTTTCCGGCTAATACTCAATATATCCACGAGTCTTCACCTGTCACGACTTTATACACGTCTTTTGAAGCACCATGATTAGACTTTTGAATTATTTCCTTACAACAATCGACGCGAGACTTTTTTTTTTTGCGATTGATAAATTATGGGGTATCCAACGAGAGCAAATTTTTTTTACAGATAAGTGTTCATGCAAAATTGAATGTATTGAAGTGGAACTAATTTGCAAGGATGCCTCTATTATTAGTTCACGTCGACTACATCGATGTTTTGTGGCACAACAACCGATTTTGGACGACCTTCACGGAATTCGTTGGCGACCCAACTACGACCACGATTGAATTTACTATACCAGCGATATACTGCGGTTTTTGATGGTGCTTTATCGTCATACAAAGAACTGAGCTCATCGAGACATTCTTGTTGAGATAATCCACGTCGAAAGTTTTGAAAAATAATCCAACGAAAACCTTCTCTTGAAATTTCCATTTTTTGAACAAATTGATTTTCCAAACTCACTGTAAACAAAAAAAAAAAAAAATAGCACTTGTACATCAAAACGTTGTGAGTACATTTATACTAACAAATGTCAAACTTTATTATGGTGATGCCAGATTTTAGCTATTGACATAAGTGTAACCAGTTCCCAAAATATAAATAGTACCCCTCGTATGTCGATGATTCCATGTCAAAACATCCACGTTTCTGACATCACTATTTTTCAAAATTTTTAATCTCTGGGTTGATAGTTCTCCTGAAACGTTTTATATCTACTTACTTTTTTTAAAAAGTATCAATTTCTCAATTCGTTTCTGAGTTATACTCTCAGATACCCCTTTAAACACTGCCACAGCAACAACAGCTCCACCTACCGGGTCAAACTTTAAACCTAAATCATCAACAGACCCAGCCACACCAAATTTAATCAAAATCGTCCCAGCCGTTTAGGAGGAGTTCAGTGAAAAAGCCATGTACAGAAAAGTTTTATATGTAAATATATGAAATTTTCGGCAAAAAAGTAAAAAAATCTTTTGTAGGCATTTTTATAAAAAATTCGTTTAAAATAGTAATTGTCGGAATCCCAAGCGAAAATTTTGTGTAAGCCTTAAGAATTGATTTATTATAACGACACTATGTTCAAAAGGTGAAAAATTTACTGCGATCACCATAAAAAATGTGACACAAAACTTTAGACTAAAAAAATAAAAAAAATTTCATGAAAAGAGTCCAAAAAGAGTATACTATAATATTATTTTATGATATTTACTTCCCTAACTTTCTTATCTGGGGACACAGGGGATTTTGGCCACAAGGCCTTTCTATAATCAGCCGCAAGGCTTTAACTCATAGATCTGCCACAAGGCAGTATTTCAATATATTTTATTGATCAAGCCACAAGGCTTGGTTTGAATAATAGAACTTGTGTTTTAGCTGTGATTCTAAGATTAATTTTATTTACAATCAACTCTGGTTTTTATAACAAAATATTTGAGTGAAAAGTTACAATATTTTCTTTTCACTCAATGTAACATTTTTACTCAATAAATTCTTAACATATATAAAAATAAATGAAATCTAAATACTATTCTTACACAATTGCTTACTATTAATTTTTACTTAATGTCTGTTTGGCATTATATCCATCACAACCCACTTACAGGTTACAAACTCTAGTGACATCTGAAACCCTAGCGATCTGATTGTACAATTCATAACATGAATCATGCCGCTAGTAGTACTTGAGCTTGTCACCGTTTGCGCTTCATGCTTTGGTTTCGCTGTACGTATGCAATGAGACCAACGCAGAGCGTTTGTAGCGTTGTGTGATATGTTTATGGTTGAGGTAGGTTAGTGCTAGCCATATGTGCACTACATCCTTCCCCTTTTGAAAATGAATAATGTTTATTTATAATTCTTTAATATGAATAAAGATTATTTTGAAAGTGAATTTAATTTAATTATTTCTTTCCAGATGTAAATAGTAAGTATTTTATTTGAATTCTTATAATTTAAACATTGGTCATATATTTGTATTACATTTATTTTAACTTAATGTTCTTGATAATATTATATTATTATTATGAACTTCTGATGTTTTGTTATCCAATTTTATTATACTATTCGGACCTTTTCTTTCAACTATTTCGTATGGTCCCTTAAATGGCCTATCAAACTTTTTCTTATTTCCTACTTTTAAATATACTAGATCTCCTACATTAAATTTGTGTTTTGTTGCCTTATTTTCTTTATTTGATACATCTATTTTATGTTTCTCTAAATATTCTTTAGCTTTGTTATGTGCGTACTTTAATTTAATTTTTAATTCTGTTAAATAATCTTCTAAGTCATATAATTTCTTGTTGTTGTTCCAAATCTCACCAGGTAGCGTGCAAATTTTTCCATATACTAACTCAAATGGAGAATATGTTGTTGTTGAGTGTGGAGTTGTGTTGTAACAATATGTGTAGTACGGTAGTAAAGTTGACCAGTTATCATTTTCTTGCATTCCTCTTAAATATTCATTCAATACCCTATGATTTCTTTCAACTGTTCCGACAGTTTCATGGTGATATGGTGTTGACGTTCTTTTTTCTATGTGTAATTCTTTACATATGTTTTGTAGCAATTCGTTTGTAAATTCGGTTCCTTTATCTGTTTTTAGTGTTTTAAAACATCCATGTTTAAGAATGAATTTTTCTACAATAGCTTTTGCGACAGATATCGCTGTTTTGTCTTCTAAAGGAATTGCAACTAAATATTTTGTCAATTCACATTGTATCGTTAGAATATAACGGTATCCATTAGAGGGTCTCATTGGTCCAACTGTGTCCATTGTTACTGTTTCAAATGATGTTGTTGGTGTATTCGTCACACACATTTTCTCCTTAGTATATTTTGTTATTTTCACTTCATTACATAAATTACAATTATTTATGTAGTTTTTAACCATCTTTTATAAATTTTTCCATATATATTTTTGTTTCAATTTCGCGATGCATCTTTTAATACATATATGTCCTCCTAATATTAAATCGTGATTTTCTTTAATTAGCTGCAGCTGCTCAGCCTTATTTGTTATTTGTTTCGGGGGCTGATACAATATAATTTTTAATTTCTCCTTGGTATCTCTCTGCATCTCATTAAATATTCTTTTCAATTTGTGCACCTTTATTAAATTAAATATGATATCATTCTTTCCTAGCGCTAATATTTCTATATTTTGTTCATTTGCTTTTGATACTAACTTCCTCAGAACCAATTTTATCTCTGGTAAAGATTTTTCGTTAAGTATCGCATGAACTTTATTTTGAGCTATTATTATATTTTGTTCTTGTGTTTTTGATGTAAACTTCCTCTGAACCAATTTTAACTCTGGTAAAGATTTTTCGTTATGCACCTCAAGAACGTTGTTTGCTCCATTTTTATTTATATTTTTGGCCTTTTCATTATATATAAATTTCAAATTTCTTAGACGTCTTACTTCTGAAAATGATGTAGCTTCCCATATATGAAGTTGATCAGACTCCACTTGCTGAGAGTTATCATTATTATTCAGGTTACTCATTTGCGCATTATTTTTATCACCGGTTATTCTTTTATTTGTACATGTATTCTTGTTCAATTTTTTATGTGCCGCCCGTGTTAATACTTGTATATTTGCTTCTTTAGGTATCATATTTTTTAATTGTTCGCTATCTAATTTTATTCTAGATAGTGCATCCGCGTTAGTATTCATCTTGCCTTGTTTAAAAATTATATCAAAGTCATAATCCATCAAGTCCAGTCGTACTCGTGTTAATTTTGATGATGGATTCTTATGTGTGAACAGACTTACTAATGGTCTATGGTCTGTGTATACCGTGAACTTTCTTCCATAGAGATATGGTCTGAAGTAATTGATTCCCCAGTGAATTCCTAATAACTCCTTTTCTATTATTGCCTTATTTACTTCATGTTTATTTAATGTTTTGCTGGCATAGGCAATTGGTCTGTCGTATCCTGGTTCACCTTGAGATAGTACTGCTCCTAAAGCAAATTGCGATGCATCTGTTGTCTGTATAAAAGGTTTATCAAAATCTAGATATGCTAATATTTGTGGAGATATAAGCTTTTCTCTTAGCTTGTTGAATGCTGCTTCACATGTTTCTGTCCAATTGAAAAGCTGTCCTTTCTTAAGCAATTGATTTAGTGGTCTTGCAATTTCTGCAAAATCTGGAATAAATTTTCTATAGTAATTGCAGAATGCTACAAATCTTCTTGTATCATCAGCATTGTTTGGTTTTGGGTAATTCTTTATAGTTTTGTGTTATCAAGTGTCCTAAGTATACAACTTCTGTTTTTAAAAATTCACATTTCTTGAATTTTTGATGAGTGGTATCTGATGAAAAGAATTTGTCATATCCAACATGGAAAAATATTTCGCATTTCCGAGCTTATCTAGTACATCTTCTAGTCTTGTCAGCGGGAATTTATCATTAATTATTTTTTTGTTTAGTGCCCTAAAGTCTACTACCAGTCTCCATTTTGCTGTTCCATCTGTTGATTTTTTTGGTACAACTAAGAGTGGAGAGTTGTATGGGCTGAATGATGGTTCAAATTGTAACATAGGTTAATTACTTCTTGCTTGGTTTTTTCATCTTTTCCATCTATTTGAATTTCAAGATTCTCATCATTTTGTTCTGAAGCATTGTATTGTAGTATTTTAAAATTTTTCAGTGGCTCTATATTTAAATTGCAATTATCTAAATATATATCATTATCGGTTGTATTCAGTATTTTCAGTATTTGCTTGATTCCATCTGCTGGTATGATTGCATTTGCTATAAATATTCCTTTTCTTATTTCTGATGCGTGTACTATACTGTCTTCCTCCAGGTCTACATTTATATTTGTTATTAGTTCACTTCTTCTTGGTATATTAATGTTTGATATTGTTACTGGCAAGGTCACGTACATTGGAATATCTTCTTGGTTTTCCGTGGTGTGTATGGATAAAACACATGTTTCGTAATCTATTTTACAATTATATTTCATTAAGAAATCTCTTCCAAGTATTCCATCTGCATTTATGTCAATATCTTCTTGTATGACATAAAATCTGTGTGAAATCTCTCCATCGTTGAGTTTTATTTTTATATTTGTTTGTTGTTGAATGGTTAATGGTCTGCTTACTAAAATACCTGTAATTTGGATTTGATTTGATGACTTTATATAATTTTCATTAATTTTCTCATTTTTTATTATTGATATGTCCGCACCTGTATCAATAAGTAAGGTTACTAAATTATTTCTATCTCCTATTTTTACTTTAATGACATTAGTATTAAAATTATTACTAACACAGCTAATTCTATATTTATTGGTTTTTCTAGGCTGCGTTAACCCCGGTTGCCGGGGATTGATACGTTTCCCGAATTTTGACGGTTTCTATTGTTATTAAAGCTATTATTATTACTAGCTCTATTATTATTGTAATTCCTATAACCATTGTTATTATTTCTATTAGCGTTATTGCTATTCCGGTTGCTATTGTTATTTCTAGAATTGTAACTATTTCCATAATTATAATTCCTAAAGTTATTATTGTTATTATTTTGAATATTTCTATTCCTATTATAATTTCCATTTCTATTATTATAATCATTCCTATTTCTAAATGTCATTACATTATAATTTACATTTGTGTGACCATCTACTTCTGTTGCTATCTCTAAAGCTTTAGCAATTGTATTGGGTTGAGCTGCAAGAACTATGCTCCTGAAGGGCTCATTTAACCCTGTTTTGAATGAATTGACCGCTAATTGGTCATTTAGTTTTATGATTACTTCTTTATTATTCTCTCCTTGAGTAGCTATTTGAATTTCATTCAAAGATGATATTATTGTTTCTATTCTAGTGGCAAAACTAGTGACGTTCATTGATCCTTGTTTAATTTGATGCAGTTCATTGTGCAATTTCAAAAGATTTTTATTAAGTTTGTAATTTTTTACAAGTATTTCTTTTAATTGTTCAATTGAATTTGGAATTGCAGTTGGTAGTAATCTATTCTTTACTTTTTCGGTTATTTTTGCTGCTAGAATAAATTTTAACAATTGAGATTTCTGTGTATCATCCTTAAGTGTTGATGCATAGAATTCAATTGTGCCTAAAAACGTTGATAGTTTTTTGCTATCTCCATCAAACTCATCAACTATTTTTGATGCTACTGAAATTTCAAAGTTTGCCATGATTATTATATTTGTGCTTTTTTTATTATCTTTATTCCATATTATAGCTTTATTATTATCGCTATCACTAGTTCTATCGCTGTCACTATTGTCTCGATCTGCATAATATTCTGTTAGTCTCACTTGTAATAATTCCTTGATTATTTTTATAAGCTTGTTACATTTTACAATAATTTCATAGTTTGGTTGTGGACTATCTATATATTTTTTTAATTTTAATTCAATACTAATGCATTGTTTCTGTTTATCATGCAATGTTTTTTGCTTGAATTTTCTTGATAGTGATTTAGTAATGCTTTCTTTTAATTTTTTTAAAGATTCTAGTAATGCATCCATTTAAACTTGTGTATTTGCAATTCTTTTTATTACATATTTTTTGTAATATTCATTGACTTTCTTGAAAATATATATTAATAATCCAATTAATGCTATGACTACAAAAAGATCTATATACATTTCTTGTTTGTTGGAAATGTTTCCATTTATAGAGATATTTTCTGTAAACTTGGTTTCTTGTCCTAATGCAACCATTTTGTTATTAAAATTTGTAATATTTATGAATAAAGTATGGTCAGACATTTATCTAAAAAAAAAAATTTATTTTTGCTATATTTTTCTTATTTTTACTTAATTTTATTCATAATGTTGTTTATTTTTGAAAATATTAGCTTATGAAGCTTTAAATGATCTTTCATGTATTTTATATTTATTTTAGCCTCGCAAATGAAACAGTGCTTATATTCTGACATTATTAGTTATTCTCTATTTTGTTTTTTATTTTAAATTTAAAATTTTTCAATTTTCTTATGTAGTTATATTTTTCTAAGCCTTTTGCGATTGTGATTAATCTATATAAGGCTTGCGCACGATGAAATTAGTGCACACATAATCTTAAATAACTTCCAAACAAATTGATATTAAAAAAAGATATTTACGTTTTATTAACAACAATTCTATTCATGATTATTTTAATAACAAATATATGAAACATTATTAATTATTCATGAAATGGTTGACTTTTTTCGGGACACCTCCCAATTAACTTTTAATCGTTTCTTCAGAGACTTGCTTACTTGCCACTGACCATTTACTTGAAAATATTTTTATGTTTTCAGCAACCTGTTTAGTGTTTTTCATTATCCTTTTTACCAGGGCCCAATATCTTTCGATGGGTCTGAGCTACGGGCAGTTTGTTGGATTTGCATACCTGGGTACAAATGTAACATTTTTCTTTTCATACCATTCAATAGCAGATTTGCTGTAATGGCATGAAGCCAAATCAGGCCAAAAAAAAGTAGAGACCTCATGCTGCCTTATGAATGGTAAAAGGCGCTTTTGCAGGCATTCCTGAATATAAATTTCGGTGTTAATCGTCCCAGTTGAAACAAATGAACTGCTTCGTCTTCCACAGTTACAAATGGCCTGCCATACCAAAAATTTCTTCGGCAACTTTGATTTTTTTGGGTCTTAAATTCTTGCTGGACATTTCCTCTTTGATCGGTAACATAATAATCGACACCTGAAAGCTGCGAAAAGTCACCAAGTACATATGTTTCATCGTCCATAATGCAGCAATCGAATTTTTTTAAGAAAGCCTGGTGAAGTATTTTGGCTCGCTTTTTTGCCTCAACATTTTTTTTAGAATTCCTGTCCGGAACTTTTTGGTCTTTAAATGACTTAAAGTCTTTCCTCTTTTTTCACTTTTCTGACAAAAGCCTCAAAGCATTGCACTTTTTCAGCAACTTTTCTACCCGATATATTAGGATTTTTTTTTAAAAAGAGCTATCACCTTCTTGGCAGCATTTGGGTTTTCATACCCTTTTTTTTTGCGACTTCCTTGCTTTCGAGTAATATTTAAATGTTCCTTATAGGTCTTAATAACACGAGAAACGGTATTTCGCGAAACTTTAGCTTTTCTAGCAATAGCTTTGAAAGTTCAATTTGGATTTTCGTTTAATAATTTACAAATTAGTTCACGCATTTCTACTTCGCTGCTCATGGTTAAGCCAAAAACAATCGAATGAATTTAAAAATTTACATGAAGATTTGTACATATTTTTCAAAGGCAACCTGATTAAAATTTTTTTAAGTTTTTGAATTCTTTGAACTTGACAAGTAATAATGTGTGCACTAGTTTCATCGTGCGTGACTTGCTTTCCAGCACGAGTTTTCTTCTTTCTTTGCTTTTCCGGTCTTGATTTTGCTAATTGCCTCTGCTTGTATTCTTCTATAGTTAGTGGCTTAGGTCCAGCTGATTTGTTGGTTGGTGTATATTTAGGCACGTCGGCAGGCTGACCTTCTGGTTGGTATTCTTCTTCTTCTTTGCTGGGACCCAAAAGTTTTTCCCACTTCGCAAAAATTTTGTATATTTGCTCCTGAGTCGTCATATGTGAATTATTGTTGCGTGGTCGCAGGATCGTGGTCGCAGGATCGCCATATAATATTAGTTTATAATATTTACTTCCCTAACTTTCTTATCTGGAGACACAGGGGATTTTGGCCACAAGGCCTTTCTATAATCAGCCGCAAGGCTTTAACTCATAGATCTGCCACAAGGCAGTATTTCAATATGTTTTATTGATCAAGCCACAAGGCTTGGTTTAAATAATAGAACTTGTGTTTTAGCTGTGATTCTAAGATTAATTTTATTTACAATCAAATCTGGTTTTTATAACAAAATATTTGAGTGAAAAGTTACAATATTTTCTTTTCACTCAATGTAACATTTTTACTCAATAAATTCTTAACATATACAAAAATAAATGAAATCTAAATACTATTCTTACACAATTGCTTACTATTAATTTTTACTTAATGTCTGTTATTATATCCATCACAACCCACTTACAGGTTACAAACTCTAGTGACATCTGAAACCCTAGCGATCTGATTGTACAATTCATAACATGAATCATGCCGCTAGTAGTACTTGAGCTTGTCACCGTTTGCGCTTCATGCTTTGGTTTCGCTGTACGTATGCAATGAGACCAACGCAGAGCGTTTGTAGCGTTGTGTGATATGTTTATGGTTGAGGTAGGTTAGTGCTAGCCATATGTGCACTACAATACCAAAAGAAAGATTTTTTCTGTACGACTTACGGTTTCGAAGTTACAGCTGTTTGAATACATGCACTAATTGTATTTTTTAAGATATTTTAAAATTTTTACATTGTATAACTTAAAAAAGAAATTGTTTTCGCACAAACAAAAATACAGTTCAAGTTATTTTCACTAGCACTACTAACCTACAAAGTTAAAAAAAATCTGAATCACAAAGGTCAGATTTTGATCAAAAATAGTCGAATTGATATGGAATCATCGATGTGTAGATTAAATAACATAGCGACAGAGTATCGCTGGGTAGCTTGAAAAACTGCAGAGTAAGGAATGGCGTAACTGAAGGTTCCGCCACAAGTACAAGCAGTCACGCATACATGCAAAATTCACACGCACGCTGCAGAGTAACTTATTTTTGCGCTGGCAAAATTACGTAAGTGTTTTTCTTCTGTGAAATATAACACACTGTTTTTGTTCTGTGCTAGTATATTGGTATTGCGCAGATACGTATCTAATTTTGAAATTTTTTTTTTTTAAAAAAAGTTTTTTTGGTTTATATTGTGGCAACGCTGTAAGATAACGGGATAATGTTATGTAGATATACGTATATGAAGTAAGTGAGAGAGTCGATGAAGGGCATGAGTCAGTTCTTGATAATCATTCGATGTGTTAGCAAGTAATTATTTTACGAAGTGAAATATTTAAATAAAATAACTGCTAAAATATCAGAAGTGGGATTCGCTTAAAGAAAACGCCATCAAGCACTGAATATACGTTGGGAAAATGTCGACAAAAGGCTTGACAGACTTCAACAAACTGTTTATGATCCAGCTTAAAACATGGCTAGAGAAACTCGGGGAAAAGACAGCAGGAAATAAAGCAGCTTTAGTTGCACGCTTAAATGCGATTCCAGTGGACACTCGAGGTGAAGTTCCTGAATTGGACGAGAATGTGCATGCTGTGGATAACGATGTCACGGTTTCATCAGAACTAGCGCTCCAAACAGAACTAGCGCTCCAAGCAGAACTAGCGCTCCAAGCAGAGCTAGCGCTCCCAGCAGAGCACGCAGTCGCGCCAAAGCATACTGTTGCAGCAGAGGTGAACTGCAGCGTCGACGAGTGTGCTGTCGGCGTCAACAACATAACGGAAGTTTTCGGCGTTGGTGAGAATGAACGGGGAAGCAGAACACAAGATAACGAAAAAGTACAAATGAGTGAAATAAAAAATATGATGAGAGAAATGAAATTAATGCAAAAAGAAATGGAATTGCAACAACGAGAGATCGCCATACTAAAAAGAGAGAAACAGTGCAGACAGAACGAGAAAGGAAAAGAACTACAGAGAACGAGTGAAAACGAGCTGTCAAATGAGTGCCAGGAAACTAAAATGACTATGTTCAGAGAGCTTTTGCCTGAATATTGGGGTGAAGGAGACAATTTTTTACTCTGGGAGACTCAATTGTGTAATGTCAGAAGATCTTTCAAAATGGATAAAAATTGTCTGCGCTCTTTAATAGTAACGAAACTACGCGGAAAAGCATTAAAATGGTTTCACTCAAGAGCAGACGTAGCCACAATTGACGTCGATGAATTGCTCGGCGAAATGAAAAATATTTTCGACAACCGTGTGGGAAAGCTAGCACTTCGTCGACAATTTGAAGCACGCATGTGGAAAACAAATGAAAACTTTCAAAATTATTTTCACGATAAAGTAATTTTGGCTAACAACGTCGGAGTTGCAGAAGATGAACTTGTCGAATACATCGTTGAGGGAATTCCAGACCAGCAGTTGCGGTCACAAGCAAAAATGCACAGGTTTCAAAACAAAAACCAGCTTATGGAAGCGTTTTCTGATGTGTCTCTTCCAAAGCAAGACAGAGCAGTCTTACAGCGAAAAAATTTTCTGCGATGCTACAATTGCAACTCAATTGGGCATATCGCTGCTGAATGCCGCAAGCCGAAAAGAGAACTGGGTGCATGCCACGTTTGTGGCCAGCTCGGACATCATGCTGCTGAATGCCCGGAAAACAAAAAAGTGGGACTTGTTCACCATATCGAGCACAACGATGACAACGGATTTGTAAGAAAGTTATATATTAATTTTAATGTATTAAAAGATAATAATCTATTTTTGTTAGAATGCCTAATCGACACGGGAAGTCCCATAAGTTTCATCCGACGAAAATTTGTTCCCGAACTGCATTTGAGTTTAAAAATGAAAAGAAATGAATTGAATTATTTTGGAATTAATAAAACAAAACTTGTTATTTTTGAGAAAATTGAAATAAATATTTTATTTGAAGATAAAAATGTGTTGATGAATGTTTTGGTGGTGTCGGATGAAACAATGGCTTACCCCTTAGTGCTAGGAAGAGATTTTTTATCAAAAGCAGGACTATATTTGGAAAAAAGAATAGAATGTATAAATAAAAATGAATTAAAGAGTAATTTAGAAGTAAGTCTGAAGAGTTGTAGTGTTAGTAAAAAGGAGTGTTTGAAAGACGCAATATATGAATTAAATTCAATAGAAATTGACTTTAATGAACTAAATTTAAACATAAATGAAAAAATGAGTTGTAAAATTAAAAACGATTTAATTGATCTATTTAAACAATACTATGTTAACTGTAAGCGTCCCGAAATTCCGGATACAAAATTTGAAATGAAATTGTGTTTAAATGACAAAAAGCCCTTCCATTGCACCCCAAGGAGGTTGTCTTATTTTGAAAAGGGAAAGTTAGAAGAAATTATTAATGATTTAATGGAAAAAGGAATTATTAGAGCCAGCGATTCGGAGTACTCTTCGCCCATTGTTTTTGTAAAAAAGAAAACGGGAGAACTTAGATTTTGCATTGATTATCGCGTGCTAAATAAGGTCACATTGAGGGATAACTATCCACTACCACATATAGATGATCTTTTAGATAGTTTGGTTAATAAGAGTATTTTTACGATTTTAGATTTAAAAAGTGCATTTTATCACGTATATGTTAGCGAGGATTCTATTAAATATACGTCTTTTGTGACACCAACAGGTCAATACGAGTTTTTGAGGATGCCATTCGGCTTAAAAAATGCCCCATCAATATTTCAACGATACATCAATAAAATATTTAATGATTTAATTAGTGGCGGAAAAGTAACTATATATTTAGACGACATATTGATTGCGACTGAAACTGTTGACGAGCATAAGCAAATTTTAAAAGAGGTTCTAAATAGAATTGTAAGAAACAACCTCGAATTGAGACTAGACAAATGTAAGTTTATGCAAAATGAAGTCAAATACTTGGGTTATACAGTATCTGCTGAAGGTATTCGCCCCGATGAGAAGGGAATGCAATCGATAAAGGATTTTCCATTACCATGCAATGTCAAGGCAGTTCACAGCTTTTTAGGGTTGTGTTCGTATTTTAGAAGATTTATTAAAAATTTTTCTACGATTGCTCAACCTCTTTACAACTTGATTAGAAAATCGGTACAGTTTAAAATGGGCGACGTTGAGTCGAAATGCTTTGAAACTCTTAAACAAAAACTGATAGAAGCACCTATTTTATCAATATATGACCCTCGTGACGAAACAGAACTACACTGCGATGCTAGTTCCCTGGGCTTTGGGGCTATTTTAATGCAGAAGAAAAAAGACGGAATATTCCATCCAATTTTTTATTTTTCAAGAAGAGCAACTGAATGTGAATCAAAGTATCATAGCTTTGAGCTTGAAACTTTGGCAATTATATATGTATTAGAACGATTTCGAATTTATTTACAGGGAATAAAGTTTAAAATAGTAACGGACTGCAACTCTTTGACTCTTACGTTAAATAAAAAAGATGTAAACCCACGAATCGCTCGGTGGGTTTTACAATTACAAAACTACGACTATGTTCTGGAGCATAGAAATGGCACGAAAATGCAGCATGTCGATGCCTTAAGTCGTACAACAAATATTTTAGTATTGGAAGAAAATACACTTGAGCAGAACCTTTCAATTTGCCAGCATAGAGATATAGTTATAAATGGTATCCGTCAACAGCTAGAGAATTCGGAGAGTAAAGTTTACGAAATGCACAACGGGTTAATTTACAGAAAAAGTAAAAATAGTATTTTTTTTTTATGTACCAACTGATATCGAAAATCACATACTTCATAAATATCACGATGAGCTAGGGCATATTGGATGTGATAAAGTAATGGATGCCGTAACTAAAACATACTGGTTTCCAAATTTGAAAGAAAAAATTAAAGTTTACATAAGTAATTGTCTAAAATGTATAGCTTTTTCTTCTAAATCTGGAAAACAGGAAGGAATGCTGAATAATATCTCAAAAGGAGATACTCCTTTTGATACTATTCATGTAGACCATTTTGGTCCTATTTCTGTAGCAACTTCAAAAAAAAAAATTTGTTTTATTGGTGGTGGATGCATTTACTAAGTATGTAAAATTATTTGCAGTGCAAACAACAAACACACAAGAAGTCATTTACCAGTTGAAGTCCTACTTTCAGACGTACAGTCGTCCAAGAACATTAATATCAGATAGGGGCAGTAGCTTTACATCGAAAGATTTTGAAATGTTTCTCAACGAAAATAATGTTCGTCATATAAAAATAGCTACAGGTTCCCCACAAGCTAATGGACAGGTAGAAAGAATTAATAGAACTTTAGCACCAATGATAGCAAAATTAGCAAGTGGGAAATCTACAGCAAGCTTGGACAATATATTACCTGTAATTGAATTTTCCATGAATAATACATTACATCGCAGTATAGGTACCACACCTAGTCAGCTTTTGTATGGGGTGAAGCAAAGAGGAAAAATAATTGATTTCGTTGGTGAATATTTAGATGACAATGCCCAACCAAAAATTGATAGAGATTTATACAACTTAAGGAATAGAGCAGTTGAAAAGCAAACACAACTACAGAATTATAACAAAAAAATGGTAGATAGAAACCGAAGAATCGCAAGGGTTTATGCTGTAGGGGACTATGTTATGGTAAAAAATTTTATAAGCACATCAGGAGTTTCTAAAAAGATCGCACCGAAATACAAAGGACCCTATAGAATAAAGAAATCATTGGGAAACGATAGGTACTTAGTAGAAGATATAGAAGGTTTTCAGGTAACTCAAATCCCATACGAAGGTGTTTGGGAAGTGGCTAATATAAAACCGTGGATAAAATTTGGTAATTCATATCCGAAATAACCGGGACGGTTACAGGTCAGGATGGCCGAGTTGTGGCAACGCTGTAAGATAACGGGATAATGTTATGTAGATATACGTATATGAAGTACATAAGTGAGAGAGTCGATGAAGGGCATGAGTCAGTTCTTGATAATCATTCGATGTGTTAGCAAGTAATTATTTTACGAAGTGAAATATTTAAATAAAATAACTGCTAAAATATGTAAAAATTTAATTTATGGAATAGAAAAAGCATTAAGGGTCGTAAACTGATCTCAAAAGTTCAACTTCCTTAACTTCAGGTTTCATAACCAGAGATTAAATTTTTAACACAATTAAAATTATTTTCGTAATGAATAACCATAATATTAACCATAAATACAATAAAAATGGTCTGTTTACTTAACCTGAGGTTAACAGTTTAAAATTAGCTATGAAAACAATTTTACATATCAACACTTTTATATATAAGAAGGGACAGATTCACTGACAATAGTTCTTCTGTCGGTGGTGGTGTCCTTTTAGCTGTTAGGAACTGCTTTGTGAGTTCCATTGTTGATATTTCCTACTCATCTAACATAGAACTAATATGCGTTAAAGTTATACATTGTACCTCCAATGTATATGTTATTAATGCGTATGTTCCTCCAACGAGTAGTGCAGAGGTCTATGCAAGCCTCGCAAATTGCTAAGACTACGTTATAAACAAACTTGACGTTAATGACGACATTTTATTATTGGGCGATTTTAATCTGCCAAACTTAAAATGGCATTCTTCTGACGATAATACATATTATTGTGTATCAAATTCGACGACCCGCCAAGAACATATATTTGTTGACAATATATGTTCTGACTTACAACAGGTTAGTTGTATTTATAATAGTATTGGAAGACTTCTTGACCTAGTCTTAACTACAGACAGTAACAATGTCATTGTTAAGAAGGCTTTTCATGCTCTGACTCCTATTGATTAATACCATCCACCATTGAGTATTTGGTATAAATCAATCAATGGACAAGGTTTATGAATTAAATTTTAAAAAGCAGACTTTTTGAAGTTGAATCATTTACTCGATTGTAAACTGAATTATATTTTAGAATACATTAATGGACCTTGATGAATCCATTAATTTTTTTATTGTGAACTCTTTGCTATGATTTCTCAGTCTGTGCCACTCAGCATACCCCTGGTACACAAGGAAATTAAAAACGCTTCGCAACTATAGGAACAAGACCTGGAAGAAATATGTCTGTAGCTTGGACTCAAATGACCTGGAAACCTACAAACGTTTGTTTCTGGAATTTGAAAATCAGTCATCAATATTATATCACGAGTATTTAGATAATATATTAAGCTGAGAATAATGTCTAATCCAAAGAGATTCTGGGGATTCATTAATACTAAGAAGAAATCTGACGGGTTTCCTTCAGCTTTCAAGACCCAAAATGGATTTACAGACGATCCTGTCATAATAAAAGGCCTATTTGGCAACCTTTTTAAAGAATAATTTTGTTCAGATTCTTTTCATCCAGATATGGGGTATTTTGAATATGTGAATTCTACACCCAGAGTTTCTTTGGACTCTTTATCCTTTACCTCAGAGGATATTTTAAAATATATTAGTTTGATCGATGAAGATTTTAGCGCTGGACCTGATGGAATTCCTGCCGCAGTGTTAACTCATTGCGGTTCAATTTTGTGTCAACCACTCTCTTTAATAAATCTATTAACGAAAGTTATTTTCCACTGTTTTGGAAAAAATCATTTATTAGTCCTTTTTATAAAAAAGGTTGCAGGAATGATGTTTTTAATTACAGGCCCATTGCTAAACAGTCATCGATTCCAAAACTTTTTGAGCAAATCGTGTATGCTCGCGTAAAAATTCACTGTCGTGAAGTCATAACAACTCGTCAGCACGGTTTTGTTAATGGCAGATCTACGGTATCCAATCCACTCGATTTTACAACGTTTTGCTTAAACACCATTCAATCTGGTTGCCAGGTCAACTGCATCTACACTGATTTTAGCAAGGCATTTGATAAGCTACCACACAATTTAATTCTATTTAAACTTAAGTCCATTGGATTTCCACAATATTTTGTAAACTAGATTAAATCTAGAGATGGGTCGTTCCGAACCTGTTTAGTTCGCGCAACTATGTTCACAGTCGGACATAGTTCCAATCATTCCTTCCATTCATTTTTAGCATGTTCAAACAGTTCCGGTTTGCAAGATTTTTTTTTTATTAAGCAATGTGAACTGACATCTCTTTCACACATATTATGGCTTGTGCAAAAATCACAAATTTTGTGATCGACTACAAGTGCAAATATGATGTTTTCAAAAGAATGAAACAACTGATGTGTGAAATGGTAAGATGACATTTCGACGTTCTTGTTGCGCGCAATGCTCTGTTTATTTCGTTTTGAACATGCTTTCATTCAATCGAATGGAACTGTGGAACTAGATAGTTCCGCGGACATGTTACAGTCAGCTGCATATGAGTTGCATGAGTTTAATTCAATCAAATTGAACTGCGGAGCTAGATAGTTCCGCGGACATGTTACAATCAAATGGAACTGCGGAACTAGATAGTTCCGCGGACATATTTTACAACTCGAGAGTACTCAATTTGTTATATTTTAGCACTTATAAGTAACATACGAACGGACGGATAGACAGACGGACATGGCTAAATCGAGTTGGGTTGTGATGCTGATCAAGAATATATATACACTTTGCTATACCTACGCCTCTTTATGGGCCTTACAAACAGTGACAAAATTAATATGATTCTATTGTGTTTTTGTATTGGAGCCCATGTAAGGAGTGGTCAGAGGATATTGGTCCCCAAGGGAAAAATTTTCTTTTTACAAAAGTAAAGGGGGTCAGCACTCTCTTAAAGGTCATATGCTCAGGTATATGGAATAAATATACAAAAACCATAAAATTTGTATGGGAGTTCCACTAAGGAGTGGTCGGAGGGAATAGGTGTTTGAGGAAAATATGCAAAAGTAATGGGGGTCGGTCATACATATTAATCCTCTCCGGCCTTCCCTTTAAGCAGCGATGGGCACACCACACACCAACATTATGTCAATGTATATGTGTCGTACTCAGCTTGCTACACTGAAAGCTAAAAAATCATATAAAAAAGAGAAACAGAGGAACGTGATGTTGCCTGCTTGAAGTTTCGTAGCATACTGATCTCTTCTGATCAACGCTGACTGCTGTATATGTATACAGAAATGTTACGTCATTTCTCAAATTTGAGGTTCGTGCCCTTCTCTGCCTTAAAGCCCTTCTGTTCTGGTGTAGAGAATACATATACACCAGAGCAACATATTTAATAAACACGAGAAATTGCTTCTACAGCTCAAAGGAACTACATAGTTCCGCGAACATGCTTCCGCAAACTAGTTCCGCTGTACAAAAGAAACGTTCCATGTTCGTTCCGGCCCCGGAACTGTTTAGCACATGCCTAATTAAATCGTATTTGACAGAACGATCTTATCAAATAAATACAATTCCGAGGGGTTTTGTCTGCTAAGTTTATTGCGTTAGTGTTCCTCAAAGAAGTCACCTAGGTCCACTTATGTTTATTTTAGCCATTAATGATGTGACCCATATCATTAAAAACTCTCATTTATGCGGATGGTATGAAAATATAATACAATTTAGCCCTACTCCAGTCCGATCTGAAAACTTTTGAAGTTTCATGTTCTAAAAATAATATGTTTCTTAATCCAGATAAATGCCAAACTATGACCTTTTCGCGAAAGAGGAATAATTTCGTTTTTGATTATAAGATAAAAAACACTGCTTTATGTCGTGTGGATGTAGTTAAAGATCTGGGAATATGAATAGATTCTAAGCTTTCCTTTAACATTCATATTGATAACAATTGCAAAAAAGCATCTTCTATGCTTGGATTTATTAAACGCTGGGCCAAAGAATTCAACAGCATGATACCGACTACAACGTTGTATTATGCAATAGTGCGTCCTCACTTGGAGTACGCAAGTCAAGTTTGGTCTCCAAGTTACAATGTGCATGTTGATCGAATAGAGAGAATCCAAAAATGCTTTGTTCGGTTTGCCCTAAGGGGCTTAAGTGAATTTGACATTTTAAACCTTCCTCCTTATGAGGATCGCTTAAAACTTTTAAAAATGCAATCATTGTGTGAGCGAAGGAAGTCTGCAGATATCGTCTATTTGCACCAACTCATCACCGGTGTATTCGATTCTCCAGAACTTCTTTCTCTTATAAATTTTAACTCTAATCGTAGAAGCAATAAAAAAGCGAACAATTTAATTTACTTACCATTTAGTAAAACAAATTATATGTTAACTACTCCATTAAACCGTATGAGTAAATCAGTTAACAATTGCAGATTTTTTGATGTTAACTTGTCTAAAGGTCAACTCAAAAGTAGATTAAAAACTATCGTGTAATTGCATGGTTACGTCTTTGCATGTTTAGACGTCTTGTGTTGTTCTTGAGCCCAACCATATTTTGGTGGGTAAATTTTTCTCACATTAACTTATTTTGAGCCACTAGTATCATAGTGGCGTCCGTGGCGTAGTTGGTAGTTTTTATAGTATCAATATCGTTGAAAATTTCAAAGATTTTTGGGGTGCGGCTTTAAATGGATTAATACTGAGAATGTGCGAAAAAGCTGTAGTAGCTAAACTCTATTGTTATTGCATGTGAAAAAAAAAAACACATGGGGTTGGTAGTCAAATTTCGTTTAGACTTCATAAATTGTCAATAAAATAATAATAAAATCAAAACAAATTAATTAACAAAGCTAAAGGCGCAGAAATTCTATAAATTTATATGAATTTGCTGTTTTTTAGCTGTAGTTTTTAGTTGCAATTGTTCAGGGGCGCACCCAGAAAAAAAAATTTTGGGGGGAGTTCTTTTAGTTTTATTTATAGACTTATTCAAATTGTTTTATTCATTATATTATTTAGAGTACAAAGTCAATTATTCTTTTATTTTGTTCCATTGAATTTAATATGTCCTCAATAATAAAATTTAAATCAATTAAGGCATTTAATTTATATGAAATTTTAAGAGATTCTACCAATTTCATATTACTTTCTATGTGGAGTTAGGTTATTTTCATACGAGATCATTAATTTGTAACATGATCCCTATATTTTAAATATATGCTTATAGTATATCGAAATTCATAACGATGGCCCCAAAATCTATGCTATGATCAACATCACATACAGACATATAGACGGACATGGCTAGATCTACTCGAATAGCGATGCTCATCAAGAATATAGTATTTAAGTGACCGACAATAAAATATACCGATATGATTACACAGAGCCAAAAACCACCACATAAAATCAAAAAGATATCCAAATTGAGCTATTTTATTAGGTTTTCTTATTAATACCAACAAATAATAAGAATTTTTCAAAGAGAAATTTTTTTAATTCCATAGAGAAAATCTTATTAAAAATTAACAACTACTATCAATAGTTTTTTAATAAGATTTCTTATTGAATGAATGAAATTCTGTAGAATCTTATTAAAACTTAACTTTAATGAGAAAATCTTTTTTTTTACTCACCAAAGTTTAAGTAGAGACCAGTTAAAACGAATAAGAAAATCTTATTGATCTGCTTTTATAAAATTTTCTTATTTAACACCCTTTTAAGAAGATAACAATGGTGAAAATGCTACTTATTTTTGATTTCTTTGCTTTATCTTTCAATCGTAGTTGTGAAGTGAGTTTAAGAAGCTATCCGTTGATTTAAATAAAGTAAAATAAGAAAAATATTATAATTGAGAATGATATTTTTGTTCCAGAACTTGTTTATGACAAGGCTGAAATTCTCGAAACTCAACTCATATTTCAGTCGTGGGGCTTGAGTGACTAAATTTCGACTTTAATAAAAAGGTACGGTGTGAACTCAAAAGAGGTTCTTGAAAAAAATTGGATATTGAGGATGTAGTCAGTTTCTTTGAAGGCCTCGACAGCGCCGGACAATTTTGTGACAAAGTCAAATTTAATTTAATTTTAACATATGTACCTAATATTCATAAATAAAAATTTTATTTACTAATGCATAAATTTTAATAAAATCTTAAATTTGTCTTTTTATTTAATATTATAGGCAATTGAAAGTATATTTCTAGGTTAAAGGTTAGCAAGATTCCGTATTGATTAAAAAAGATTTCTTTAATAAAATTGTAAAAGAAATCTTATTAAATCAATATAGATAGATAGATAGATATGATTGCGGCGAGCTAATTCAGCTCTGGCACTGCGGCATCTGTGATGCCTATTGTGCCATACCTTTTCTTTGCTTAACGCAGTTCGTTTGCTTTAGTTTTTTTCAGAAAACATAGTATGTTTTCGAGGTTGAGGATCGCAAGGTGTCCTTGAGAGACTATTTCGCTATTTAAGAGTCTCTTTCTTATATGGAGAAGAGCTGCACATTCAGTGAGAATATGCCTGGAGGTATCTTCATCCTCAAGGCATTATCTACATAATGAATCAGTAGCGAGATTAATTTTTTGTAGGTGTTTTTTTAGTTTACAGTGTCCAGTTATAATTCCGGTCATCATCTTTAAGTCTTTCTTCCCTAAGTTGATAAGAAATTTCGATTTCTTGGGAGAAAGTTCTGGAAATATTTGCTTAGTGCACATCTGTCCTAAGCAGTTCTTCCAAATGTCTTGAGATTCGCGGAATGAGGTTGTTTTGACGTGTTGCTTGAAGAGATTCTTACCAACCCCACAGAACGCTTCCGGTTGTATGAGTGGTGATGCTGCTCCCTGTCTGGCTAGGGAGTCTGCTCTTTCATTCCCGTCAAAACCACAGTGGGCAGGAATCCACTGTAGAGTAACTTTATTGTTTTGCGCAGCTAGATCGTTGAGGACGTCGACAGTATCCAGCACTAGCTTGGATTTTATAATGGGTGATGTCAAAGCTTTAAAGGCAGCTTGACTATCAGAGAAGACGAAAATTGATTTGCCCCTTACATTGTTCAGACAGTTCAGTCTGATACATCTTGTGGCGGTCGTCTTTTGGCCTCGGCGTGCGCCCGCTTGCTTTTCTATTCGGTCGCCCTGGTTTTTATATTATGTTTGGAGAGCGCCCTTTGAGGCGCTCCTGGTCACAGTGCCAGACGAGAAAAAAACCAGGGCGGCTGACCCGCGTACGCGCACAACCGCACCTGTGGGTGCTACCGTCCAGGGCCCGCACGAGCTTGCGTGCCACTTTGCTGCCAGTTCGAGAAGTGGGGGGTTCGTTTCTGAGCCGGTAGCACCCCTTTGCCGCACACAAAAATTTCTCGTGCGGATGATGTTTTGTGAGCTCGCCCTGTGAACTCATATATCTGTTAAGAGAAAAAAAAACAACAAGGATCGGAATTCTTAATTTTTGAGTGAGAGGGGGGCTCTGTTCCTCCACTCAACCCCAACCGCGACGCTCATGGACCTGATGTTATGGCCCATGCCCCACGTTTCCCACCCACCGTCCGATGCGAATATTTTGGGATCCTCCCTAAGGCAAAACTCACTTCCATCCCTTACCACCTAAATGAAATTTAGTTAATTTTTTTTTTTTAATATTTTTTTAATATTTTTTCTTTTCTTTAATCAGGGTCTTTAATACACATTTATATTATATACTTTATATTTATATTTATTCTTATTCTATATATAATATATATTTAATATATAATAAATTATATATTTTGTACATTTTGTATAAATGGTATAGTTTAAACTTTGTGTAAGTTTTAGTTTACTTTAAATTGTAGTTTTAGTTTAAATTTTGTAAAGTGTAGATTTAAGTCTAAGTTTTTATTTTAATGTAATTTTAAGTTTTAGCTTAGGTTAAATTTTAGTTTTAATTTTGTTTAAGTTTTAGTTTAGGTCAAATTTTCGTTTATGTTATACCTTTGCTTTAAAATTTAGTTTAGATTTTTATTTCAATATAAGTTTTAGTTTTAGCTTAGTTTTAGTATTATACTATGTTCAGACTGAGTTTTAAATGCGCATTTAGAAGTTCGAAAATTATTACAAATGCCAAGTGTTCAAACTACGTAGAAGCCCTTAATTCGCATTTAAATTGACAGATTGATTAAAATTATTTTTATATTGTGAAAATGCTCCATTTTAACAAAAATATGATTGCAGGAACGAACCAGAAAGTTTTGGAAAAATTTTAAACATTTATTATTTTTTTTAATATTAGTAAACAACTTTATTAATATTAATAATGAAACAAATGTATCATTGACAAATTAAATAAAACTTATAATTAACGTATTGTAACGAAGCTGCCGGTCTTCCGGCTCTATAGCTGAGATAGGCTCAGCCGCTGTCCAGGATTCGTCACAAAATTTATAATGTGGGATTTGTTTCGAAAAATATAGTTTTATTTAATAAGTTTTTACATTACAATTGCTTACTGTGAATACGGAAGTAAGTTGGTGTGGCGAGCGGTGTGGTGTTGGTGCGGCGAGCGACGTCTGGTTGGTAAAAGATCGCCTGTGCGTTCCGCGAACCAGGAGTTGTCGCGTTGGCTGATGTCTGTGGTACTCGTCCGGTTTCCTATTTTCTTTCCCTGACTGCCCACTTATGCCCTGACCGTCAACCTTGAGTTTTGTCGGGGCGATCTGACGATGCGCCTTCTATGCGTCTTTTCCCACCCGTGCGATCATGACGATGCGCCTTAGCGAATACTCTACTTTTAAGTCACGTCTGTGATAGAGCGACCTGACGGTGCGCTTCTCAACCTTAGCTTTCCCACCCGTGCGATCTTGACGATGCGCCTTAGCAAATACTCTATCTCTAGGACTCCTACCAAGCGACTCTTTCCACCCGTGCGATCATGACGATGCGCCTTAGCAAATACTCTATCTCTAGGACTCCTACCAAGTGTCTTTTCCCACCCGTGCGATCATGACGATGCGCCTTAGCGAATAACCTATCTCCCCTTTTCCCACAACAAAATTGTATACCTTCAGTCTTTTCCTTGTCTTCAGCCTCCGCTGTGAATCCTCCACAAATTTGGTCCGTCCGCTCTGTTCTCCTGGTGTTCCGCTCTCTGCTATGATGGTCTGCCAGCTAGTGATTGTGTTGTGTGCTCGTTGCTCGGTGGTCCGTCAGCTACTCCTTGTACTGTGTCCTCGTTGCTCGGTGGTCCGTCAGCTACTGCTTGTGCTGTGTCCTCGTTGCTCGGTGGTCCGTCAGCTACTGACTTTTAAATATTTTGTCGACTATCACCTAGGTTGACTTGACTCAATCGTTCCTCTTATTGTTCGGCCTGTTTATTTTCACTCATTTTTCCGTTTGCAGCATTGAGTGGTTTGCCTCGCTGCTGTTATATCTTGCGTTGTTGCTGTTACTTGGGTTCTCTAGCTTGCTTGTCTTGCTCTTGTAGGTTTGTGTGTTTGTATATTTCGTTGCTAGCATCGCTTGTGTTGTTGTAGTTGCTTAGTTTCTTTAGCTTGCCTGGCTTGTGCTCTTGTAGGTTTGTGTGTTTATATATTTCGTTGCTAGCATTGCTTGTGTTGTTGTAGTTGCTTAGCTTCTTTGGCTTGCCTGGCTTGTGTTCTTGTAGGTTTGTGTGTTTGTATGTTTCGTTGCTAGCATCGCTTGTGTTGTTGTAGTTGCTTAGTTTCTTTAGCTTGCCTGGCTTGTGCTCTTGTAGGTTTGTGTGTTTGTATGTTTCGTTGCTAGCATCGCTTGTGTTGTTGTAGTTGCTTAGTTTCTTTAGCTTGCCTGGCTTGTGCTCTTGTAGGTTTGTGTGTTTGTATGTTTCGTTGCTAGCATCGCTTGTTTGTTA
Source organism: Pherbina coryleti (assembly GCA_943735915.1). Lineage (NCBI taxonomy): Eukaryota > Metazoa > Arthropoda > Insecta > Diptera > Sciomyzidae > Pherbina > Pherbina coryleti. The sequence continues at coordinate 101,850,050 of OX030948.1, read as the reverse complement.
AATTTTTGCCGCATTGACCGCTATCCACACCAACAACAATATATACCTTACTCTATACGTTTAGGTTGGCACGGGGTGCTTGATTTCTTACAATGTCTACTATAAGTAAGTTCACATAGTTTCAATAATTCAGTGATTTAATAGGGTAATCTTATGATATAGTTACAGAGTTTTGTTAACATTTCAAGTAATAATAATAATAATAAAAGTAATAATGAATGCTTCAGCAATAATAATGAAATAATTCTACAATAAGATTCAATCTTCGTTGCTGCCGATGGAGACCGTGTGCACCCAAAAGATCCCAGGGTTTTGGGTCGTCACACTCCCCCCTTACTTCACTGACGGGTCGATGCGTGTGCTTACCACGCCACTGCGTGATATTTTAATTCGGAACCATGTTCCGCGTACTCGCCGTCGCCGAGCAAGCTGTTTCCTTGGCACCCATTTCGCCTTCAAGTCCTGGATCGCCTCTTCCAAGGTGGCGGCGTCGTCCGGATCTACGTTGGTGGGGTCATTTTGACACTCTGGGGGAACCTCATTAAACTCTTCCCAGAGTTCTGTGTCGAGTGATAGGATATCGCCTTGCTCCTCATCGCCCAAGACCTCGGCGAAATATCTCTCCGTCTGCGGAGATAATATAGCCAGTTGCGTGTTCGGGACGTCTTCCTCTGTGTGTGGTGGTGCTGCTTTGGACTACATATTTTCGCGGCTCGGCGATTCTTAATCGTGCCTGCTCTGTCAGGCCCAGGCTCGTCCTTGGCGTGTCGGCAGTTATGGCTGCCGATGGGTTGTGGTCTGTCTGCGGCACTGCGTCTTCAACTTGAGGCTCCCACGTCAAATATTCGCGTCGGGGAGATCGTGGGAACTCGACCCAGGGACCATCGTTGGCATCTCCTGCAAAGGCGGGGTCCCGCTCCACCATTGTGGCTCGGAATTGGAAGACATGCTGCCTCCACCCTCTTCCTTGGAAACGGTCACGCAGGATTCTCGTGAGGTACCACTTTCCTCGCCGGGGCACGTAGTCTTCCTCCTCCTCGCTAGCATTTTCCGGTCCCTCCGACTGGTCTTCGTCGCTCTCCGTGTCTTCGCTGCTGACAGAGATATGGTCCGCATTGAGGCTACCAATATCCTCTGATACGTCGTTACCGCTCTCTCCACAGCTGATGTTGTCTAGAATGCTACCGCCTTCGTCCTCCTGTTGATCTTGGCCCGTGGGACCCTGTCCATCGACTCCGCTTTCCTCACGTCTGGGCGTGGTGATGTCGACACCCTCGCTGTCGCTGTCGTTGTTGTGGCTGCCCCTTTCGTTGCCGCTACAGTTGAGGAATTCCTCGTCGTCCGATTGTTCGTGGTGGTCACGGTTGCCATCCGCAAACCGTACCCGACGAAATGTTTTCGCTGGGGCATCGCCATTGCGCTGTGAGAACCGGACTTCACGGCGGTAGGTAGATGTCGAGGGCATCGGTTCGTCGTCACTGTTTTCTTCGGGTTCCACGTGGTACTGTTGGGTGCTCTCGTCCGTTCGACTAAGTCTGACCTTACGTGCCCCCGACGATGTTGTGGCCGGGGGGTCATCACGTCTATCGCTGTCTGGGGTCGTTACCCTATGGAGGTAGACGCGAGGGCATTTTCGCCATGGCTCGTCCACTCTTTCCTCCCATGATGGACTTAGTCGTCGTGTTCGCGGGAGCCGCTGCTGCTCTTCAAGCAGATGCCTCCGGAAGTTGTCACGTGAGCGTTTGAACTTGTCCTCGATCGTATTCTCCTTTTGTGCCTTTTATTTTATTTATTATTTGGGCTTAGTCCTGCTGGCTAGCGATGCGTGCTCGTTGGCTGCTTTGCTCAACTGATCTTGGCTGACGGGTGATGTTGCCTTGTTGGCTGCCTTGCTCAAATGCTCCTTTAATTTATTTTATTTATATTTTAACCTTTGCTGTCGACTGATGTTGCCCTGTCGGCTGCCTTGCTCAAATGATCCTTCAATTTATTTGCTCGCTTTATCCACCTTCTGTGGTAGCGCTTCGTTTAATTATATTTTAATATTTATTACATGTATATATTTATTATTTTATTTATTCTTTTCTTTTTCTAATAACGTGTGTCTTGACACTCCGAGGAGTGGTAAGGTTTTAATTCAGCAAGATGGGCTGTGCGTGTTCGGGTTTTTCCGGGTTTGCTTATTTTTACTATGACCGGGGAGACAAAAGATATAATTTTGTACGGCCCACGATTCGATGGGTACGGTCTCATTTTTCGTATTGCCCACACTATTGCAAGACATTCCTTCTCTGTGGCTGAGTAATTTATTTCTGCTTTGTTTAAATGTCGGCTTGCGTACGCGATAACCCTCTCTACGCCATCTATGTTTTGAGTTAAAACTGCTCCTAAGCCGTAATCGCACGCATCAGTCTGGAGTATAAACCGCTGGTTAAAGTCTGGACAGCCTAAGACCGGTGCTTCGGTCAGTCTCTTCTTGAGTTCTTGGAACGCGTTCTGCTGTTCGATTCCCCACTTGAAATGTTTCCCTTTTTGTAGCAACGCGGTTAGTGGATGGACTACTTTGGAGAATTCGGGAACAAATCGGCGGTACCAAGACGCGATACCGAGACATCGTCGTAGTTCACGCACGTTTTCTGGCGGCTTTAGTTCCTGGATGGCTGCTACCTTGTCTGGGTCGGTGTGGATGCCTTGCTCACTTACTACGTGTCCGAGATATTTTATTTCCTTTCTAAAAAACTCACATTTCTCTATGTTGATACGAAGGTTGGCTTCTCTCAGTCGATGAAATACTTCCCTCAGGTTTTCCATATGTTGTTCTAGTGTGGTCCCGGTGATGATAATATCATCGAGGTAGGCGAACGCGTGTGGTTCCATGTCGGCACCGATGACTCGATCTAACGCCCGTTGAAAAGTGGCTGGAGCAGAGTGAAGTCCGAATGGCATTACGCGCCATTGGAAGAGACCACGGCCAGGTACAGTGAATGCCGTGTATTCTTTACTGCTACTCTCCATGGGTATCTGCCAGTACCCGTTCTTTAAATCAATACTACTAATATATTTTGCGTTTTTGAGTCGGTCAAGAATGTGGTGAATTCTAGGGAGGGGATAGGCGTCTGGTACCGATCGCGCATTTAGTTGACGATAGTCAATGCATAATCGCCACTGCCCTGTTTTCTTCTTCACGAGTACTATGGGAGCGCTGTGGGGACTTCGTGATGGCTCGATACAACCCTTTTCGAGTAGTTCATCAATTTCTGCGTTAATTATCTTTTGCATGGCGGGGTTCTTAGGGAAATACCTTTGCTTGATCGGTCGGTCGTCTCGCATTACGATTCGGTGAGAAGCTATGTTCGATACTCCGTGTATTTCCTCAAAGCGCTTGAGCTCTTTCTCGAGAAAGGCGCTAACTTCCCAATTACCGATTTTACTGATCTGTTCTATGTGTTTAGCGACGTGGTTTTCTATCTTGCTGCCCTGCAGCTTTCGTTGCGCCGAACGTGACGCAGATGTCGTGGGTCTTGAGGACCTTACAGTTGCTATTGAATGGGACATAGTTGATGACGCAGGTGTCGCTGCCCTTGATGAAAACACAGTTGATAACGCAGGTGTCGCTGCCTTTGACGGTTGCACAGTTGATGACGCAGGTGTCGCTGCCCTTGATGAAAACACAGTTGATAACGCAGGTGTCGCTGCCTTTGACGGTTGCACAGTTGATGACGCAGGTGTCGCTGCCCTTGATGAAAACACAGTTGATAACGCAGGTGTCGCTGCCTTTGACGGTTGCACAGTTGATGACGCAGGTGTCGCTGCCCTTGATGAAAACACAGTTGATAACGCAGGTGTCGCTGCCTTTGACGGTTGCACAGTTGATGACGCAGGTGTCGCTGCCCTTGATGAAAACACAGTTGATAACGCAGGTGTCGCTGCCTTTGACGGTTGCACAGTTGATGACGCAGGTGTCGCTGCCCTTGATGAAAACACAGTTGATAACGCAGGTGTCGCTGCCTTTGACGGTTGCACAGTTGATGACGCAGGTGTCGCTGCCCTTGATGAAAACACAGTTGATAACGCAGGTGTCGCTGCCTTTGACGGTTGCACAGTTGATGACGCAGGTGTCGCTGCCCTTGATGAAAACACAGTTGATAACGCAGGTGTCGCTGCGACGGCCTTTGGTGACGCAGGTGCTGCTGCGATGGCAGTTTGTGACGCAGGTGCTGCTGCGCTGGCTGACTTCTTTCTATTTGTTGCTGTCCTCTTCGCAGTTGGTGACGCAGTTGCTGCTGCGCTGGCAGTTGGTGACGCAGGTGCTGCTGCGATGGCAGTTGGTGACGCAGGTGCTGCTGCGACGGCAGTTGGTGACGCAGGTGCTGCTGCGACGGCAGTTGGTGACGCAGTTGCTGCTGCGACGGCAGTTGGTGACGCAGGTGCTGCTGCGATGGCAGTTGGTGACGCAGGTGCTGCTGCGACGCAATTTACAATTTCTATGTGTTCTTTCGCCTTCCGCATCACAGGTAACTCTAGGGTGAAATCGCCACATCGTATAGAAGTTCCGATGCCGGACAGGAAGTCCATTCCCAGTATCAGGTCGTCCACAACTTCAGGGAGAATCAGTATATCTATCTTAACCGCTCTATTCCCCAGTGATACCTCCGCTCTTAGCGCCTCAATGACTCCTTGTGTGTTTCCATTAGCCATAGAGACTTGAGTCCTCGCTGGTATGGTTCTTATTGTATCTCGTAGCTTGTCTGCAAAATATTGGCTAATAAAACTCCTCGTCGCCCCCGTGTCAACAGTAGCGTCCATCCAGACATCCTCAAGCGCGACTGTTGCCACTATACGACCTTCTTCGGCTCGAAGATTGTCTAACGCTGTCGAGGCACCACAAAATTTGGCTCTTGCTCCCCTCGACGTAGAGTGAGCCCGCCACCGTTTCCCTGTCTTTGACGACAACATTCGTAAGTCGGAGTACCCTTTCGACCACATTTCCAACAAAAGTCTACCACTGGGTTCTGACAGTCTCGGGCTAAGTGGCCATTCTGCCCACAGCGTCGGCAAGCTGTGCGAGGGTCAATGTACACTGCTGGCATCATCTGCCGGTGACCTGCCTCTGCCCTCTGGGGTCTTTCTCGCTCTCGGTTCTTTTCAGGTATCACCAGATTCTCGAGGTCGCCTGCCAAACTTATTAATTCCGCGAGGCTTGAGAACTCTCTCCGCTTCACGTACAGCTGTAAACCGTGGCTGCTGTTTCTGTAGATCCGCTCCAATTGTTGTTCCTTGCTTAAGTTTCCATGGCGCATCAAATTTTGGATGGCGATAACGAATTCCTTGAAATTTTCGCCTGGCAACTGTTGACGTCGTCGAATATCGTCTTCCAGACGTTCAAAAAATCTAGCGGGTAGGAAAAACTCTAAAAAGTCTGTCTTGAAGCTTCGCCAATTGTTCCAGTGTGCGTTGTTATTCCTGTACCATTGAAGTGCTTGGTCGGTCAGCAACTCAGGCATGCTGCGTGGCAACAGATTTTCATCCACATCGTGCATGCCTGCAAGCTCCTCGGCACGCTCTATGAATGCCAGCGGGTCTCCAGTCCCATTGAACTTCACCGACCACTTTGTTACCCTGTCGATGATTGTACTGTTAGCCATACCGCGAGTTGCAGCCCTCTGCGCTTCAGGCTAAGATAGTGACGACATCTGATGACCTGGACCCCTGTTTTGGTTCACATTTTGTTCTCGTTCGCCCTTTTGTTGACCTCCGCCTTCTGGTGACGGTAGCATTAGTGTTACCGGTGGTGGCACATTGGTTTCATCCGGAAAACACGGTCCTGGTGAGCACCCACGTCGGTGCTTAGCTTCGAGCTCGGCCAACCGTTGCTCCTGTTCATGTTTGAGGCTGCTTTCATTTATGCAAGCCGCAAACCGCTTCCGTAATTCTTCGACGGAGCCTTCAGTTCCAAATCCAAACTCCTCTGCGTAAGCCAAGAGGTCTTCCCGTCGAAGTGAGTATATCCATGATATCTTGACCATTTTGATGTCGTAATAGGTATGCTTTTACCTTCTGTTTTCCTTGTGTTCCTTTTTTTTTCAATTTTTAATTATATACCTTTGTATATTATTTTGCTTGTAATTTGTTAAATTCAGTATGTTATTTGTGTATTATTTCCAATTTTTTTTTTTTTATATTTATTTTTCTAGTTAACTTCAGTTTTTATAAATTTTGTTTTATTATTTCCATTATAAAGTTTTTTTTTTTTTTTTTTTTTTTAATTCCAATTCAAAAATTCTTCTTTCTTTTTTTTTTTTTTTATTTTCGGGCGCAGAATTTCGGCTTTTACCAACTCTCGCCTCCACCACACTCGCTCAACAAGCTATATTTTCAGGGTCCCTGCTCGGGCGCCATGTAACGAAGCTGCCGGTCTTCCGGCTCTATAGCTGAGATAGGCTCAGCCGCTGTCCAGGATTCGTCACAAAATGTATAATGTGGGATTTGTTTCGAAAAATATAGTTTTATTTAATAATTTTTTACATTACAATTGCTTACTGTGAATACGGAAGTAAGTTGGTGTGGCGAGCGGTGTGGTGTTGGTGCGGCGAGCGACGTCTGGTTGGTAAAAGATCGCCTGTGCGTTCCGCGAACCAGGAGTTGTCGCGTTGGCTGATGTCTGTGGTACTCGTCCGGTTTCCTATTTTCTTTCCCTGACTGCCCACTTATGCCCTGACCGTCAACCTTGAGTTTTGTCGGGGCGATCTGACGATGCGCCTTCTATGCGTCTTTTCCCACCCGTGCGATCATGACGATGCGCCTTAGCGAATACTCTACTTTTAAGTCACGTCTGTGATAGAGCGACCTGACGGTGCGCTTCTCAACCGTAGCTTTCCCACCCGTGCGATCTTGACGATGCGCCTTAGCAAATACTCTATCTCTAGGACTCCTACCAAGCGACTCTTTCCACCCGTGCGATCATGACGATGCGCCTTAGCAAATACTCTATCTCTAGGACTCCTACCAAGTGTCTTTTCCCACCCGTGCGATCATGACGATGCGCCTTAGCGAATAACCTATCTCCCCTTTTCCCACAACAAAATTGTATACCTTCAGTCTTTTCCTTGTCTTCAGCCTCCGCTGTGAATCCTCCACAAATTTGGTCCGTCCGCTCTGTTCTCCTGGTGTTCCGCTCTCTGCTATGATGGTCTGCCAGCTAGTGATTGTGTTGTGTGCTCGTTGCTCGGTGGTCCGTCAGCTACTCCTTGTACTGTGTCCTCGTTGCTCGGTGGTCCGTCAGCTACTGCTTGTGCTGTGTCCTCGTTGCTCGGTGGTCCGTCAGCTACTGACTTTTAAATATTTTGTCGACTATCACCTAGGTTGACTTGACTCAATCGTTCCTCTTATTGTTCGGCCTGTTTATTTTCACTCATTTTTCCGTTTGCAGCATTGAGTGGTTTGCCTCGCTGCTGTTATATCTTGCGTTGTTGCTGTTACTTGGGTTCTCTAGCTTGCTTGTCTTGCTCTTGTAGGTTTGTGTGTTTGTATATTTCGTTGCTAGCATCGCTTGTGTTGTTGTAGTTGCTTAGTTTCTTTAGCTTGCCTGGCTTGTGCTCTTGTAGGTTTGTGTGTTTATATATTTCGTTGCTAGCATTGCTTGTGTTGTTGTAGTTGCTTAGCTTCTTTGGCTTGCCTGGCTTGTGTTCTTGTAGGTTTGTGTGTTTGTATGTTTCGTTGCTAGCATCGCTTGTGTTGTTGTAGTTGCTTAGTTTCTTTAGCTTGCCTGGCTTGTGCTCTTGTAGGTTTGTGTGTTTGTATGTTTCGTTGCTAGCATCGCTTGTGTTGTTGTAGTTGCTTAGTTTCTTTAGCTTGCCTGGCTTGTGCTCTTGTAGGTTTGTGTGTTTGTATGTTTCGTTGCTAGCATCGCTTGTTTGTTAAATTTTTGCCGCATTGACCGCTATCCACACCAACAACAATATATACCTTACTCTATACGTTTAGGTTGGCACGGGGTGCTTGATTTCTTACAATGTCTACTATAAGTAAGTTCACATAGTTTCAATAATTCAGTGATTTAATAGGGTAATCTTATGATATAGTTACAGAGTTTTGTTAACATTTCAAGTAATAATAATAATAATAAAAGTAATAATGAATGCTTCAGCAATAATAATGAAATAATTCTACAATAAGATTCAATCTTCGTTGCTGCCGATGGAGACCGTGTGCACCCAAAAGATCCCAGGGTTTTGGGTCGTCACAGTATACGAGCCTGCGCTGGTGTCAATAATTTTCTTTCTTCGCACACGGTGTAGTCACTATAGAACGTTATAATTACCTTTGCAATTTAGTAGGCATACCCAGTGAAAGCAAATGTGGCTCCAGTGAGTGTGCATAATCTTCGAGTGGACCTTCTTTCAATACCACTGTTTCTGTGGCTACAAAACCACTGCGCGCAGATTCTATCGCCCAGAAATCTTTGGCCCAGTCGCATAGCTCTTACTTTGGCGTTTCAGTGGCAGAACAACCTGTCCCGCAAGTCTGTTGGAAAGCTTGTGCAAATCTGTTTCAGCTTCTTCAGCTTTGTTGCGTCCCAAATCGATTTGCATGACATGATTTTTACCGAAGAAAAATCTTGAGTTTGCTTTCCATTCTTCTCGCAGATCTTTCAGCAGATTATTCAGCACATCTTCGATAATTTGTTGCTTCCAGGCCACTCCATTGCAATCGGTTCTAGTCAATAAAATCTTCTGATCTTTTTTTGTGATTTTATTAATAAAATGAAGAAAACTTAATACATAAAAATTGTTCAAATTTATCACTCGAATGGCGAACAGCTGCTTGAATTTAATAACGAGTCCTGTCAAAACAAACGAGTAAAAGGTATTCGAACTTCGAAACAGGGTCGCAAACTGCTAAATGCTCATTTGAAGTAGTATTTATGTGAATTTACTTGACAGAATTTTATATGGGCTTTTTCGCATTTAGAGAAGCATTTAGGAAATAAATGCGAATTAAGCTTTAAATGCGCATTTAGCTCCCAGTCTGAACATAGTATAAGTTTTACTATATAGTTGTGGTTTTAATTTCAGTTTTTAGTTTTGAGTTAAGTTTTGGTTGTTATATATATGTATTTTTAAGTTTTAGCGTATCTTTAAATTGTAAATTTAGTTTAAATTTTGTAAAGGGTAAATTTACGGTTATGCTTAATTTATTTTTAAGTTTTAGCTTAGTTTAAATTGTAATTTTTATGTACATTTTGGTTCAGTATTAGTTTTAGTTTAGTTACAGTTTAAGTGTTATTTTTAATTTGGGTTTTGGTTTAAGTTTTGGTTTTTATTTTAATTTAATTTTACATTTTTAGTTTATTTTTAGTATTAGTTTTACTAAATAGTTTTAGTTTGTAGTTTTGGTTTTAAATTTTATTTTATTGTTTTACATTATTAAAAATATAGTAGTTTTTATATTTGTTTTAATTTCAAGGTTATTTTTAGTTTAGTTTAAATTTTAATTTTATGTTTAAATTTTGTTTAAGTTTAGATTTAGTTTTATTTCAAAGTATTAAAAATTATAGAAGCATTGGCGGCATTATTAAACGCCATTAAATTAATCTGTATTTTTTTTTTTTTTTTTTTTTTTTTTTTTTTTCTCAAAGTTAACACTTATGTATGTATTTAGTGCTGACATTTAAAATAAAGTTATCTTCGATAAAGTAATTGATACGTATGTACATACAAAATTAATTTAAAATTGGAATGTAGAAAACAATTAGTTTTGTTGGCCTATATATTTGGAACAATATAACTTCTGATAGAATTACATTAAGCCTAGCTACTGTTGATGTAGCGCTAGGGCTGACATATAATTGACATTATTTTTGGCGCCAAAGTTTCCCCAACTCTATATGCAACTTTGGGGTACCGTCGCGTACTCCAACAATGCAAAAGCGTAGTGGACGAGAAAGAGATGGCCATTAAAGGGGAGCAGCCAAAAGTTTGGTTATGTTTGCACTGGGTATGAGCTTATTTTATCTATATGTATATTTTTTTTTTTTAAGCCCCAACACTTCAGCACCGTTTGCAAAAATAGTTTTAAAAAAAAATTTGTTTTTATGATACTTGTTAGTATTACCCGCATGCGACCATCCTCGCTTACGGCTCAAACAGAAAAGAACCATGGCCGATCGCTGCGCGGCTTCGCCAACCTCGATCCGCCATCTTTGTTCATTTTTCGGCAATTCGCCATCTTTTGTCTTCTCAGGGGTGCCAATCGAATGTCATGCGGGTATGTTCACGTAGGTCGTACATTAAGGACCCTTCCACACTTAACGCATGGTGTAAATAACCATGAAAAGGGTATTCATGTGGTGTGTGTGCCATTACAATCTGTTAACGGCAAGGATTTCCGCTTGAAAGATTGTGGTAAATAGACCTGCACTGAAGAAGTGGCTCTCATTGGAGTGTTCTCCAAAGACCCCTGCTCCCGTGCCTTTCTCCATTTTGGAGCCATCTGTGTACCACACAAGGTCGTTTTCGGACGGGCTTAGTTTCTCGTGTTCCCTATTGGATCTGGGGGGATAACTACGATGAAGTTTTTGTTAAAGCGGCTTTTGGGAAGCATGTCATCTAATGGCATGCAGAATTCCTTTTCTCGCTTTAGGGTTGTGATTAAGGTTAGGTGTCCGTTTAAGGGATGGTTTGGGACAGTATAACCCAGATGGAAAAGTCTGTGAAGGCTGAGTTTCGCCTCCATCTGGATGTGTATGTGGATTGGGGTGAGCCCTAAGATGGCATTGCGGGCTGCTGTTGGCGTGGATCTTATGCAGCCTGTCATACATATCCCTGCACATCTTTGAACTCGTAATAACCGCTTGATGGTTGATCCTTCTAGGGTTTTCGACCACCACACTACAGACGCATATGTAAGTGCGGGTCTGACGATCAAAGTGTAGAGATTGTATATCATCTTAGGGCTTAACCCCCAGTTTTTGCCGCAAATTCTTCTGCAGGTCCACAATGAGGCTGTTGATCTGCTGATGAGGCGGTCTATGTGGAGGTTTCAGGACAGTTTGCTGTCCAGAATCACTCCCAGGTACTTTGCTGAGTTGGAAAAATCTACTTTTTCCCCAAAAAATACCGGGCAAGTAAGATTGGGCTTGCGTCGTTTTGTAAAAGGAACAATAACTGTCTTTTTTAGGTTTACGGAGAGGCCTTCGTTATTGCACCATCTCTGTACTGTGTTCAGTGCGGCTTGTAGAACATCAGACACTGTACTTTCAAAGCTCCCTCGTATGGTGACTGCTACGTCATCAGCATACCCAACCGCCTCTATCCCAGTTTCTTTGAGTTCAACTAGGAGGATATCTACAACTTGTGACCAAAGCAGAGGTGATAGGACGCCTCCTTGCGGGCATCCCCTGGTTGTAGTTGCTTTGACGGAAGTCTTATCCAGGCAGGTCTGGATAACTCTACTATTGATTGTCGTCATAATCCACCTGCCTATGATTGTTGGCATGTTAAGGTTATTGAGTGCCCTTCTAGTGGACTCGTATGACGTATTATTGAAAGCTCCTTCGACGTCAAGGAAAGCGACAATACATATTTCCTTGCAGTCGATAGATTTTTCAATTGTGGTTACAAGGTCATTAAGTGCTGACTCTGTTGATTTACCCGTTTGATAGGCATGTTGTGCCTTACATAGGGGATATATTGACAAGGCATTCTTCCTGATGTATTTGTCGATTATTTTCTCCATGCTTTTCAGTATGAAGGACATAAGGCTGATGGGTTTGAAAGATTTTGGATTACTCTCTGAGCCTTTGCCAGCCTTAGGAAGGTATTTTACTATCACTTTTCTCCATGCTCCAGGTATATGGCCACCAGCAGATTTAAAGGGTTTGAAGGAGTTTATGGCCCAATTAACTGCTGAAATATTGCAAATCTGTTTGCTGATTCTTCAATCTTCTCTACTTGGCAGATTTGTCTGTTCGTAGTAGTAAGATTGGTTTAAGTGGGGACCGTTTTGAATGACGGAACCCGGGAAGTGAGTGTTGAGAAGGAGTTCTAGGGTCTCTTTCTTTGTTTTTGTCTGAACACCATTCTCATGTAATAGACTACCTAAGGATTGTGGTCTGACAGTTGATAAGATCTTCTGAAGGCGACAACTCTATGGAACATCTTTGATGGAGCCACAGAAGTTCCTAAACGAGTCCTTTTTAGCCTTCTTGATCTCCCTATTATAATAAGTAAGAGATCGGGAGTAAGATCGCCAATAATTATTGCGCTTAGCTCTATTGAACAGCTTCCTTACTGCTTTTCTGAGGTGGTTGTTCAACCAGGGTGCTTGTCTCTTGAACTTCTTCAGTTTAAGACGGCAGTTGTCCTCAAAAGATTGAGTAATGCATGATTGGACATAATCTACTGAGTATTCCAGTTTGTATATGGTGTCGATTCTGAAGGGAAGTTTATCGAGGATGACCTGACCAAGCTGCTCTTTATAGGAGTTCCAGTCAGTGTCTTGTTTTCTGCGATAATAAATGTTTTGTATAATGGCTGACTTTATTTCAAACCTAATGTGTCTATGATCTGAGCACGAAGGTTCTTTTGAAACATACCAGTCAGCTAATGTATCATCATGAATTGATGTGGTAAGAGTTAGGTCTAGAACCTCTCTTCTATTTGCGGTAATAAACGTTGGTTCATTTCCAACGTTGCATACATACAAGTTATTACAAATAAAGAAGTCTAAAAGGTACTCACCTCTTTGTTTTGTGTCTGTGCTGCCCCACAGTATATGATGAGCGTTGGCATCACAGCTCAAGACAACTTCTGTCACTTCTGTCTTGTGTTTGGCAACAAATCGGAGCAGATCAGCTATTCAGCCCGGGGGACAAATGGGCTCGTCTTCCGCCAAGTAAGCTGAAGCCACAATGATTTCCTTTTGATCATTGAGTTTCACCAGGCCCGCAGTGAGGTATTGGTTGATGAACTCTGTTAAAGGAAAAAGAGAGATATTATTATTATGAACAATACAGGTTCTGGGTCTAGAGGATAAGTTGGAATATATAATCCTACCTGCATTATTTAGACCCATGATACCGCCGTTTATGCTGGTCCAGGGCTCTTGCACAAATTCAATGTCTGCTCAGTCTGGAAGCATTGTCTGGACCAGAACTGCGGAAGCTGCTTTGGCGTGGTGAAGGTTGATTTGTACAGCCTTCACCATTAGTGCCTTTTTGGGGATTCTTGCTAAAGGAATCGCCCTTTTTTCCGCCACGTCCCCTTCGCAGTGATCCTCGGTTATCGTCCGTTGATCTTATGGGCGGTCCTTTGCGGTACTTGCCCGTCATTTTGGGGTCCGTTTTTTTGCCAGCTGGCAGTGCAGGGGCAGATGATTTTGTCTCTGCACTGGTCGATGACAATGAAGGTGGTGTTGTTTTGTCAGAGGGGAGCTGTCCAGTCATTCTTCCCTCCTGGCACACAGAGGCTACAGGTGTTGATGTGTACCCGGAGTAGGATGGGCGCTGGTCATCCACCTTAGGCCCCGGAGTAGAGACTATCGTTTTATTCTCTTGACTCGTTGTAGCGGAAGGTCGATGATCAGCCCCCTTCCTCCCCAAGTTCCCACTCACCTTAGCCTGGGGAGATGGACGAGAGTGCGGGTTCCGCTTGATGTGAAACTGTACTCTGTTCATATCGTAATTTGGCAGATTGTCCAGTCTTCGAGCAGTTTCACCGATCTCTCATCCATCGAGATAGTAAGGGCAGTGTCTTGAGGGTTCACGACCTTCCTCAAGACTTTCCAGTCTGAGGTTGGTAGTGTAGTGTTTAAAGTCCGTGGCCTACCGAGACCAGAGACGGGAGAGCGAGTAAAAATTATTTAGTTTAATTTTTTAGTTATTTTTATTTATTTTACAACATAGGCCCGCTGTCTAGGCGAGACTGCGACCAATGTTGTGTTTTTTAAGTTTTTATAAATATTTTATTTTAACTAAAAGGCCCGCTGTCTAGGCGAGGCTGCGACCTTATTAGTTGGTTTAACTTATAACTCTTTAAACTCTCTGTCTCCTCGTTTCTGCGCCGGTCACGGGTTTATAAAGGAAAATCCTCACTTTCCAAAGAGGTTCCTTTCTTCCAGAAACTCCCACAATTCCCATAATTTCCAATAAGTGGAAATTATGTATCGATTCTACCCAATCAAAACATTGCATGTCATACATAAAATCTTTGCATTTATTTACATATTAGTTCCCCTTTCGCGATACGCGATCACGTACGTCTTACATGTTGCGTAGCTGCAGGCATTGCACTTTGCGAGCAGCGCAGCAACTAGGGTAGGTAAATGATCGCTATTATGCTGACCGTGCAAGCTAATGCCGATGCACCCAAACAGTTCATTGCTTTGCTTTTTGTTGTCGCCGACGTTGTAGTCGGAAACACTTGACAACTAAAAACAAGCAATGGTTTTGTTTATTTTGGTAATTTTAAGCGTGCGCTAAAATTAGGTCAGTTTTTCATGAACGCCAGCAATTCGAGTCACTGCACTTGAATTGGGTCTTGGTCGTTCATGGAAATAATAGTCATAAATTCTGCCAGCAAATGCCGAGGCAATATTTATTGATATTTATGTATGAGTTTTAAAGAGAATCGATTGAAGATTCTGGCTTTGTGTGAGGTCGGGCTGTACAAAGTGTACAGGGTAATGTTGTGCGGGTCACAACATCCCTCCCCCCTTATAATAGAAAATTTTTCTCCATGAAGAGGTTGAAAAATTTTCTGTCGCATAGCATAGAGTAATGAGCATAGAGTATTTACATTTTTTGTAAGACTTAAATATATGTACATTATTAATTTTCTAATGTGGTATATATAGTTTATGTATTGTATGTTAAATGAATATTTTACTATTTTACAGCGTTAAAAATTATGCGTAATATTTAGTAGTTTAAAAGGAAATTGAATTAAAATTTATTATATGAATTTAATAAATAAAAATATTTTATAGAACTTATTATTATTTTTTTTTCTTTTTTTTTTGAATTAAATACTTTATATATATAAATTTTTTTTGTTGAACTTTTTTTTCGTTTGTTATTAAAATGTTTTAAAAAATTAAAAAATTTTTTTTGTGTTTAATTCATATTTGAAAGCTTTTGCGATAGAAAGATTTTTATATGAAAGTTCTTGTGAAAGAAGAAAAAAAAAATTGTCGTAGTTTATTGCCTAAAATCGTTTGGCAATATTTTTTTTTTCATCTACCAAAATTTGAGGGAGAACGACAAAGTCTGCGTTACGCCGCGGAAAATTATGCGGAAAATATGTTTTTCCCTAATCTTTAAAAAATGGCTAGTCAGAAACTCCAGCAAGCTAACTAAAAAATTGTAAAAATTATAATGGGTGTATTGATTTAAGGTCTTTGCTGTGTTTTAATTTATGCTAAATTGTTTTATGTGTGTGTTATTTTAATCTGAAAATTGTTTGAGATTGTTATTGTGTATGATTTTAATTTTATTACGAATTTTTATGGCCGTGTTTTCCGATGATATTATCTTTAGAATTTCATATGGACCTTCCCATAGTGACGAGAATTTGTTTTTCCTTGTTTGGTTTTTAATTAAAACCTCTTCACCTACGTTATATGTTTTCGGTTTAGCACCTTTGTCATAGTACTCCTTTGACTTTTCCTTTTTCTCTTTTAAAGTTTGTCCAGCAATTTTAAATCCATGTTGTAGTCTTGCCTTAAGTTCGTTGGCGTAATTTTCATAATTGTAATTTAAAGAGGGATCCTTTTGTAGGGTGGAAGGAATTTTTGCTGGGTATCCGTGCAGTAATTCATGAGGGCTGTAGTTTGTGCTGCTATGAGGTGTATTGTTAAAAACAAATGTTGCATATGGGATCCAATCGTCCCAAGTGAGCGGGTCATTATTGACATAATGCCTAAGGTATTCCGCTAAAGTGCGATGGCTTCGCTCAAGTGCACCGTTTGTTTGTGGGTTATATGGAGTAGTTTGTAGCTTTTTAATCTTTAACAATTTGCATATTTCTTTAAATAATTCACTGAGGAAATTTGTTCCTTGATCGGTTAAAAGAGAATCTGGAAATCAAAATCTACAAAGTATTTGTTCAACGAAAGCCCGTGCAACTGTTGTTGCTCCTGCGTTTTCTAAAGGTATCGCTTCTGTAAATTTAGTTAAATCATCCTGAAAGGTTAAGATATATTTGTTGTTTTAGTATGTTACTGGAAGTGGACCGACTATATCTAATGCTACTCGTTCGAAAGGAGAAGAGCTTGTTGTGGTAATTTTCATCGGTACTTTTGGCGATTTGTTGAGTTTATTCTTTTGACATGACTCGCACTTTTGAAAAGAAAAAGTATAAACTTTTGTATATCCTTTTTCATTGTAGGCCAGTAATAATTTGTTTTCAGTCTCTTCAAGGTTCGATTTATACCTTGCTGTCCTCCGAGTGGTGATTTGTGGTATTCTGTTAGAATTCTCTCTATTTGTTCTGTGCTTTCCAAAAGTGTTCTATTGTTTATATGTAAATAAATGTTCAAGTTGAATAATATTTCCGTAAGCATTGTTTTGAAATCTTCTTTAAATTGGGAGTTAAATCTGGGAATTGCTATTGCGATGGATTTTTGTTCCTGTGTAAAATTTTCGTTTTTAATTTTTTGTAGTATTTTTTTTGCCTTTTCTTGGTCTTTAGTAGTTCTGAAAGGTAATAGTAATGTAGTAATGTATAAATTTTCATTATTATGGATATATGTTTCTATTTCTCCTATGAGAGGCTTTATGAATTGTAGTATTTTCTTTATTTTAAAATTTTCTTCAATTGATTCTATTACAGGTAATATAATTAATTTTAGCTTGGCTTCTTTATTAGCGTAAATTGGTTCTCTGTTTTCTATTATTTTAAGCATCTTGCCGCTCCTTGTATTTTCGGGCTGTTTTACTTTTGTTTGAATACATTCATTGTTTATTTATTTTGTTTACCATTTGTCGCGTTACGACTCTTACGTTGTTTTCATTTAAGATGTAATTGTTGTTTTCTTGTAGTCTACTGAGAGCGTCTGCATTTGTATTACGTTTTCCTGCCTTGTATTTAATTGAGTATTCGTATTCTGATAAAAGAATTCGCCATCTGGCTAGCCTTGACATTGGGTCTTTTAGCTTCATTAGCCACTCCAGTGGTTTGTGATCAGTGTATATTGTAAACTTTTTACCGTAAATATAAGGTCGGAACTGTTTGACAGCAAAAACAATTGCTAGCAATTCCTTTTCAGTGGTGCTGTACCTTGTTTCGGCGTCATTTAATGTTCTACTCGCGAAATATATTGGCTTGTCTTGTCCAATTGTACCTTGTGATAACACGGCTCCAAGTCCAACGTCACTTGCATCAGTGGTTACTATAAATTCTTCATTTAAGTTTGGATATGCTAATATTGGAGGATTAATTAATTTGTCTTTTAGTTTCGAAAAAGCTTCATCGCAGAATGCGTCCCAATTAAATGTTGTGTCTTTTTTTAGCAGTTTTGTTAGAGGTTTCGCTATACTTGAAAAATTGTCTATAAATCTTCTATAATAACCCGCGAATCCAAGGAATGATTTAATACCTTTCGTATTTTTTGGTGTTGGATAAGTTTTTACCACCTTGATTTTGTCAGGATCTGGTTTTATGCCGTCTTCAGAAATGATATGGCCTAAGTAAGTGAGCTCTTGTTTAAGAAAATTACATTTATCTGGTTGTAACTTTAAGCTATGCTGGCGCAGTCTGTCAAATATTTTAATCAATTTATTAGTATGGTCCTTTAAGTCGTACCCGTAAACTACAATGTCATCTACATAAACAAAACACTCGAAGCCTTGTAAACCCATGAGCACGTTATTCATAAGCCTCTGAAACGTAGCGGGGGCGTTTTTCAATCCAAATGGCATTCGGTTGTACTCATAATGTCCGAAAGGTGTGCTGAATGCAGTTTTGCACTTGTCAGATTCTTTGACGGGAATCTGGTGATAACCTTTAGCTAAATCTAGGGTGCTGAAATACTTAGCTCTGCCCAATTGGTCAAGTATATCAGTTATGTTGCGCAAAGGATATGCATCACCGATGGTTAAATCATTGAGCTTCCGGAAATCTATAACAACTCTCCATCGCTTGTTACCTTCGGAATCTGCCTTTTTAGATACTAATAACAAGGGTGAGTTCCATGGACTTGAACTTGAGCGAATGATATCATCGCCTAACATTTCATTAACTTGCTTATGTATTTCTTGCCGCTGACTTTCAGGAAGTCTGTATGGCCTAACGAATAAAGGAGGTTTGTTTGCCTCTGTTATAATTTCATGTTCTGCGGTCTGAGTACAAGTGAGGTGATCTCCCTCGAAATAAAATAAATCATTATAATTTCTGCAAATTTCTAGAATTGATTTATTTTCTTCATTATTACAATGCGTTAGTTCTATGTTTGTTTCTATTTTCTTTAATCTACCCTTCATTAAATCTTTTGTTTTGTCTAATTTAGTTTCATTGAAATTTTCTATCTTTTCCCACTCGTATTGAATTTTGTTTAAATTGATTTCTTTAATTTCTTCCGTTGTATTCATAAAAAAAACTTTTACTTTATTTTTGATTGGGCGTACCAGGGATTCCGCCAAATATACTCCTGGGTTTATTTGTTTCTTGTGGATCACTGCGTCTTTTGTATAAGCAAAAACGATCTCGACAAGTTGTTTGCAGCGAGGTTGCAAGGTTATGGTTTGTAGCCCGTAGACATCAGGTTGAGATGTCTCAATCCTGTTTTTACAAATCCTTTCATTATTCGAAAATAATGCCTTGGTTTCGTCTTTATTTGCCTTTACATTATTTTTGATAATTTTATTTTCACTTTGAGGTAACAATGTGACAGATTGCGGCCCGTAGACATTAGGATGAGGATACTTAATATGACTTAAGCCATTTGGCGCATATTCCTGCTCCTCTCTCTTATTTTCACAATTCCTTTTGTTACCCGTAGGCAACACATTGTTCTCCTCTTTTGTGAGTTTTTCATCATTTATATGTGGTTTTAAAATTTTATTTTGACTTACTGCCTCGTTTGAGCAGTCTACTGGTATTTCCAGTTGTTTATTCTTGAAATCAATTCTACAGTTAAATTTGGTGAGAAAATCGCTTCCTAAAATTCCATCATAGGATAGATTAATGTTTTTGTTTAAAATATGAAAATTATGACTCAGTGTGATAATCTGGCTATTAAATGGGACTTTAATTGTTTTTACTTGTTCGCCTAATGTTTGCATTGCATTGCCTGAAATGGTTGAGACCGTATGTTTACTTTTGTTGTAAATTGTGCACTGCAGTTCAGTGTCTTTTAGTAAGCTAATTTGTGCGCCTGTGTCTACTAATAGTGAAGTAACATGTTTATCTGAAGGTTCGAGTTTAATACGCAGCACCGGCTCTTCGTATTCTTTACAAAATGGAATAATGATTGAATAACTTAGTTTTGTGCTTGGTGCACATCGGCTTTTATCTGCATCCGGGGAGAAGCGCCGTTGATTTCTTCCCGTGCTGTTCCGTTTCCCGAGGGATTTTTTGCACTTAGCGTTTGATTGTATTGACCCCTGAAAGGATTGAAGTGTACATTTGGGCCATCGTTAACTCTTCGGTTTTGAAAATTTCCAGCGTTTCGCTGTCGAGACCTACACTCTTGATACGTGTGGTTCGGCCGTTTGCAGTATGTACAAAATATTGATTTATTTATTTTTTTATTTATTTATTTAAATTAATGTTTACATGTAAGACATAGTCTTTTAAATGCAAAGCGAACTAACAATTCTCAACAAGTTATAGAATAAACAACCGAAAAAGAAATAATAATAAATACTAGTTAAACTAACAATTAAGTTATTTGAAAAGAAATGATTTGAATAAGCAACAAGTATAACAAAAAACACAAGTAATAAACAAATCAGGTCTTAAAATTAATTATATAGATGTTGATAGAAAGACGTAGAAACAGTATTAAGAAAAGTATAAAAGAATTTCATGCTTAAAGGTGTGCTTATTAGGGATAATTTTAATTCTAACCGGCAACGAGTTCCACAATCTGATTGCATTCACGAAAAATAGTCTGTTTGAGTTCAAATAATTAAAGACAGGAATAGTGAGGTTTAGATTTCTATTAGATCTACAAAATTGAAGCTTCTCAAATAGGTAATTGGGTGTTTTGGTATGAATCAAATTATATAAGAATATACAGTTCCTAGCATCCAGGTAGTTAAAAATATTGCAACCAAGTATTTGATTGCCCATATGACTGATGCGGTCAAACCTCCGAAGGCCATACACATACCTTACTGCATTATTAAAAGCATGTTGTAACTTAAGTTTAGACCTGGAATCAATTCTACTGTAAACAACGTCTGAGTAAGATATGATAGGCATTATGAGCTGCTGTACTAACTTTTTTCTAGTTGCAATAGGAACAAATGACGCAGTCCACCTCAAGTTCCTCAGGACATAGTAGACCTTACTAACGACAGAATTGATATGGTTTACACAGGAAAGTGAGGAGTTAATGTGGTAACCAAGATTCTTCACTTTATCAACAAATTCCAGTTCGACACCATTAAGATAAATAACTGGTATCCTGGAGAGAGCGTGATTGGATTTAAAAATCGGCAAGACGTATGATTTAAGGGGGTTGAGCTTGAGCCTATTAGATTCAGCCCATTCAGTTATTTTCATTAAGTCTTCATTCATCTTAGTACATAAGTCATCAACAAGGATTTGTACTTCTTTTTTGATATTAGAAAAATTTTGAATATTTTGGGGACGAAAATTGGAAGTGTTGGTGGAGTTAGAAGCATTATTTTTCCTATAACAGGTTTCCTGCGTGTGCCCTATTTTTTTACAGTAACTACAAGTAGATTTATTTGGACTAGAAACAAATTGGGGCGTTTTTTCAAGCTGTACTGAATGCTCTTCAGCATAAGCTATCGCTTTCTTTAAATTGTGCTCATTATGAGCCTTTAAAATGAGCCGCAAGTTTTGATTACGTAGACCATCTTCGAATACTTGGATGGCCAGTCAGTCGTTTTCTATTTTCAAATATGCCCTAACAGCTTCGTCGCTAATGCTAGCAAAGGTAGCTGAATTTAACGAGTGTAATAATTTTCCGACGCGTTCGCCATATTCTTTCACACCCTCTTGCAGTCGTTGTCTGGCTGTTAGTAAATCATTCTGGGCAGAGGTTCTTGACTTTTCTTCTTTGAACTCCTTTTCCAAATCTCGTACCAAATCATTCCATTTGGTAAAAGATTTGAATTGGATGAGTTCAAAGGCTGAACCCTCCAATCGAGTTTTTACAACTTCAAGAATAAATGTATGCTCTGCCTAAGTTTTAGCAGATGAAAACAATATATTGCTGCAAGCTATAAATTTATTTAAATCGGCTGGATTGCCGTTAAAAACCGGAACGATGTTATAAATATCGTTTAACGTTAACTTCAAATCCATTTCTAGATCTTCAGTAGTTTCTATGCTAAAAGAGTTTTCGAAAAATGGTAGATTACCGAAGAGCTGAACTACCTTAGCCGCGCGTTGACGAGTACAAATTTTGAAAAAATTTTTTTTTTTAACAAAAACTTTCAAGTATTTTTTTTTTTTCTTTTCACAATTTTTAGCTAGTGTTTATAATAGTGTATATTTTGATTCTAAAATAAATATTTTATTTTTTTTCAAAATTTAATTTATATAATATTTAATTTAAATAATATTAAATGCTTGTGTTCCTTACTCAATTCCACCCAAAAAAACTCTTTTGATGTTGATGTTATGGTCTTGTCGTTGTTATCGTTGTTGCGGATGTTCCTGTAGTTGCTGTAGTTTGCTGTTGGTGCGGCTGTTATCGTCTTTGTTGGTTGTTGTTTGTTATTCGCTGTTGATGTAGTTGTTGAAATTTGTTTTTGGTGCGGCTGCTGTTGATGTCCTAGATGTTGCCAGGAGGCTTCAAGCCTTATAGCTGGTTACCCTTGGCTTCGTTTAAAGTTGGGCCAGGAGACTTCACGTCCTAGAGCTGGTTACCCTGGGCTTTTTCCTTTATTATCACTTTGCACTGCCGATGTTTCAGCCTCGGTACGCTTTTCACTATTTAAATTTTATTTTTAACTGCCGATGTCGAAGCCTCGGTACGCTTTTCACTATTTAAATTTTATTTTTAATGGTTTTTGAAAGATCTGTGTCCTCTTGTTGGTTTAAGGGATGTAGCATATCCCTCCGCTGCCACCAAATGTAGTGTTTAACGTCCGTGGCCTCCGTGCTTTCCGCAAGCACGCTTTGCTTTTTGTTGTCGCCGACTTTGTAGTCGGAAACACTTGACAACTAAAAACAAGCAATAGTTTTGTTTATTTTGGTAATTTTAAGCGTGCGCTAAAATTAGGTCAGTTTTTCATGAACGCCAGCAATTCGAGTCACTGCACTTGAATTGGGTCTTGGTCGTTCATGGAAATAATAGTCATAAATTCTGCCAGCAAATGCCGAGGCAATATTTATTGATATTTATGTATGAGTTTTAAAGAGAATCGATTGAAGATTCTGGCTTTGTGTGAGGTCGGGCTGTACAAAGTGTACAGGGTAATGTTGTGCGGGTCACAACAGTAGCGTATTATTTTGTACGCTTAGAACGCGTAGTATTTCCTCAACACCGCAGTCTGCTCCAGGAAAGTATGCAGTGGCGACGCACGGCTTAGGAAGGTCATCTCCCTCCAGCATGCGCAGCTAAGCATCCTTCCAAGGGGCCATGACTGCAACTGCCTTCCTCAACCAGTCTCGCGTTGCAACGTCCGCACACTTGACAGTCATCCAGCCCGGTTAGAAGGAGCAGCCCAGAAACCTAATCTGTGGACCACCGGTGGGGAGCTTATGCAGCGCCTTTATGATGGTTTTCTCCACTACTTTTTGTTCATCCTGGGTTAGATGACAGTTGGGAAAGTCCAGCGGAACTATCGCCACCTGGATTATACCTGCCACCTCAGCGAAAGAAGGTATTTCTGGCCTCGATTTCTTTTTCACTGTGACAACTGGTGAGTCGTCACTTGGCCTTCTTCTCTTTCCAGAGGAGACAGATGCACCAGGCGAAGGCACCGCCAGGACCTTCTCTAGTGCTTCTTTGTATGGCATCTTGTCAGCCATAAGGCGCTTGATCATTTTTTTCTGCGATGTGCGCAGTCTCTTTCTAGCTATTCAGAGTAGGGGTTAAATCAATATAATTTCCTTCTTAAATTTCAAAAAGAAATCTTATTAAATCTATAAGATTTCTTCTTAAAAATCAAGAAGGTAACTTTCGAAATCAATCACATCTTTTTGATAAGATTCCCTTATTGTTTTTAAATGTTTTCTCATAAAATATAATAAGATTCTTCTTAAAATTATGTGGATTGCCTAATAAAAAATTGAATGAAAACCATAGAGAAATTTTATTGATTTCCTTCTATTTTATTAAGTTGTTTTGGCTCAGTGTGACTACATTTTAATAAAAAAGAACATTGCTTTGGCAGTCCGTGGAGATGTTTGATCGGGACTGGTTAAAAGTAGATTTTTTTTTTACTAAATAACCATTACTAATTAAACCGCATCTTAATTTTTCGTAAAGATTCTTCAGTTTTGTAGAAAACAAAAATTCAAAATCGACAAATACCCGGGTACTCGGGTATTAGTCGGGTAGCTCGAAATACTCGAAAATACCCGGGTGGCTGGAAAAGCTAGAAAATCGAGAGTTATAGTTTTAACTTCATATTACATTGCCGTTGCTGCGATAGCGGAACTTGACTTTACAGAGACCAACAGCGTGGTAGAACATGTATGCGTATTAGAGCCCTGCATGAATATATTCGTTAAACGAATATACACTACTTCACTGTTGTACACTAAAAAAAAATGTTTTAAAATTGACGACAATTGTTATTAATTTGAAGAATTTTGTGTTTAAAAAAAAATCTTCCAACAAATTTCGTCAAAGTAAGAGCAAATGTGTTTTAAACTTTTGAAAAACATATGAAAAAAAGGCAAATTATAAACATATTGTGTTCAATTTTAAGTTCATGTTTTTTGTTTTTATTAAAATGGTCTATTAAATTTTAGCTTTGAAAGTAAAAGTAACAGTACTTACATACGAACTCAAAATGGAGTTAATATTTGGTGATGTCCTGCTACTGGGAAACTAGAACGGGCAGTGGAAAATGATAGTGGTGTCAAACTTTGGGTCTAAGAAAAGTTTTGAATACAATTATTATGTTCCGATATAGTTGCAGGGTGTAGCAACGCGCGCCGGGAAAAAGCTAGTATGTAATGAATTAATAAATTAATAAAATAAATCAATGTAACAAACTCCTTTTTATTCAACTTAGCGTATGGTATAAATAATATGCAGAATTGCCAAAAAATATAATATAAATATTTAATCTTCTTATTTTCTTCTTAAAAGACTAATCTGTGTACTTTTTTTTCATTTTGTTACGCGTTACCAAATTAAAATAAAAACCAAAATGCAAATTTCAAGGTAGCAAAAAAAAAAAACTAAAATCTTTTAAATTCTTAAACATTTGTAACTTTATTTATATGTATTTTAACCTATATACCATATAAATATATAAATATGTTGATTTACTGCGAAGAGTACATCTTTTGCTATTTATCTTTTAGACATATTTCAATGTATACACTTATTTTTCGAAAACAAAATTCAGATATTTGCCATCACTCTTTTTTATTTGCTTTCGGCGAACAAAATTTAGGATTATGTCGATTAAGTGTTTTATTGGAAAAAGTTATTACTCAAATTTATTTTTTTTTTAATTTTGAGAAATTTGTTTTTTATTTTTACGTTTAAAAAACGTAAATGGGTATATTATTTTTGTCACTCCGATTTTAATGCCCAAAAGAAGGCGTGGTAGGTATGGAAAAGTATAAATATTCCTGAGATCAGATATTCCTGTCTGTCTCATCACGTCTGTATCACGAAATTCGATAAAAAGCTCAAATTTTTATCTAAAAAATAAAGGTCAAGTTCGCCTAGTCATAAAAACCACGCCTACCTCCCATACAAAGTGACTTTCTTAAAACGGTAAAATCTCTTAGAATTCCATAAAAAATAATATATGGACTTAAAATTTTGCATATCAGCTTCGCATATGTACTTTGAGTATGAAATTCAACAAAATTGAATGAAAACCACGCCTACCTCTCATACCAAGTGACTATCAAAAAACAAAAGCGAATATTTTCTGTTAAAACTATGACGAAAATGTTTTTACAAATAAACATTTCTTTGATTGCTTAAGACTTTGAATATACTTTGGTTCGGCCGTGGGGGTATTTTAACTTCGGCCCAGTCCAATATCATTTCTGACTAGTTTCATATAAAATTGCTTATTTTCGACAAAACATGATCCAGAAAAGTGGGCGTAAAGTCGTTATTATTGAATTTCTGCAAACCAAATTTTGGGAACATGTTGAAAAAGTGTTGATATTAGACATACTAAAACTAAAAAAAGACAAAAATGCTTTCTGTTTATTATTGCTTCTCAAAGTTTTGGCCTTTTTAGATTTCTAAGACCTGTCCTTAGTTATACAAAATTTTTTGTACGTTTGCTTCTAATTAAAAGTTTTTTGCTGAAACACAAAATATATATAAGTTAATTTTTTTGCATTTTTTTTATACTAAAATTTACGCCTTAGGAAATATACAGTGTCAAATTGTAAAAAAAAATTTCATCATATTTTCAAGTCAACTTTTAAAGAGTGGCACGTCCGTAATTGAAAAGATATCGCAAAATCGTCCTTCATTAAGAATATTAATACTCTAAACCAGTGTCGGCCTACGCCTATGCACGCGTGCTTCGTGAAACATCGTATTTTCACATCGACATAAAACTGGCTGTCGTGCTTGTACACCGACGCTTATTCGACGATTATAGCTACTTCACAATACTGCGTTAAGTCGGTCGGCCTTTGACAGCTAGAGTAGAAACTCACGTGTTCTTATGCAGCATTTTACAATTCGACCTCAAACTTTGCTCGTACTTTGATCGTAAATATCATACGAAGGGGTAAAGTACGGTCAAAGTACGATATAACGAGATGAGTAGAGAAAATGTCTACTCGGTCGTGCGTTTGACATTTCGCGTTATGAAGGGTTGCATTTTCTTTGAATTTAACATTTTGTGCTATGGAAGGGTTGCATTTACTTTGAGATAGCTTAATATTTGGATGTTTTTGAGTTTCATGGGATTTGTTATATTAGTCCATGATACAGTTTATAAATTATTAGATTTATGGTATCAGAGTAATAGAATACAATTTTTGATGAATTTTATATTATATAATATTGATAAATTAATTTTTATACCCCTACGTTTAAAAAACGTAAACGGGGTATATTAATTTTGTCACTCCGTTTGTAACGCCCATAAGGAGGCGTGGTAGGTATAGAAAAGTATATATATTCTTGATCAGCATCACCACCCGAGCCGATTTAGCCATGTCCGTCTGTCTGTCCGTCTGTCCGTCTGTGATCACGATTACAGCCGTAATTTTAAAGCTATCATCGCGAAATTCGATATTTAAGCTTTTATTTAAAAAATAAAGGTCAAGTTTGAAAATGAGCGAAATCGTATCATAACCACGCCTACCTCCCATACAAAGTGACTTTATCAAAACGGTAAAATCTCTTAAAATTCAACAAAAATTAATATATGAATTTGAAACTTTGCATATGAGCTTTGATATATAATATACACTCTGAGTATGAAATTCAACCAAATCGGGTGAAAACCACGCCTACCTCCCATACAAAGTGACTTTACCTAAAATGTAAAATTTCTTTAAATTCCCCAAAACTTAATATATGGACTTGAAATTTTGCATATGAACTTTGATATAAAGGGTATTTTTTTTAAGAGGTATAGAACTTCGAATTGAAATAAAACACAAGAAAATCGTTTTAATGTCTATCAATTTGGCTTTATTGGAAGGATAATTTTATGCCATTAATGTTTAAATATGATTTCGGGCATGTGGTCGCCGCGGCCGGCTCGAATAAAGCCAATTCTACAGGTCCAATTTTTAACCACTTTTTCGAGCATATGGGGCCGTATGTCGGCAATAACGCCACGAATGTTGGCCTCCAAGTCCCCTAACGTTTCTGGTTTGTTGGCGTAGACGAGCGACTTCACATATCCCCAAAGAAAATAATCCAATGGTGTCAAATCACACGATCTTGGTGGCCAATTGACAGGTCCATTACGCGAAATTATGCGCTCATCGAATGTTTCCTTCAATAAATCGATTGTGACGTGCGCTGTGTGGCATGTAGCGCCGTCTTGTTGGAACCACAACTCATCCACATTCATGCCATCCAATTCGGGAACAAAATAGTCGGTTATCATGGCTCTATACCGGTTTCCATTAACGGTAACTGACTCTCCAGCATTATTTCGGAAGAAGTATGGCCCAATGACTCCACCAGCCCATAGAGCACACCAAACAGTCAGTTTTTGTGGATGTAATGGCGTCTCAAGGATCTCATGTGGATTCTCTTCACTCCAAATGCGGCAATTTTGCTTGCTGACGTAGCCATTCAACCAAAAATGAGCCTCATCACTGAACAAAATTTTGCGATGAAAATCAGCATCGAGATCAATCTCATTTTCGGCCCATACACCAAAATCACGACGCATTGCATGGTCTCGCGGCTTTAATTCTTGCACAAGCTGGATCTTGCAAGGTCGCAAGCCAAGATCTTTGCGCAAAATCTTCCATAAAGTTGATGGACAAAGCTCCAATTGCTGTGCACGGTGGCGAATCGATTCATTCGGGTCCTCTTCAACATTTTGCTCTACAGCGGCAACTGTTTCTTCGGTGCGCACTGTTCGACGTCTCTGCGGATGCGTATTATCACATAGAGTAAACGTAGTACGAAAACGACCCATGGTTAACCGAATTAATTGCTCTTATGGACGATTATGTTGACCATAAAATGGACGGAGCTTGCGGTAAACTTCGCGAACTGAACCATTATTTTCGAAATAAATTGCACGATTTGCAAGCGTTGTTATTTTGTCAACCTATTCATGATGAAATGGCAAACCAAACTGAACATAAATGACATTAGAGTTGCCAGATTTGACCTCAAAATGCCAGTTTTATCTCTATTCGAAAAACAAATCCCTAAAAAAACACCCTTTATAACCTGTACTCTGTATACGAAATTTAACCAAATCGAGTGAAAACCACACCCACCTCCCATACAAAGTGACTTCATCAAAAAACACAAAAGAATATTTTCTGTTAAAACAATGTTTTTACAGATAAACATTTTTTGACTGCTTAAGACTTTGAACATACTTTGGTTCGGACGTGGGGGTATTTTAACTTCGACCCAGTCGAAGATCATTTCTTACTAGTTATTGATGAAATCAAATTAAATCTTTCATTTTATCTCATGTTACAGTTAAAAATTATGTGATTTACGTTATTAAAGTAAAGAAATGCAAGTTTTAATGAATTTTATATTATTTTACATAGCTAAATTATTTTTCTGTAATTATTTATAATAAGTTAACAAATGAAAAAAACTGGAAGAACTTTTTGCTTATGTATTTTAAGTAAAACTTTAATTGGTCATTCAATTTGCTATTTTTTCCAATATACAAATCGCATTTGGATTCCGACTTGCAGTCTATATTTTTAAAAGCTCTTTGAAAATTGTATGCAAGAATTATTAAATTTTTATTATTTATGTTATTACTAAATTGTTTAATGCATCTATGTGATTGATTGAATTTGTTTCGAAATCGTGTACACTGTAACACGAAAAAATTTTGAAAAATTGCTCCGGGTCCTTCCTTTGCATTTTTTCAAAATTCAGAGCATAAAACCCTTCCACATCCCTTGCTAAATTCAGCTCCCGAATCCACTGATTTCGAACTGACTGCACTTTCTGTGTCTTATGGGCTTCATAGGCAGCATACTCAATCATTCCAAGCAATGCAAGGTCCAAGACGTCTTCCATATCTTCAAAATCCATTTTAAATATTTTTAAGCGCGTTTCTTGCTCAACAAATTAATAACTTTAATCTCAAAATTATATGCTGCCACACCTTTTAAAAAATTATTTTCTGTACAAATAACATTAAGAACATAAGTTATCTTTCAGATTTTTGTTTTGTAATGCATGTTTTTTATTAAAATTGCTTTTCGGGACATACATTTTAGTGCAACTGATTTTTTAACACTTTTTTTTAATTTTTTATTTTTTATTTTCATATACATTATTTTATTATTTATAAAATCTACTTCCATTTTAAATTCCTTGATGTAGTGAAAAGAGACCTTTTGTGGAATTTCTTATGTGACTGCTTGCATTGGCATCACCTAAGTTGATCTTATTGACAGACGCACCACTTGCCAAAGCAACATTGAAGAAGTAAAATTAGAAGGTCGTGCATTCTGACAGCTCATATCGTAAAGTTTTTACAAAGTCGATATAAAGTACGGTCAAAGGCCGACCGACCTAACGCAGTATTGTGAATTAGCTATTACTCGTAGCAAGAGCACTCAGTCGATGTTTCGCTTTTGACTAGTTAACACTACGCTTTTATGCAACGCATGCGCACATTTTATTACGTAAATTAATATGCTTACACGTAAAAAAATATGTTCTACCAAATGCGGGAATTAGCATATTATTTCTTTGAAAATTGTTTTGGGGAAGCGAAAACTTAATTTGTAAGAAGAAATTAGTACGCGCTACCAGTTTGTTTTTATTTTGAAGTAATGTGCAATATAAATAATATTATTACAATTAGGAGTCGATAAAATGTTACAAGTAAAATATTACTTTCCAATTAAATATGAAATATTGATATTAATAATAAATATATGCATATTGATATTATTAATAAAATATTAATTTTAATGTTATTATTAATTATTATTAATAACGCGGCCCCTAGGCAATAAATAATATTGCACATTATTTACCTAGTAATTTCATTTATTTCAATTCACGTTCATACACCTGCATTCATTTAGAATGCCGCTTAATGTTAATAATAAAAAATTTCTTTAAGCCTCCTGCGAAGTAAAATTTTCACAGTGTCAGCCAAAGAGAGATTCTTTGCCTCTCACTTGGGCGCACACTACTACAAAACTGAAAGAACTGTGTATGTATTTTTTTTGGCCGACACTGCTCTAAACTATAATTCTGCATACTTAGATTTATGAATTTACGATCTTTTTTCGTAAGCTATTTTTGTCCGCATTCGTTACACTGTGCGTCGTACTGTTTCAATTCTTACAAATACGTATTTACAACTCTTCAAGGCTTGCGGTAAGTACCTCCCAGCATTTGTACTATGATGTGAAATGTTTGAATCAGAGACCATACCAAGTATGCATTTTATAATAAAAAGCAAAAAATAATGATTATATTTTGACTTTTAAAATTTTAAGCAATCTATATAAATAAAAATCAAATGTGCTGTAGTAATTAAAGCTGTAGTAAATAATGCTGTAGTAAATAATGCTGTAGTACAAATTTTTTGCAAACCCACCTAAAACTCCCAAACCGCTCATGCGATTAGAATGAAAATTGGTACATAGGGGTTCTCTGGTACGATGAGTTTTTTAGCACTATCTTCTTGGATCCACCTTGGACACCAGATGGTGCTGTAGTACAACATTTTTATTATAATCAAAATTATTACTATACTAGCCTTTTCCCGGCGCGCTATATGGGACCACGGCAACTATATGGGAACATAATAGGTGTATTCAAAACTTTTCTTAGACTCATAGTTTGACACCACTGTCATTTTTCACTGCCCGTTACAGTTTTCCAGTAGCAGGAGATCACCAAATAGTAACTCCATTTTGAGTTTGTATGTAAGTATTGCTACTTTTACTTTCAAAGCTCTTCGATAATACAAATTTTAATTGTATGGGACGAGCCACACCCCCTTATATAATGCCCATCCCAGTTTTCTAGTAGATGGGCATTACCCAGTTTTAGTACAGTTCCCGACAGTGAGCATACAGACTAAATTACCAAAATGTAGCCAAATCGACGAAAACCGTAGGAAATATATCATTTTTATTGATTTTTAGGCGGTAAAAGGGGGTGTGACAGAAATTTAAGTCATCTCGTACTTGAAAAAATCTACTGCCAAAATTTCAGCTCTATCGTCTCAGTAATTTTGAAGTTTCCAGCCATCACACAGACAGCGTTTTGCTTTTTGTATTTATATTTTGGATAAAGATTATTGGCTATAACTTTTATTTATTTATTTTATTTATTTATTAATTCAGTCTACGGATAATTACATCTTACAGACTATACAGAAATAACTTAACAATATCTTACACACTGTACAGAAGTATCACAAACTAAATATACATACATATTTAGTTAAATAAAATGAAAAGTTTTAATTTAAAGCGATAATCATTTTCATTGAAAAAATTACCTTGACATTGCAAAGCTATTACAAAGAGATTCATCTATTTATAGGCTCATTTGCTGCGTAATTTGTCCTATGCGCTTTAGCTTCAAAAAGTCTATTTATTCTCAACGATCTTGGAGGCTCATAAAAAACGAAACGGGCTCGTAAATCGACACAATTTATTTTGCCAGAAAGAATATGGTATGCAAATAATATAGAGTAAGAGATTCTTCTATCATGTAAAGATTGCAAACCGAGGAGCTTGCGTCGAGCAATATAAGAAGGGAGACCATTTGGCCAATGCATTTTTTTGAGCGCATATCTGGTTAAACTCCGTTGAACTCTTTCAATTCGATTTGAATGTTCAACATAATAAGGATTCCAAATGATAGAGCAGTATTCAATTATACTACGAACCAATGCTACATAAAGTGATTTAACAGTAATCGGGTCTCTAAAGTTTTGCGTGTTTCTCCTTATAAACACGACCATAGCATAAGATTTTGAAACAATATAATCGATGTGGTTGTTAAAACAAAAACTGGAATGGAATATTACACCTAAGTCTTTCATTTCTTGTTTGCGTGTTAGATGTTGTCCACTAAGTGAGTAATTATAAGAGATGGCATTCGTGCTTTTAGAAAATGTCACAACAGAGCACTTATTTAAATTTAAGCTAAGGTTATTTAAGGTACACCAATCATGAAAGCGCGTAAGGTCACTCTGAAGTTTGAGGCAATCAGAGGATTGTGAAATTTTAAGGAAAAGTTTAACGTCATCAGCGAACATTAAACTTTAGAAAACTTATAACATGTTGGTAAATCGTTAATGAAAATCAGAAAAAGTAATGGCCCACAGTGAGTGGTCAACAATCTTCGGGGTTGTTGAACCTATCTTTACAACCAGTTTTCTGTTTGTTAAAACACTTTTTAAGAATTTAAGCAAAACATTAGACAGACCAAATTTACTCAATTTCAAAAGTAAAATGTTTAGATCAACTTTATCGAAAGCCTTAGAAAAATCCGTATAGATAATGTCTAATTGCTTGTAACATTCTAAAGTATCGACAATATTGCCTGAAATCAATGCCAGGTTTGTACAAGTTGACTTTCCGGGCAAAAAACCATGCTGGCAGTCACTTATTGCTATCTTAACGTGATCAAATAACTTCTGTTTAATTATGTGATAAAATAATTTAGCAAATGTACTTTGTTTGAAAATGGCTCTATAGTTGTTAATGTTACTACGATCACCGGATTTAAAAATAGGAATAACAGAGCAAATTTTCCAAGAATCTAAGAAAGTGCCTGATTTAAGGCAGAGGTTGAATATAAAAGCAATAGGTTTAACTATAACGTCAGCAAATAGCTTAAAAAACATTGGGGGAAAACAACCGCGTTCGAACATAAAACTAGGTTTTAAGTTCCATATAGCGATGAAGACATCCTCTGATAAAACAACTATATTTTCTAAGGAATCCAGGTTAGGAGAGTAAAAACTGGTAGCGAAATCATTGGAGGGCAAACTATTATAGTTTTCATACACAGTCTGGAAAAACTTTGCAAAAAGATTACATGACTCAATTGAATCCTTAGACTTTACGACATTTAACTCCATGCTCGACGGAATTCCATTTGTTTTGCGTTTAGAATTTATGTATTGCCAAAAAGATGAAGGATTTGCCTTCAAATTTCTCTCAATTTTAAAAATATACTGATTGTATAGAAAATTGTGTAAATAGTCGAACTCGTTTCTTTTTTGAAAAAAATATAATCTATCCTCAAGAATGATAGATAAAAGGATTGCGCAGTCCCAGCGTCGAGAAAAAAATCTACTGCGCAGCCTACGTCATCCGGGTTCTCAACTGTGACACTTTATGAATACATACAAAAGACAATATCAAAAAGCAAATAGCAAGCACAAGCAGCTCAAGCATTTAAGAGCCGCCGCACACTACAAACTTTTAGTCGGCCGATAGTTTGATGCTTGATTGGCCGCGACTGACAAGCCAACTATTAAGTTGGTTGTAGGTGCGCACACTGTGCCCGGACATTTTGCCAATTGCTGGGTTGTATTTGAGAAACATTCTCATGGGGAGTTTTAAAATTATTTGGCTGTTTTGAGTTTTATAAAATTTTCCGTTACTGACATATTTTTTGTTGATTTTGGTGCTGGTATGAATATTAAACAATTTTTTATTAGATTATTATGTAACCGGGCGTCTCGACTTGCAATAATTCATGGCATACCATCTGTCAAACATCAAATATTGCCAATGGAGACCACTCAATTGCCGAAGTTGACAATACATGGCTTGCAATATTGCAAGACATATATTGCCAACACGAACTTGGCAATGAGCTGTCATTTTTCTTGTTTGGCAGTCATTTTTATATGTGCTGAAAATTAAAGGCACTGCAAAAATTTAAGAAATTGAAGTTAGGGCTAGAAATTTAAAAAATTGAATGAAGTTCTTGAAAATAGAGTGGCGTGGAGAAGAACTTTATAAAAGAATAAATTCATACCGGCTGATTTAAAGCAGAGTTGTAAATCCCATAGCTCAATTAGCTCTTTTACACTGCGTCCACATGTGCAAGTAACCACTTGCAAGTAGATAATATGAATTGTCTTCGAAAAAAGTTCGAAAGACTTGCAAGTTGCTTCAGCGACCACATGTGCAAGTGCAAGTTCATTTACATTGACACCACATGGTTGAATAAATAAGGTTCTCGCATGGGTTAGAGCGAGTTCCCATAAATGTCAAATCGAAGTTGACAGGTCATACAAAATTTGAAAGCGAAAATTGATAACATGTAAAGCCAATGAAGTTGTTGTTGTTGCTTTGCTTTTTTGCTTTTTTCGATTAGCCTGAGACAACTTTATTTATTGAACCATGCACCATGCCCACATGAAAACAAATCAAACTATCGGCCGACTAAAAGTCTGTAGTGTGCGGCGGCTCTAAGTCTTTACGAAATAGCAAACAAGAAGAACATGAAAACAAAACGAATACAAAGAAGCAATACAAGTGCTGTCAAACACATCAAGCAACGTAGCTGCTTTTTGTGTGAAACGGTGCGAATGCGAGAACACACCCCCATTATACGTGCATTTTTTTTAAGAAATAGTACTGAAAAATATATATACTTTAATTTAATTATAAAAATATTTATAATGACATTAATTCCATTTCAAGTCGCCAAGTTTCAATAAGAAAATGTCGACTTTTTTCACCTTTTCAAATATATACCCCCTATAAATAAATTGTGACTACGTTTACATTCAGCCACTTTGACGAACCCGAGCTACGTCACGATTTTTCGCAGCCAACTTCATAACAAAGATGGACGACATGCGCAATGCGCAATCTGGTAATATATCATTCTTGATCTATCCTCATCGGAGTTTGATTTTTTATATTTTTTAAATGCCTTATTTTTAACATTTTTTTAATTAGCTTATCGAGAATTATACCAAGGAGGTTTATTTCTTAAAGCTTTCGGTTTTTTAGGAACAAAATTAGAAACTGCGTAAGAAAACTTGTCAGAAATAAATTTGTAAGCACAATTTGGATCATTAAATGAATCTAGAGCCGACCAATCAGAGGCCTTTAAAACTTCAATAATTTTAACAAAGTTTCCTTTTGAAAAATCAAGTTGATCCGATACAGCATCAACGCTATTTTTATCAAATTCATAAAACTCAAATTTTACTATAAGCGCTTTATAATGCATGCTGTTGTTTAAAATTGGCGACAAACTACACTCGCAAGAACATTTTTAGTCGTTAGTACAAAATATTAAGTCCAAAATTCTATTTAAATCGTTCGCGATATTATTTATTTGCTGAAAATCACTAGATAAGAAATAACTCATTACCAAGGATTCAATATCCGATTTTATAATAAAAGGCAGTAAAGTTTTATCATCATAAGCCCATAAAACATTTCCTAAATTAAAATCTCCAAGACAAATGCAATGAGTATTTATATCTAATGAGTCAGCTATAAATCCTATATTTTCTTAATGCTTTTCATATAAATAAATTGAATTAATTGGAGGAATATAAAATACAAAAATATTTACGGAATGAAATTTTGAAAAATTTAAATGAACGCAAAGTTGCTCAACGCCAGCATCTATTATTGGTAATTTAATGATGTTGCTATTTAAATCAGCTCTCACAGCAATCAAAACACCACCGCCTCTTTCATGCATTGTTGCTAGCGGGCAACGATCTCAGCGATAGACATAATAGAAATCATCGGCAATTTCAGATGTAGAAATACCATCATGAAGTCATGTTTCTGTTAAAACAACAACATCATACTCACGCAAAGACAGTGCAAGTCGAAGCTGGTATGTTTTTGTTCGGATACCACCAGTATTTTGCTAATAAATCGAATAAGTCCTAAGAGAAGATGCAGCGACGATGTTTTTATTAACAGCTGATGACCTTGTTATTGTTGTAGCAGGAGCCAGTTGATGAGTAGCTGATGACAGTGGTAGTGGTGAGAGCGTACACTGATTTGTAAACGAGAGCGAGGGCGCGCAAGATCGATTGGAAGCCTCTAAGGTACTCAGAGAAGATGCAGCAGCGAAGGTTTTGTTTGTTGCAGCTGATGCTTCTATTGTTGTTGCAGCAGAAACCGGTTTTCGGATATCAGAAGTAAGTGATGATGCCGAGAACGTAAACTGTGTTGTCACTTGTTTTACTTGTTACTTGTTTTTTGAACGAAGAGTACGCTTTGTTGATACTGGTTGAAATGATGTTTGGGGAAGTTCCAGCCCAGTTTGGGGGAAAAGAGGTGAAGTGTCCCCCGCATGTTGTGGGAGAGAGGCAATTTCGTTGAAGTTTTTTGGCTTATCATATGAGATAAACAGACTTAGTTTGACAGAAAGAGGCCAAATTTTTTATCAAAAACTTTGCTGTATAGGGAAGATGGCACACCTAGCTTAAAATTTACGAACCGTAATTTAGATACGTCCGCATCTTTTTTGATAAGCTTATAGCAAGTAAGCATGTTGGCATTTATATTGAGTTTGCCGGCTACATTACATATCGCATCCGGTTCCGTTTGCATATTAAATTTTGATACATGCAAGTATTTAAATGTACACACACATTCAGAGTGTACATTGAGAGAACCACAATCCGCTGCTGTACCGAATATGCCTCTGTGAGAGCAGGTTTCGTAGCAGTCGGTAACGACAAGGATGATAAACTATCAATATTAATAATAGGAACACTCTTTCTTTCTCCTTTGCGTTGCTCTTTTTTCTTTTTTGGCACCATCGCAGGGGTCGTTGACTTATTGATCCAATCATTAATGTCGGAGAGTTTTGAGTCATAGTCGTTGAATTTTTTTTTTTGCATCTCGTTTAATTGAATAGAGAGTACATCAAAGTTTTTAAATGCAGTCGAATTAGACAAATCGACACAAGAATCGCACTGCCATAACAAATTTGGCGAACTATTTAAAGTTTTTAGAAAAATGTCAGTTAAATCAGCACATTGTAAATGAAAAACTCGATCACAAAACGATGCACATTTTATACAATCACGTTTGTTTACAACGGCTGCAATTTCGATAGCGCACGAAATTGGTAAGAGATACTAAGATAATTTTTTCTTTAATTAATTAATTTTTTAGTTTGTATATTTTTTTCAAAAATATAAAAACATAATATTGGAAAAAAAATTTGTTCGAAAAAATCAAGGTTTTTTAACTTTTGTGTAAAATTTAAACAATTTTTGCCCATAAATGTTATAATTTTTAAATGAAGTTGAAAATTTGCGAATTTGAATTTTTTTTA
Organism: Pherbina coryleti; assembly: GCA_943735915.1. Classification (NCBI taxonomy): domain Eukaryota; kingdom Metazoa; phylum Arthropoda; class Insecta; order Diptera; family Sciomyzidae; genus Pherbina; species Pherbina coryleti. The sequence continues at coordinate 101,812,754 of OX030948.1, read as the reverse complement.
CAACAAAAACAATTTTTGAGCCTTTTTTCGAGGAAAACTACAATATTTCAAATCTTTTTTGAAAAAATTTATAAAATATATATGCTTAAGTAAGGATATTCTTGCAATAAGGTTTTCATAGTACTTTGATGATGCTTTAAGAAAAAAAAAAAAATTTAACAAAATGTATAAAAAAGCAGCGCAGATATTTGAATCGAAAATCACAAAATTAAATTTTATTGTTTTTTCTCATTTTGGAGCAACGATGTTGCATTAAATATATCGTTGTAGTAAAATTTTTCATAGTTTTCAAGATATGTTCATGTTTTTGATGTCAAAATAACGGATTTTTTTTTCTTTTCTTCTTCTTCTTATCTGGCGCTTACAACCGAAGGTCGGTTTTGGCCTCGTATAAGAAATTGCGCCAGCCATTTCTGTTTTGCGCTTGCTGGCGCCAGTTGGAAACACCAAGTGTAGCCAGGTTATCCAACACCTGATCCTTCCAACGAAGATGTGGGCGTCCTCTTCTGCGTTGACCACCACCGGGCACCGAATCGAATATTTTTTTCGCTGGAGCGTCGTTTTCCATTCGCTCAACATGACCTAGCCAGCGGAGCCGCTCGATTTTAATACGCTTAACTATGTCGATGTCAGCGTACAGCTCATACAGCTCGTGGTTCCATCGAATTCGGTACTCGCCATTGACGCAGATTGGACCGAAGATCTTACGAAGGATCTTTCTCTCGAAGGCTCCCAAAGTCTTTTCATCAGAACTGCTCAACGTCCAAGTTTGTGCTGCATATAATAGGACGGGCATGATTAGTGACTTATAGAGCGTTAGTTTGGTTCGTCGAGAGAGGGCTCTGCTTCTCAATTGCCTACTCAGCCCGAAGTAACACCTGTTGGCAAGAGTTATCCTTCGCTTTATCTCAATACTGACATCGTTGAAAGAGTTTACACTGGATCCCAGGTAGACGAAGTCCTTAACAACCTCGAAGGAGATGTTGTCAACAGTGACGTGGTTTCCAAGACGCTGGGACTGTTTATTTGTTGACACTAGGTATTTCGTCTTATCTGCGTTCACTACAAGACCCATTCGACTCGACTCTTTCGCTAACCTGGAGAATGCTGCGCTGACTTCGCGCGTATTATGGCCAATGATATCGATATCATCAGCATACGCCAGCAGCATAATAGTTTTATAGAATATCGTGCCACTGCGTCTCAAATCAGCAGCTCGGATGGTCTTCTCCATCATTAGGGTGAAAAAGTCGCACGATAGGGAATCACCTTGTCTGAAACCTCGTTTGGTATCGAATGGAGGAGTGAGGTCCTTCCCGATTTTAACTGTGCTGCTGGTGTTGCTCAGTGTCATTCTGCAAAGGCGGATGAGCTTTGCAGGAATACCAAATTCAGACATGGTGGAATATAGATGATTCCTTATTGGACTGTCGAAGGCGGCTTTGTAATCGACAAAAAGATGGTGTGTGTCGATTTGTTTTTCTAGGGTCTTCTCCAAGATTTGTCGTAGCGTAAATATCTGGTCTATGGTGGATTTGCCAGGTCTGAAGCCACACTGATAAGGTCCAATCAGCTGGTTTACGATGGGCTTCAGTCTTTCACATAGTACGCTCGACAGGACCTTATATACGATATTCAGAAGGCTTATCCCACGGTAGTTGGCGCAAATTGTGGGATCGCCTTTCTTGTGGATTGGGCAGAGCACACTGAGGTTCCAATCGTTTGGAATGCATTCTTCCGACCATATTCTGCATAGAAGCTCATGAATGCATTTAAATAGAGCTTCGCCTCCATTCTTGAAGAGCTCAGCAGGTAAGCCATCGGCTCCTGCGGCTTTGTTGTTTTTAAGCCGAGCTATAGCTTTCAAGACTTCACTATGGTCGGGCAGCGGAACTTCAACGCTGTCGTCCAAAATTGGGGATTCCGGGATATCATCTCTATTGGCGGGATTGTTGTCGTCGTCGCCATTCAGAAGCCTAGAGAAGTGTTCCCTCCACATCATCAGTGTACTCTGGATATCTGTCACTAGATTCCCATTTTCATCCTTGCAGGAAGAGGCCCCGGTCTTGAAACCATCGGCCAGGCGTCTTATTTTTTCGAAAAATTTTCGGACCTCATTCCTGTCACCATGCATCTCAATTTTCTCGCACTCACGCATTTCCGCTTCCCTTTTCTTTCGCCTGAAAATGCGTCTCTCTTCCCTCCTCTTCTCTTTGTATCGCTCCTTAGCAGCACGCGTTACAACCGACTGCAGGGTGGCTTTGTAGGCAGCATCTTTTTCTGCAGTGGCGTCGCGACACTCTTGGTCGTGCCACTGGTTTCGGCGAGGGCGGTGATAGCCAATCACCTCTTCGGCAGCCGCACGCATAGAGTGGGAAATATGATTCCACTGTGCGCATATATCGTTGATCGGAGGAGTGCTTTCTTGAAGCAGGAGTGAGAGTCGAGTAGCGAAGTCTTCGGCTGTTTGCTTTGATTGCAGCTTTTCGACGTCTAGCTTTCTCTGTGCTGGATTGCGCGCATTCTTGGTTGGGCACAGGCGTGTACGGATCTTGGCTGCGACAAGATAATGATCCGAGTCTATATTAGCACCACGGATCGTGCGTACATCTAAAACACTGGAAGAGTGCCTTCCGTCAATCAAAACGTGATCAATTTGGTTGCGCGTCTTTTGATCAGGAGACAGCCAAGTTGCTTTATGAATATTGAGATGCTTGAATCTAGTGCTACTAACGACCATGTTTCGCGCTGCGGCAAAGTCAATCAGCCTCATTCCGTTATCGGAGGTATTGTCGTGGAGGCTGAACTTTCCGACTGTTGGACCAAAGATATTTTCTTTTCCCACCTTGGCGTTGAAGTCACCAAGCACGATTTTTATGTCGTGGCGGGGGCTGCGCTCATAGGCCTCTTCAAGGCGCTCGTAGAAGCTGTCTTTGGTCTCATCGTCCTTATCTTCTGTCGGAGCGTGCGCACAAATCAGGCTTATGTTGAAAAATCTTGCCTTGACACGGATTATGGCAAGTCGTTCGTTCACAGGTGTGAATCGCAGGACATGATGTCGTAGTCGCTTGCCAACCACGAATCCGCATCCAAATTCGTGCTTCTCCGCATGGCCGCTGTAGTAAATATCACAGGTTGCTTGCCGTGAGCAACCCTGTCCCTTCCATCGCATTTCTTGGATTGCAGTGATATCAGCTTTGTATCTTTCTAAGATATCTATCAGTTGGATAGAGGCACCATCCCAATTAAGGGTTCGGACGTTCCAGGTGCATATCCGTAAATCATTGTCAGTTTTTCGTTTGCGGTAGTCGTCATCAGATTTGGGGATCATATTTATCTTTTTTCTTAAACTTTTCATTGAAATTTTTTTTTTACGTGGTGGGCTTCAAACCCAACGCACAACCCTTTAAAGGCAGGGGGAGCCCGCCGCTCAGATTAGCCGTCAAACTAACGGTTGCCAGTTTGCCGTTTCTAGAGGACACCACGCAGAGGTTTGAGTCGACTTGAGACGAGTTCGACATGGATAATGCTGGCCTCACCAGGTTGAGGCAGTCAGACACGTTGCCATGTGAAGATCGCCCCCTTGACCCTCACGCGTTGCCTTGTGAGGATCGTCCTCCCGGATTTTTTTTTTTTTTTATTTCACTAAATTTAAGAAATATTTTATATTTTGTGAATATTTGCATTTGTCACCTAAGAAAACAACCAAAAATATGCGATTTTGTATAAAATTTGTACTACAGCACCATCTGGTGTCCAAGGTGGATCCAAGAAAATAGTGCTAAAAAACTCATCGTACCTGAAAACTCCTATGTTCTTATTTTCATTCTAATCGCATGACGGGTTTGGGAGTTTTAGGTGGTTTTGCAAAAAATTTGTACTACAGCGCCCTCTGTTGTTCAAGTTGGGTCGAAAAAGATAGAAAAACACTCAGCGTACATGAAAACTACTATATACCAATTTTCATCCTAATCACATGAGCGGCTTGTGAGTTTTAGGCGAGTTTTAGAGTTTATAAAAAAGGTGGCGTGGTCAATTTTTTTTTCGTAAAAACCTAAGTTGGACTATTACGAATATTTAAAAAAAAAAAAATTATCCAAATCGGTACAGCCGTTCTCAACTGATACAATTACCAACGAACGACATTTGATTTTTATTTATATAGATTACATAAACTCGTTATCAAATTAAGTTAATATTTTATTAAACCATTAATATGGAGTATAAATGTTCCTCACTGATACCCCATGACTAATTTAAGACAGAAAATGCACGCTCCACGCTTACTTGAGTAGCAGGAACAGCGTGTGTAATTAAAACTAGCCGTCTAAGCCAAGGATTTTCAAACTCCTTTCTTACATCAACAATAACTCTTCTGTAACTTTCTACTTCTAATAACGCGTTTCGAGTATTGGTTTCTATTGTAGAGTCTTCTTCATCTGATGATGAACTGTCAACCACCATTTCCATAATCGTATTTCTCAGTAGTGATATAGTAGAGATATTAGAATCAACTTATTAGGTGTATTTATCAATGCAATTCAAATATAGCGGAAACTGAAGCAATTTATTTTTATGTATTTTTCACTTTTAGTTCAACCGTAAACTAAGATCCTCATTTTGCTTTTTATTTTTGCCTTAAAAAATAAAAATAAAAATCTACCAATAATTTTATGCTCAAAAAAATATCGGCCAAAATTTGCTTTTTATTTTTGCCTCAAGAAATAAAAATCAAAACTTACCAGTTACTTAGTGCGTAAAAAAAGTATCGGACAAAATTTGCTTTTTATTTTTGCCTTAAAAAATAAAAAGCAGAAATAATTATTACTTATTGCTCAAAATTTTAAGAGTCAAAATTTTAAAAATCAATAGGAAATCATGTTCTACACTGTGAGAGGATTCTAATGGTACCTTCAAAACGGCGGTTCGAAAATTTTTTCACAATGCTTTTTTGGTTTAAAAATCTAAAAATAATTATTATTCACAGTCTCTGGTTTGAATCATTATTTTGAACGTTTTGTTTGAGTTTCGCTAATGTTTCCGATGCATCAAAAAATTGGTAATTCTGTACTACTAGATGTCTAGGTAGTTTTAAGTTTTGACCGAAAACCATTTCAGCCGGGGTCGCTTTGATGTCTTCTTTGTTGTGGAGCTAATACCCAAAATAATCAGGAATTCCTGTGTACCAACTAGTTTGGTTGTTACTAGGCCTTATTGACGTTTAATTGTCTGTGAAATATTTCAAGTGTGGATGGTACAACGAAGTAAAAATGTGATGGGAACCAATGCCTTTAACGAATTGTTTAAATGTGTTAGAGGTGAACTGTGGTCCTCGGTCAGAAATGATTTCTATTAGAACGCCAAAGCGTGAAACGAATTCTCTATAGAATGTATCGACTATTGTTGTGGTCTCTACGTTCTTGAGTGGGTAGACTTCAGGCCAACGTGTATTTCGGTCAATCGCAGTTAGGAGATATTTATACCCGTTCGATATTGGTAAGGGACCAACCATGTCAACGTCGATGTGTTCGAAACGGCAATGTAGAATGTGTATCTTGTGTGGTAATGCCTTTGTATGTCTATTAGCGTGGCCGTTAGTTGTATGGAGAAAAATTTTTTTTTGATTTCTTATATTCTCTCCAAATCGGTTCAGTTTTATGTAAAAAAAAATACAAAAAAGTTTCAAAGCGATAAGTTGTGTTTAAGGGGTGTCTCCCGCCCCTCAAAGTTGGCCTTCAAGCCCATTTATTCAAATGTAATTTGTTTGTATATGAGTATCTTTTTAAAAAAACATTTTACAAGAATATGATGTATGGCAATATTTTAGCTCTTTTAATCAACAACATTAGCCTTAAAGAAAGTTTTTTGATAAAATCAATCAAGAAAATAATGAAGAAAATAACCAACAAAATACCAAAAATTATATGTACCAAAATTAAATTTATATGGAAATTATTTGTTCTAAGCATGTGCGTTAAAAGCTTATGTCTATTAAATTATTTCATACATAGCTATACTACGTATAGTCAAAAGAAAACCAAACAAAAACAAAATTATTGAGTTATATTAAAATATTTATAACTCTTGACTTACAGTAGATTTCTTAGAGTTCGAAAATTTCTTGTTTGAGAAGAAAAAAACTGCTCAAGCCCGCCACTAATGAATTTTGAAACTGTTTGTTTTCCCATTGTGGCGCGGTCAAAGCAGCGACCATATTTACTTTTATGAAGTTTTATGAAGCGACCACATTTATGAAGTTGTACTGAGAAGTGTGTTTGAGGAAAAATTTCAAAATCAGTCAAGCCCTAACGTAACAATATTTGAAAAATTTAAAAATGCATAGCCAAAATTAAACGTTAACAACTGGCAGCAAGGAATGCAAGATGAAGTGGTAAATAATTATTTGAAAAACAAAAAATCAGCATTTTCTTAAAGCCTTAAGTCTCAAGAATATGTGGTGAAAATATCAAGTCGATATCTCAAAAAATAACAAAGTTATAGCCTACTAAGTGAACCGCCTTCTAGAGCGCGCAGTGCTGGCGCTTTTTTTCAAACGCGTTTTTCTCGAAACCATGTTTTCAAAGTCGGTGACCAAGATTTCTCAAAGCTCAGTGAAGCGATCGTTTTGATTTTTTTGCAGGCTTATTGTACACATAATAATCTCGTACTTGTCATAGGATTTTTTTTTTAGCTTCGTTCATTTTTTGTACGCAAAACTATGACGAATTTTTGGTCGAAAATCGTTTTTTTACGTTCGAAAGTTCGCCATTTTGTGAAAAATCAATATTTTCAAAAACGGCTATGACAAGTACGAGTTTTAAGTATCTACTTTAATAATATATTTCATTTTTTGTTTCAGATGAATTAAGAAGGAGCAATCTTGGTCACCGCATTTCACCTTTTTTTCAGAGCGCTCTACAAAAACTGCTGTATCGACCTTAATATTAAACTTTTTTTAATAAAAAAAAAAACTAAAAATACTCTTGAATGTGTATATTTTTAGGTATAAAAACCCTCATTTAAAAATATCCAATAGGTTTCCTTAAAAAAATTCACAAACATGACCTTTTTTTTCGGCCTCTGGCTGCGTTGCTCCCCTTAACACAATCTTACAAGAAGTACCACCTAGAGAGGATTATAAGGAGTTACTAGAACTTACCTTGCTATTCCTGGGTGAGAACCTAAAAAACCGCCAAACAGTGTAATAATTCGTTCACCGGGTGCTTATCATCATGCGCGTTGGATGGGAAAAGCTATTTACAGCTTGAAAATATATTTGTTTCGTGAAGAGTTTAACTTGACAGAATCTGAAAGCATTGGACTACGTCAAATTTGCATTTTTATTGTCGCCATATATGTTGAAGCCTGGTTTTCTGCTCCCTTAGCAATACAAGCACCATACACCGACTTAAATGTTTTGTCAAAATGAAAAGATTTTGAAAATATTGATTTTGGAATCTCGCAGGTTGCCGTCAAAAAATTCAAAAACCAGTTATGGTATTTAAATGGGGAGGCTATTGCATTTGCGTTTTTTGACAACACTGTCGTAGATGCAACAAAAGAAAATATAGTCGCTGCTTTGACTATTGAAAAAGAAAAACAAATTAACTTTAACCGCGCCACAATGGGAAAACAAACAGTTTCAAAATTCATTAGTGGTGGGCTTGAGCAGTTTTTTTCTTCTCAAACAAGAAATTTTCGAACTCTAAGAAATCTACTGTAAGTCAAGAGTTATAAATTGTTTAATATAACTTAATAATTTTGTTTTTGTTTAGTTTTCTTTTGACTATACGTAGTGTAGCTATGTATGAAATAATTTAATAGACATAAGCTTTTACCGCACATGCTTAGAACAAATAATTTCCATATAAATTTAATTTTGGTACATATAATTTTTGGTATTTTGTTGGTTATTTTCTAAAATATTAATTTTAGCAAAAAACTTTCTTTGAGGCTAATGTTGTTGATTAAAAGAGCTAAAATATTGCCATACATCATATTCTTGTAAAATGTTTTTTAAAAAGATACTCATATACAAACAAACTACATTTGAATAAATGGGCTTGAAGGCCAACTTTGAGGGGCGGGCGACACCCCTTAAACACAACTTATCGCTTTGAAACTTTTTTGTAATTTTTTTTACATAAAACTGAACCGATTTGGGGGGAGAGAGTATAAGAAATTAAAAAAAAAAATAACGGCCACGCTAATGTCTATGTACCTTAGATTTCTGACAACTAATACATTTTTGTGGCGTCCGTGGCGTAGTTGGTTAAAGTGCGTGGCCTCTATGTCAGCAACAGAAAATTATTTGAATAAAAATAATTTTTCTGTACGGCCGCGATCTCTCTGCAGACAATGGCAAACCTCAGATAGTAATCAAAATGCCATGTAAAGCTTCTTGAAAACAAGAACATTCCGTTCATCTCCGTTCGGAGTCGGCGTTAAGCCTGTAGGTCCGGTTCTCGGTCAATTTGTGTACAAACTTAATAACACGCACAACACAATTGATCATAAGAAGCTAGGTCAAAGTCCTTTCAAGGACAGAAATGACGAGTTATTTATTTTTTTTTTAATGCATTCTTGAGTCCACTTGTTAATTTGTAAATTTATGTTTTGCCAAATCGTTCCGTTATAAGTCGTCGAGTACCTTTTGTCCCTGGATGTGAAATATTGTGTATTTGTTCAAAAATTTTCCTATGAAAAGATTGTGGAATATATGGGCGTGTATTAACTGTGGAGAGTTCACACCAAATTTCAATGTTCATGAATGGAACTTCGATTTGTTCAAATTTGTATAACGTTTTATCTACTATGTATTTGAGTTCTGTATATGTGTTTTGTTCGCAATGTAATAGTTTGAGATCAAGGTCGGGTGTTTTGATTTCCTCTACCTCGTATCATAGTCCATCTGCTACCGTTATTTGTACCTTTGACGTGTAGTTTCGTGTTAATGAATTGTGCTATGTATTCCAAGTGTCGTTTTTGTCTTGGGCTTCTCTCTGTTTTAGAATTGAGTGCATTTCTTAGTGGTTTGTGATCTGTGTAAACTGTAAAAATATTGACCCCAAGGTAGTGTCTAAAATGTTTGATTGTTAGGAATATAGCCAAAAGTTCCCTATCGAATGTGCTGTATTTGGATTCTGTGGAAGTGATTTTTTTGGAAAAGAATACTAGTGGCTCTAATTTATTGTTGCGTTTCTGTTGTAATACTCCACCTACTGCTGTATTTGATGCATCTACAGCAATCGATAGTTCTGCTTTACTATTAACATAGTTAAGTAGTGTTTGGGTAGCAAAACTATCTTTAATTCCTGTCAATGCATCAGAGGTTGTGTTTGTCCATTTTAAAAGTTTGTTTTTTGTTTTTGAAGGTATTGTGACCATTGCGTATATTGGACTTAGCATGTGCGCTAATTAAGTAATGCACCTGCGATTAGACATGGGTAACGCTGCGCTGCGTTACGCTATTGCGTTGAAGCACTTAAATGCGTTACTGCGCTAATTCACTTCTTTTAAAAAAAGTAACGCAATAGCGAAATAATACAAATGACGCTTAAAGAAAAATGAGAAAATATTTTTGCAGCGAGCCAAAATTGCACAAGTTTTATGTGGCCTTAAACATGGAGATAAAATGTTCGAAGCGAACAAGGTCGAAGAAGATGCTGTTAAGCATATGAAGTGTGTTTGATTGTGATGATGCTTTGCCGATCACGCAATGGTTTTTTAAATTTGTCGAACGTTTTCGATGTTAAGAGTACAAACAAACTTGAATCAAACTTTAAACTTGCTGCAATGCCAGAATCCTTTGTTGTTTTAGTTTTGTTTGAAGCGCACTCTAAAAACTCACCGCATTCAAGAAATTGCCCACATAACGCAATTCAAAAACAGCTTGCGCAGATAAACATGTTGATAATACAGGTATCATAATATTTAAAACTGCTTCATTTGCGTTAAAGTATTACGCTGCTACAGTGAACTGAGCTTGCGTTAGTGTAGCAGCGTAGCATTTTTTCCAGGTTACCAATCTCAAGTTGTTTTTTTAACTATAATCTAAATGACGCATTTTAAGTATTTTCGTTTATATATTTTTACTTTTTTCTATTAATTTATTCCCTACTTAATATAAAAGTACAAATTTTCATGTTATTTTATGAACAGTATTTATTTTATCTGCCATTATTATTATATTGAATATGATTTTATTAAAAATATGAAAAATTCAAGGATAGAAAATAACGGCTATTTTTTAATTTTTACATCAAAAGATCATATATAAAAAGATGTAAAATAATTTTAAATATAGCAATATGAAGCTACTGAGTCAGAGATTCCGTTTTTGGCATGATATATTTTTCATGATTTTTAAGAAAGAAATCATCTTCATTCAATTATTTGTGATCGATTCTTTTTTCGATCATATATTAAAATTATTTTTGATCCTTATTTTTTCGATCTGAGATAAAAATTATTTATTTGATCGTTATATTTTCAATCATAAATATAAATTATATGTTGTCGTTATTTTTTTCGATTAGAAATAAAAATCATTTTGTGATCGTTATTTTTTCGATCAAAAATAAAAATCATTTCTTAATCGATATTTTTTTCAAGCAGAAATAAAAGTTATTTTTTAATGGAGTTTTTTCCTATCAGCAATAAAAATTATTACTGATCGTTATTTTTTCGATCAGAAATAGAAATGAATCAATGATCTATATGTTTCTTATCAGAAATAAAAAATATTTCAAGATTGAAATAATATCGATTGAAATTTCAATCAAATCAATATTTACAAATAAAACTGTTTTGAGTTAAAATAAAGAAGTTATTGCTTCGAACCCACGTTACCAAGTTAGCTAGTCGTCTTGGACAAAGATTTGAACAACGATTTTGAATAAGATAAGGACAAGATCTTAGACATGGATTTGGAAAAGGATTTGGATTAGTACTTGGACAAGGATTAGGTAAGGCAAAGATTTGGTCAAGGATTAGGACAAGGATTAGAATAAGGACCAAGACAAGAATTTGAATAAGACCTTAGACAAGAAAGTATTAGTAGGATTAGTAGACAAACTGGTAGCATGAAATGGTTGCAAAAAAATAGCAGTAGAAAATATTGATGGAAAATAGTACTAGAGCACTAAAGAAAATATTAGTAGAAAATAGCTGTAGAAAATAGAAGTACAAAATATAAGTAGTGTCCCATCTTGTTTCGTTTTCAAGATATGGCGTTTTTTCTAATTTTTAAGGTTATCATATCGACCAACCCCTCTACCTGTGCGTCGAGATTTCGATGCCACCCACCCTCTTTAAAAAAGCCAAAACCACTTTTATTTTTTCCTATCTTCTTTTGTTTTCGAGTTATAGCGCTTTTTTAAGTTTTTATTTTATTATAATTTATATCTTTATATGCATGCTACTTTTTTGATTAGATCAAAAAATAATTTTTTTAATCTGATCGAAAAAAATAGCGATCAATGATTGATTTTTATTTCTGGTCTAATAAATATCGGTCAAAAATAACTTTTATTTCTGATCGAAAAAAATAACGATCACAAAATGATTTTTATTTCCGATCGAAAAAATAACGACCACAAAATGATTTTTATTTCCGATCGAAAAAATAACAAAAAAATAACTTTTTTTTCTGATTGAAAAAAGCGACCAAAAATAATTTTTATTTCTGATCGAACAAATAACGACAAAAAAATAATTGTTATGAAAGGATTGATTGATAGCGATAATCGTTATTTGCGGTCCCTGAAAAAATTAATGACATGTTAATTTTTTTATCTTTCTCATATGTTAAGCAGCGCTACTTTTTGTTTTGCGCTAAAGCTAAATATTGCGCTAAAAAAAAAAGCTCAAACATAGCGCAGTGACCCAAAATCGCAGGAAATTGTATTTGCTTCATGTACAGTTTTTTCTATAGATATTCATTGCTTAAAAGTTTTAAGGTACATGAAATGAAACTAACATCCAACTTCCAACTTGTCTTGCATACCAGAAATGTGTATGTACATATTGTTTGATATCTAATACTCACGTTGAACAGCATGCAGTCATGCTTGAAGTATAAATTTTTTTCATTTTTGGTTAATGCTAAAAATACGCTATATGTTCAGTAATACTTCATATTAATTGAATAATTAAATGAATTCATAAGCAACATGAGTCTTTCGATGGATAAATTGTTTCAGGAGTTTCTAATTAATTTCATTTATGTTTAATAAGTGAAGACAATATGCGCTTAGCCCAACTTACTACTTCACCACAAAGCTCAGCGCATTCAACAAATTGACCACATAACGCATCGCGCTATCCAAATCAAAAACAGCCTGCGCTGGTCTTGATGATACAGATATCATAGCATTTTTAAATGCTTCATGGCGCAATTGCGTTAGCGCATTTCGCTGATACAGTAAACTGCGCTGGGGTTGTTGTAGCAGCGCAGCATATTTTGCTGTGTTACCCATGTCTAATACAGATATCATAGCATTTCAAAATGCTTCATGGCGCAATTGCGTTAGCGCATTTCGCTGATACAGTAAACTGCGCTGGGGTTGTTGTAGCAGCGCAGCATATTTTGCTGCGTTACCCATGTCTACCTGCGATAGTAGTTAGTCATGCCGATAAATTTTTGCATTTGTTTGACTGTATTTGGTTGTGGATAGTCTCTTATACATTGTATCCGTTCTATTAATGGCCGTATGCCATGTCTTGAAATATTATAGCTCAGAAAATTAATGTTGTCGACACCGAAAACGCATTTGTTTAGTTTAATATTTAAACTATACTTGTCGAGTCATTCGAAAACTTGTGTAAAATGTTTCATGTGTTCTGTTTCTGTCTCACTAGCAATTAAAATGTCATCTAAGTAGACGACAATAAAATCTAGTCCGTATAGGACTTCATGCATAAACCGTTGGAATGTTTGTGCTGAGTTTCTTAAACCGAAAGGCATTCGGAGAAACTCGAATATTCCAAATGGTGTCGTGATAGCTGTCTTGTGTACGTCCTCAGTAGCCATAGGTATTTGGTGATAGGCTCTGACCAAGTCAAGTTTTGAATAAACGTTTGTGTTGTGTAAATTGGTTGAAAATCGTGAATATGTGGTAATGGGTAGCGGTCAGGTACTGTAATTGCGTTGATTCGTCTGTAGTCACCATGGTCTCCAGTCGTTTGGTTCGCATTTATGAACGAGGTGCAGTGGAGAAGATGCCATCGAATTTGACGGTCTACAAATGTCAGATTTAACTAAGAAATCGAATTCTTGTTTAGCTATTTTTGCTTTGGACATGTCTAGACGTTGTGGCTTCGTGAATGGTAACTGTCCTTCTGTCACGATGTTATGAACTGTTTTATGTTTGACAGGTATAGTATAGTCGGGTTCTGTTAGTAATGAAGGAAAGTGTTGGAGTAATTGTGTATACTTGTTGTCTAGTGAAAATAATTTTGGCAATTTTGTTTCTGTAATGTTTCTATAATAAATGTAAATGGTAATTCGCGTCGTAAATTTAAGTCTAGAGTTAATAATTATAAGCTTGAAGTGTCAAATCAGTTTTCTGTCTATTAATTTTAAATTTTAAGTATCGATACTTCCGCTCCGCTATTAATAAGAAAATTTACTTTATTTGACGGATCAAATACGAAAAGACGACTTGTTAGTGTGACGGGCCTATCATCAGTCGTCGCGATAAGAGTCTTTTAGTTTGCAGTATTGTGTGGCATAGTGTTGTGTTGTGTAGGATGGTTGTTTCGAACGAATGAACATGGTTGCTCACACGTCCGTGCTTGATTGCCGAATCCATAATGGTAATAACATACCCAAGAAGTATTGTTTTGAGGCCTTCGTCTCGAGCTTGACTTGCGTCTTGTTCGTAAGTTGAAACGAAATCTGTTTTCTGACTTAAGAGTGTTCACTTCTAATGTCAATTGTTTAAAAGATTCCAAAATCTTTGAAGTGGAAATTGTCAAAGCTTGTACCATGTTTTTGAGTTCAACCGTATTGGGGAAGGTTTTCCAAAGGCACTGACGTAATTTTCAGTCATAACTTCCTAGAGTTTGTTGGCTAAAGCTAAAGGTCCCTCAATAGTTTTATGGCCTGGCCCAGTCAACGCTATGTTTAAAGTTTTGGGTAGTTTCCTAAGCCATACCTTTAAAAGGAAATCTGGTTCCTCTGAAGAACCGGTCTGAAGCAAGAGCGATCTGTAAAACTGGGATGGCTTTCGGTCTCCAATTTCGCAGCCGGAAAGAATTTTGTCAATTCTTTTATTCTCATTTAGAGAATGACGTTCGATTATAATTTTCTTCAAATTTTCATACAAATTGGTCTGTGAAGGTTTTTGTATGAAGTCAAGAACTATCTAAATAACATCCTGTGGAAGGGCTGTAATAACTAAATATTTGTTCTTAGTCTTGTCTGCCTTTATTGATTTTGCCTGAAACTGAATCTCGGCATGGACGAACTATGCCTCGGGACAAGTTGTCCAAAATTGTGGTCATTTAACAGATGTCGCGTGTATTTCCGTACTGTAAGACATTTCAAAAGGATTAAGAAGTGTGTCTGTGTCAAGAGTAATTAGCGGATTGTCTCCTTTTCCACGTTGAGAAGAGTGAGGAGGGAATATTGCAGACTCATTGTGAATGTTTAACTGTGTCCGTAAAATGTGTTACCCTAGTGCAGTGGAGTGCCTACGCGTGTAAGAATATAGGTTTCTTTCGACCCTATCGTACTACGTACGTTTTAAAAGCTACGGTGTATGCCTCGTGATAAACTAAAATAAAAAACAACCAGTCAAAAAGTTTTTATAAAATATCAAATAAAAAAAAATATTACAAAATGTTTAAATAATAGAGATGAAAACGTAGATATCGTAGTTGTAGATGTTGTTGTTGTGGTGCTGGTGTTGTTGTTGGTGTTGGTGTCTAAGTTGGGATGTTGAGGAATTTTTTACTGCTGAAGTTGATGTTGTTTGACAACTTGGACTCAATGAGCGACAAGTGAAGCAATGATGAAGAGGTGAGTAACAACAGTTTCTTCAAATGAAGAAAAAATATTCTTCACCAACTGTTTTGCTCTTCTTTACTTCATGAACAAAAAAATCTGCTCAGCTATTCACGCAAATGAAAATGAGCAGAATTATTTTTTGAACAAAAAATTCCTTCATATTCATGAGGCTTCATGAGTGAGCAAATACGCACCCTGGCTGTAATACCCCTTTCTGTTGAAAAAAGATGCTTATCGCTTTTGGATGCGTTTATTTTTATATTAATGCCATCAATATCCAATGTGATTCCAGGCATACCACATCTTTGGACAAACTCTGTCTTCGCGTCTCGTTCCTAATCTCTATCCATATGCAATCTGCAAAGAGGATCTCTTAGAACGAAGGAGCCCTTGCAAAGAATCCAGAACTAACGAAAAACTTGACTGTGCTATATTGACATTAAAGTCTTCCAATTTTATGTTCATAACTGCTTTCTGCTAAGAATCTTAAACAAGCAGCAAGCTTATGCGTTGCAGTAAATGCACCTTGTCAATTGGTTTGGACATTGCTACTTTCCAATTCTCATGAGACTTATTTGAAAACACTCTTATTAAGTTTATAATTTTGATTATAGCTGGAATATTCAAATATAGTCGATGTGACTATTTTTTAAGAAATAAATTCAATTTAAATTTATGATGCGATACTTACTCTTTGTCGGCTATATCCATGATATTTTTTGTAGTTTACCTTAAGCATCTTTCCATCCTCATGTCGGTACAATCTGTCTCTTCAAGTCCGAAGAATACGTAGCAATTGTGTTCATATCCACAATATTCAATAGTTTTGTTTTATTAATTCTCTCGACAGAAATAACAAATTAGTAATGTATACATTTCAAGTTAAAAAGTAAATATTTTTAAATCGATAAAAAGGTGCTGGTCAGCAGAAAATGTCAAAATCTTCGACAAAACGGTTCGCATCGCTGGAGTCAACAATTGAAATAATTTTTTCTGAAACTGTTTTTTGCAACGGAATTTTTTCTTGCGGTGTCAGCAATGAGGCCTTTTGTCTGTTATGGATATTGGATATTTGGGCCTATTCGGCGAAATCTTTTATTCTGTTACGCATTTTCTGTTATCAATCGTAACAGATGCCGATCATAAAAGATCTGTTAAAATTGGTATTCAGTATATCGAACTTTTATGGCAACCTGTTATCAATCTTCGAAAATAAGAATCTATTACAATTCCGTTAACTTCTGTTATGAAATAGCTGATTGTTGTAAATAAATTTGTTCATAGCAAACAAAATGCAGAGCGAAAAAGTAAGTTAAGGGTTGTTTTAGGCAAAAGCTAATTATAAATTAAACAATTTTTTCTTCTGTATATTTCAGTCGTCTTTAAATTCGCTGCTGGTACTCTGACGTTCATAAGCAAATCGAAGAAAAAAAAACACAAGTCAACAAAATGCAGCCAATTCATGTTGTTACCGGCGCTGCCGGTCAAATTGCTTCTCATCTTGCATTTGCTTGATATTCCTCCTATGGTTGGTGTATTCGAGGGTGTCGTTATGGAATTAGCCGATTGTGCACTACCTCTACTACGGCAAGTTGTACCAACAATTGATCCAGCTATGGGCTTCGAGGATGTTGCCGCTGCCTTCATGGTTGGTTCAATGCCATGTAAGAAGGGTTTGGAACGCAAGGATTTGTTCTCGGCGAACGTGAAAATTTCCAAGATGCAGGGCCAGGCGGTGGATCTACATGCACGCAAGGATGTTAAGGTACACATATTGCTGTAAAAAAAAATAATTTTTCGACTAAATTCCCTTATTCTAGCAATGAGACAGTGTGCACAAAATCAGTCTGGGATGCCGACTTACTGCAAGGAGAATTTGATGAGACGGTGCAAAAGCGTGGCGCTGCTGTGATTTCCACACGTAGGATGTCTGCCGCTAAGGCTGCTTGCAATCATATGCACGATTTGTAGCACGGCACTCTTGCTGGTCAGTACGTCTTACGTGTCATTTCGAATGGCAGCTATGGAACGCCCACGGATTCCAACGCATTACCTGTTGTGATCTCAAACAAGCAAACAAATTTTTTAAGGTTTGCAGATCAACACAATAGGTGTCGGCTAAAGCATTTGTATTTGGTATTTTATACTTAAATTGTATAAATGTTTAATCAGTGTTAATACTATAAATACATGTTGAAGAATAAAATGTTTTTATAGAACTTAAATATTTAAAAGTAGTAAGAAATGATTTTAGACTGGGCCAAAAAACCAAAGTATATTCAAAGTCTTAAGCAGCCAATAAAATGTTTATTTGTAAAAATATTTTCGTCATAGTTTTAATAGAAAATACTCGCTTTTGTTTTGGTTTTTATTCGATGGTTGAATTTCATACTCGAAGTACATGTTAAATATCAAACTTCATATGCAAAATTGCAAGTTGAGTGCATATTAATAAAGATATAAAGATAAAAAAATCATATTAATAAAGATAAAAGCTTAAATATCGAGTTTCGTCATCACAGACTTTGGATGTTCCACGATTGGTTCCAATTTGTTCATGAGCAGTCGAGCATTCACCTTGCCCTAACGAAATAGCTGCACGAAGCGCACATCAGGAAGCTCGAATAGATTGCTTTGAAGCCGCAACTCTAGCAGAGTTGCTCGATGGTTTCGTCTAAAACATTAAATTGAACATAAACATATGCATATATTTATACTTAACAATTAGTTTACTTACATTTTTCGCCTTTTTTCAGAACTTCTTATTAAAATTCTCAATTAAATATCCATTTCAGAAATAAACTGTCACTTTAATAGAATTTGTTATGATAAAAGACTCAAAAATCTGTCTGTTATTCTGTTATGGTTTTTAACAGATTTCATAACAGATTTTGTCGCGCTGAATACCAATTATAGAATTTGTAATAGATTTTTTGACAGTTCGAAAATCTGTTATGATTTTTAACAGATTTCATAACAGATTTTGTCGTGCAGAATATGAATTTAAAACGCATAGCAGATTTTTTGACAGCTAAAAAATTTGTATGGGAAATCATAACAGAATAACAGAATTTTTTCATAAAAGATTGCGCAGAATAGGCCCAATTGTCAATTTTCCTAAAATTTTTTTATTTTAATAAACAAAAAAGTTCACGTTACAAAAAAGTAGCGCGTTTATTGAATAAATTTGTATAATATTCTATTTTTTCCTTTTTAGTTTAAGAAGTACTGTGAACCAATTCTCCACTCAGCCGGCCTACCTATTGATTTAATCAAAACTTGTTATGCAGGACATGCTAAAACTTTAATTGAAGACACAGATAAAATACCGGCTGCAGTCATTGTTGCTGGTGGTAAAGGTACTGCATCCGAAGTTGTTACTGGATTAATGAGAAATGGAAAATCAATATGTCCGGTTGCTTTTCTTCCTATGGGATCTAAAAACAGTATGCCTCTTCTTTTTGGTCGCCTGGACTTTGTAAAATGTTTAACAAAGTCTATACTTTGCATGCTCAATGGAAGTTTTGAATCTGAAAATATAATGAAATATGAATTAATTGAAAATAGACATTCAAATAGCAAGCCAATCTACGGACTTAATTCTTTAATATGGGGCGTAGAAAGAGATCTTGATGCCCTGGAAAATAAATATTGGTATTTCGGATTTTTAAAACGCCATGCAGCTATACTACTGAATGCTTTTTCAGATAATTTATCATGGAAATGTTCAGCTGATCTTATATACTCACCTGCTTGCAATGGATGTAGTAACTGTTTTCGTGTTGAAAAAACAAAGATATTTAAATTTTTGCAAAATAGAGATGGTAAAATGTCATCTAATCTAATTAATAACAAAATTATCAACTGCAGAACAAAAATCCACTGTAATGTTGAAACAAGCAATTTGACAATAACATCACAATTCAACACGGAAAATGTACCTGAGCTCTTAATTAAATCATGCTACAAATTAGTTCCCGGTTTTGAATTTGTCAAAAGCAGCATTTTAGATCCAACCTATCTTACTGATCCAAGCTTAAAAATTACTAGTCGTACCATAGATATAATACCAAGAACATCAACAAATATAAAATTTTATTCTATTGATGGTGAGGAATATGAAGTCCGTCCAATCAAAGTCACAATTATTCCACAAGCTATACGAGTTTTCAAATAATAATCAAATAAGAGTTTTTATTTCGTACACAATTGCAGTTCCTGTTCCGGTCGAAAAGGAAATTAGCGAATTAAATTTAAGTCGTTAATTAAACGGCTAACTTATATGCTGTGAGATAAATTAGTGAATGAAATTTATATTATCTATATACAATGATGTAAAAAATAAAAAAAGTGCTTGTGTGTTTTTCTTTTGTTTCATTATTTATTTGTGAATTTGTTTTGAAAGTTTACATATGACTTAAATATTAAGGTAACTGTATATTCTGATATATAAAAAAATCAACTTTGACGAAATTTAAAAAAAGAATCATTCTTTGTCCACGGAAAAAATAATAGGAACAAAAAAGTTCTAACTAACATACTGTTGGATGAAGAAAACTATATTTGAAAATTCCTGAAAACGAATCAAAAAGAAGAGGAAAATCCCGTCTCTTTCACCAACTTGTCAATTTATTATGATTTCTAAAGAATTACTTTTTCTTTAGCTTCCCGTGTGCAAGGCCTCTGTTACTGAGTTTAGTTCGCAATAGTAAGAAGGCATGATCGGGCGTGCAGACAAGTTGCTTAAGGGGGGAAACGCAGCCAGAGGCCGAAAAAAGGTCATGTTTGTGCATTTTTTTAAGGAAACCTATGGAATATTTTTAAATGATGGTTTTTATACCTAAAAATATACACATTCAAGAGTATTTTTAGTTTTTTTTTTATTAAAAAAAAATTTAATTTTAAGGTCGATACAGCACTTTTTGTAGAGCGCTCTGAAAAAAGGTGAAATGCGGTGACCAAGATTGCTCCTCCTAAATTCATCTGAAACAAAAAAATTAAATATATTATTAAAGTAGATACTTAAAACTCGTACTTGTCATAGCCGTTTTTGAAAATATTGATTTTTCACAAAATGGCGGACTTTCGAACGTAAATAAACGATTTTCGACCAAAAATTCGTCATAGTTTTGCCTATAAAAAATGGACGAAGCTAAAAAAAAAAATCCTATGACAAGTACGAGATTATTATGAATAAAATAAGCCTGCAAAAAAATCAAAACGATCGGTTCACTGAGCTTTGAGAAATCTTGGTCACCGACTTTGAAAACATGGTTTCGAGAAAAACGCGTTTGAAAATAAGCGCCACCACTGCGCGCTCTAGAAGGCGGTTCACTCACTAGGCTATAACTTTGTTATTTTATGAGATATCGACTTGAAATTTTCACCACATATTCTTGAGACTTAAGAAAATGCAAAACATTTTGAAAAAAAAGTTCTGACTGCGTTTCCCCCCTTAAACAATTTGATCATTAATTTATTTAAAACTAAAATACGAATACTTTTTTCTCAAAATTTACCAATTTTTAACTTTAAACTAGTTTTACTTTAATATATTGTTGTTGAACCACGGTTTTTAAAACTTCGGTACATCGGCGGAATATCAGTTCGCTCGTTGCTTTCTTGTCGTACTGACGTCTTTTAATCTTATAAATTTCAAAGTTTTCTTTAAGTCAATTAATAAACAAAATTAAAACTATATTTGGTTCATCATTTTTGCTGGGTCTTCTTGTAGCGTGCCAGCATTCATATAAATCCTTTTTACAAAAAATTTAATATAAACATTATTTTATCTGTGCGAGAGCGAATTATTATATTCTTCTTGCACATATTCTTCGAAGTCATCGCTTAATTTCATTGCTTCTTTTTTTTCTTTTAACTACAAACAGGTTTTCTGTGTGCAAGTGAGTGAGAGTGATTGTTTTTTTATTACACTTGCTCATCTGTTTTTGGCCTGTTTTGTTTTGTTATTAGCTGCGTTCGATTCGCCAGTGCTCAACTCAACTACGAAAAAAACGGCTACTCGCTTAGCTGTAACTTGCTCAATAGTTGGCAACACTTGTTTTGACATATCATATTTAAAGTCTGTCAATAAATTGAATTGAAAATGAGAAATAAATAATACATTTTATTTAAAAGAAATAATGGACACCAGTCGACGAGAAAAGGTATGTATGTCTTGTTAATAAAACTGTTGGGATCGCTCTAAAGTCGATTCCTGCGACGGTACAAAAAATATCAATTAGAGTATTGATGAATATCAATGGGCTTTCTTCTGCTTGCGAACTCTTTATGCAAGGAGGAGAATTGCTTTCAATGGAAGATCCTATTGCTGTTCTAAAAATTCATTTGAGTTGCACACTCTTTCTTTCCGTTGTTGAGACGACCAGAAGAAAACTTGGCCTCAAAGCTTATTACTGATTTCTTTATTTAATTATTTCTTGGAAAACTATTACAGATATCATTGGTCTTGAAAACCAAAAAGATGTACTGCAGTGTGATGCAAACTTTTCCGAATTTATTAACCTCTTCGAAACATCAAGCTCAAGCTCCAGTTCAAGTTCTGACGACTCAATACGTGAGGAGCGTCATAAGTGCTCAAATTTTTTGGAAGTGATTGAAAATTATTCAGATAAAGAGTTCAAAGAACATATGCGGTTAAAACGAGGAACTGCCAACATGTTAATAGGTATGAGTACAAATAAAAATCATTTAACTCGAACATAATTCTGCTCATAAGGATTAGGTACGATCGGTCGTATGCGTAAACTTAGTACATCCGGGTGAACCGACTATGAAATGCTCTACAGACAGGGGGAGTTACATACATTTGCACAAAGTTATATACCTTTTAATAATCTAATGTAATTTTATGCATAACGCCCTATTTACTTTGAAAAATCTCTTTATTTTAGAGAGGTATTCTGGCAGCTTCATACCAAAGAAAACTAGTGGCGGAAGACCAGCTATAGAACCAAAAAAGCAAATTTTTTGCTATATTTGGTACGTTAGTAATACTGTAACCTACCGGCAACTATCGAACCTATTCGGAATTTCCAAATCGACGGCTTGGCTAGTTGTTAACAAAGTTACGTCATGGATGGTTTCAATTGGTCACGAGTATATAAAATGGCCTCAAGGAGCTGCAGCACAAGAAGTAGAACGAATGTTTCGAAAAAAAGGAATTCCAGGGGTAATTGGGGCAATTGATTGCACTCACATCAGCATAAAAGCTCCAAAAATAAACAAGGAAGGATACTTTGACCGAAAACAAAACTATAGCCTAGTGCTGCAAGCGGTTGTCGATGGTGAAAAAAAATTTACCGATATAACTTGTGGCGAGCCCGGATCATTGCACGACAGCAGGATTCTTCGCAGATCTGATCTTTACAGAAGAGCAGAATCCGACTTCGACAACTTATTTCCGAGATCGTACTTTATATTAGGCGATTCAGCATACCCATGTACCAGTTGGCTTGTACCACCATTTAAGGACTATGGAAACTTAACACAACAACAAAAACAGTTCAACAAGGTCCATTCCTCAACCCGAATCGTAGTTGAGAATGCTTTCGGCTTGCTGAAAACACGATTCAGAAGGTTGTTGAAATTGACTGAGCAAAGTAATATCTGCTCAATTGTAAATATTATTGTGAGTGTATGTATTTTACATAACCTATCGTCGTTCGCAAATTATTGTGTTCTATATGACAAAAATGTTTTTTTGGTAAATCAAGTTTAAAGTTTAGTAAAAAACTGAACCGAAAAATCTGCCGCGATTTTCTTACCAATGAAAGTTCAAGAGTTTGTGGTTTTTTCTGTCAAAAAAAAATGTTCATCCTTGGAAGCGTTTTTTAGAGTAAGATGCGTTAAAAAAAAAATAATTTGTTCCATATGCACTTATTTACGAAACTATTCTTGTTTTATAGCATATAGAACAAAATGTAATATGTATTGGAGAAATGAAAAGCAATGTGATTTCACTCAATAAAAACTTTATTTCATATATTATAATATTAACTTAATTTTAAACTTAATCTTATACATATGTTCTTATGAGTCCACTTAAATCAATACCTGTTAATTTCTTAAAAGGTAAGTTTCGACTACAAAATCAAGTAAAAAATTATCCAAATTTATTTGACTTCGATTCCACGAAGTTCATACTGGATTTACGGAGATTTTTTAATTGAAGCAAGTTTTTTAAAAAAACGAAGACAAAAAGTTGTACCTATATTTTAAATTGTATTAAACAAATTATTATGGGTATTCACGGGTTGATGCGAAACACAGTTGCGACGATGCGAAAATGCAAGATTGCGAATTTTTGCTTCATTCCAACAACAAACACATTAGAAGCAATTTTGGGACTCTTCTTGAATTACGCACTGCTCAAACCTATTGCGAAAGCGCACAAACAGTGATGCGAAACAGATGATTCTTGTTATGGGTGTTTTCAAGCATAGTTGCCATCTGGGTAAAACTTAAAAAAGGCTAAGTTTGTACGTTGATTTAAATAAGTTTTTGTTATTTTGAAATAAGGTGGCAATATATTTCTTTCCGCTATCGTAAAGTTACAATATTGATGTTCACGCGTTAGTGCGAAAAAATATGTTGCATTTTCGCATTCTTGCAATTCGCATCAACCCGTGAATACCCCTATTGTAGTATGCCACTGCATAAAGTGATAAAAAGTTGTATAAACTTTTCACATCATTTACTTTCTCCAATGATATCTTCTTATCTATTGCTTATCCATTCGTATTCTTAGTATTAAGCTTTTTTTAAACGTTGTTGTAAAATTAAACTTCTAATCTTATGTTATTTATGATGGGTATTTTCTTTTCGTTTTTGTTTCATTTTATTTACCAACTGCAATCTAAAGCGGGATTTTTTCTTTTTTGTTTCATTTCATTTGCCAAGTGCAATGTGAAGCTAAGAAAAAAACCAGTAAAAAATCAAAAAAAAAAGCAAAATACAAAGACCTCCAAATAAAAACTTTAATAACTTTATTTAGACTTGCATATAGAACAAAATAAAAAAATATTTTTTTTACTTAGTATTTTTGCTTCGTTTTTGTTCTATATGCACGATTTTTTGCATATAGAACACAATAGGTTACGAAACTTGTCACAACAGTGTTGTATAGCACAAAGTCGATGTCTCATATTTCGAAAACTATAAAAGATAAAAGCAAACTGATGACACAGATCGATAGATCTCGAAAAATTTGCCTATATACCAGTCTTATCTCAATTTTTTCAATTTTGTGATATAGCACACAATAATTTACGAACGACGATATGTATTTTGTTCGATAATAATGCAGATATGGTCGATAATCCAGAAGAACAGCAAGAAAACAACAATTCAACTTTAACTGAAGAGTCGATTGAAAATCTGCCGGCTTCTAATAGTCGCAGAGATTCACTCTTCAATTCTTTAGTACGTCAACATATTATTTAATCATCTATTTCATTTTTTACCTTTTGCAAATATTCCTTTTTTGACAATTTTTGCTATTAAGTCATTAAAAATTGATTTTTTGTGGAATTTAGTATAAATATAACCTTAGTGGTTCGAATATTTAAAATAAAAATACGAATATACATTAAATTTTGCATACATAAAAAAAGGCACTTTCTGTTTTTTTAAGTTTTCAACGCCTACCGCGTAAGCAGCTTAATTTTTTAATTTCTTCATTTTTCAGCAGGCTAGCTGCTTTAAAGTTGAAGGCCAAACATTTGAGGCAACATTGTTGCTTAGAATGAAAAGCAACATATTTAATAAGCAAGAAAACTAGCTTGACTTGTGAGTTGCTGAATTTTAAGCATACACGAACTTTTGTTTAGCTTCATTAAGAAATTTTTGTCCATCAAAAAAAGATTTGAAATTTTGGTTAGTTTTATTTAAACATACATCTAAATAAATATTTATTGCAATAAATTTTTTAACAAATCAGTTTTTTCTTTGTTGTTTTTTTCTGCCAGTTCAATTAATTTTTTATAAAAGTCTTGCCTTTGGCAGCTTTTCTCCTCTGCTATTTTTCTCTTCAGCTCAAGTTTCGCCTCATAATAAATTTCACGAGCAGATTTTCTTTTTCGTGAAGCGTTACGTGATGTCGATGGAGTCTCTTGTAATATTGGTGAAGATTGTGGTGATGGCGTTGTGGTGATGGTTGGTAGCTGAGTTGTCGACTGCAAAAGTGTTTGAGTTGTTGTTGATGAAGATAGTGGTTCTTGGAAAAGAATTTGTGTTGTGGAAGGTAATAGGGGTGATTCATGAGATAGTGCGTGTGTTGTTGTTGGTTGTTGTTGCAGTGTTTCTATAGATGTAAGTGATGATGTTTGTTCCTGTGTAAATGTTTGTTCTGATGTAAGCGTTTGAAACGCTGTCTGTATTGCCATAGGTTGTTGTGGTGTTTCGTTATAATTAAGGGGTTTGCATGGTCTTCTTCCCACATGCAGTGTATGCGCGTTTGAAATTATGGCACTTCTTCCAAAAATTTCATCCATTTCCTGCATGTACGGGGCAATGCATGGAGATGCACCTGTTTGCCGTGCATTGTCTTTTGCAGATTTATATGCACTTAGCAGAGTTCTTATTTTGCTTTCCAGAGTAATTACAGTAAGGTTGATATCCTGAAAAGTTGAAATATCATATATAAAATAAAAATATAGTTATAGTCGGAGTGGACGAGAATCCCATAGAACGAAATTGGCCCCCTCTCTTCGTAAATCAATTCTAAAATGCATACCGTAAAGCCCTGGGCCAACATGTCTTCCAATATGTGCGTGTACGCAGTTCTTTTTTTTCTAGTATGGTTAAACTCCTCTCTTCTTGCCATATAACAAGCAAGAAGCACCTTGGTTTCGCCAACTGTCCACACCTTTCGTTTCCTATTAAAGAAATCATTATATTTAAATTATTTTGCACATTTGCTTTATTTACCCCTTTTCAGCATCTGACATTTTTAAATATTTTTGAAATAACACTTTTTTAATCAGAAAAAACTGTAAAACTAAATTTTGTTTTTGTACTCACATCATATTTTGACAGAATCTATTACATTTTACTTATTCCGTACACAAACCAACTAAAAAATAAGAACTTGGCAACACAACTTTACTCAACTCAACTGATAATCGACCTACTCTATACTCAACTAGCTGTAGACTTTGTTGTTGTTTTCCCATACAAATTTTGAAATAAGCGACTTGAATTGAGTATAGGCTGGCGAATCGAACGCAGCTATTATTTCAATAACCAGGGCTGCACTTAATAACTTTACAGTGTTTATTAAACTGTTTTATTGAAAAACCAAGTATCTTCTTTTTTGTGGTTTCTTGCATTTTATTAATTTTTTACATTGTTCTATAAAAGACGAATCCGACCGCGTGGTAAATTGCTGGTTGTGCGATTCGTTTTTCCACTTCAAGTGCGCATCGTTGAATGGAAGAATTTATGACGCAATCAACGAAGGCAAAGGACTTCGTTGGTCGTGTATTGATTGCAGGTCTACGGATGTTGATATCCTTAAGCTTATTAGACAATCTAGAAGAGGCTTCTTGGAATGGTCGAAAGATTTAGAGGCGGCTCAGGCCAGATTAGCCGAATTTGAAATTTTGTTCAAAAAGTTCAAGGTCTTGGATGAAGCTTCTGCGTCTCCAAAACGAAAGCGAAGTAACAAAAATCTTCGAAGCTCAGCAAAATCTACTGCAATAGCCTTGCCTTTGTCCTCAAATATTGAACCTATTCCACCTGCCTCAGTTTTACCACCTGAAGGACCTCAGAAAAAGTCTATTATTACAAATCAGAGTACTGATCAGCTAACGCCTACTAACGCTGCAGTCTCAGTTGATTTAACTTTAACTATACCTTCTTCAGCAGCTCCTGTAAAAGATAGTTCTCCTTCTGTTGCAAAAAAAACATATGCTCAGACTTGTGCTACTAATGTTTCTCCTAGTATTGCTACGAGTACTAATATTATTTCTTCCTCTCCTAGTTCGGTTTCTACTGAAGCTATACCGAAGCAAATATCAAATAGCAGCAATAAATTACCTGATCATAAGGAACTTGTAGTTATTCCGCCAGCAAAATGTATATTTGTTTCTCGCTTTGCAGTTGATACATCAGAAGGTGATATCTTATATTATTTAAACTCTAAGTTAAACCTTCTTAATAAGAAGATTTCGGCGGAATATCAGTTCGCTCGTTGCTTTCTTGTCGTACTGACGTCTTTTAATCTTATAAATTTCAAAGTTTTCTTTAAGTCAATTAATAAACAAAATTAAAACTATATTTGGTTCATCATTTTTGCTGGGTCTTCTTGTAGCGTGCCAGCATTCATATAAATCCTTTTTACAAAAAATTTAATATAAACATTATTTTATCTGTGCGAGAGCGAATTATTATATTCTTCTTGCACATATTCTTCGAAGTCATCGCTTAATTTCATTGCTTCTTTTTTTTCTTTTAACTACAAACAGGTTTTCTGTGTGCAAGTGAGTGAGAGTGATTGTTTTTTTATTACACTTGCTCATCTGTTTTTGGCCTGTTTTGTTTTGTTATTAGCTGCGTTCGATTCGCCAGTGCTCAACTCAACTACGAAAAAAACGGCTACTCGCTTAGCTGTAACTTGCTCAATAGTTGGCAACACTTGTTTTGACATATCATATTTAAAGTCTGTCAATAAATTGAATTGAAAATGAGAAATAAATAATACATTTTATTTAAAAGAAATAATGGACACCAGTGGACGAGAAAAGGTATGTATGTCTTGTTAATAAAACTGTTGGGATCGCTCTAAAGTCGATTCCTGCGACGGTACAAAAAATATCAATTAGAGTATTGATGAATATCAATGGGCTTTCTTCTGCTTGCGAACTCTTTATGCAAGGAGGAGAATTGCTTTCAATGGAAGATCCTATTGCTGTTCTAAAAATTCATTTGAGTTGCACACTCTTTCTTTCCGTTGTTGAGACGACCAGAAGAAAACTTGGCCTCAAAGCTTATTACTGATTTCTTTATTTAATTATTTCTTGGAAAACTATTACAGATATCATTGGTCTTGGAAAACCAAATAGATGTACTGCAGTGTGATGCAAACTTTTCCGAATTTATTAACCTCTTCGAAACATCAAGCTCAAGCTCCAGTTCAAGTTCTGACGACTCAATACGTGAGGAGCGTCATAAGTGCTCAAATTTTTTGGAAGTGATTGAAAATTATTCAGATAAAGAGTTCAAAGAACATATGCGGTTAAAACGAGGAACTGCCAACATGTTAATAGGTATGAGTACAAATAAAAATCATTTAACTCGAACATAATTCTGCTCATAAGGATTAGGTACGATCGGTCGTATGCGTAAACTTAGTACATCCGGGTGAACCGACTATGAAATGCTCTACAGACAGGGGGAGTTACATACATTTGCACAAAGTTATATACCTTTTAATAATCTAATGTAATTTTATGCATAACGCCCTATTTACTTTGAAAAATCTCTTTATTTTAGAGAGGTATTCTGGCAGCCTCATACCAAAGGAAACTAGTGGCGGAAGACCAGCTATAGAACCAAAAAAGCAAATTTTTTGCAATATTTGGTACGTCAGTAATACTGTAACCTACCGGCAACTATCGAACCTATTCGGAATTTCCAAATCGACTGCTTGGCTAGTTGTTAACAAAGTTACGTCATGGATGGTTTCAATTGGTCACGAGTATATAAAATGGCCTCAAGGAGCTGCAGCACAAGAAGTAGAACGAATGTTTCGAAAAAAAGGAATTCCAGGGGTAATTGGGGCAATTGATTGCACTCACATCAGCATAAAAGCTCCAGAAATAAACAAGGAAGGATACTTTGACCGAAAACAAAACTATAGCCTAGTGCTGCAAGCGGTTGTCGATGGTGAAAAAAAATTTACCGATATAACTTGTGGCGAGCCCGGATCATTGCACGACAGCAGGATTCTTCGCAGATCTGATCTTTACAGAAGAGCAGAATCCGACTTCGACAACTTATTTCCGAGATCGTACTTTATATTAGGCGATTCAGCATACCCATGTACCAGTTGGCTTGTACCACCATTTAAGGACTATGGAAACTTAACACAACAACAAAAACAGTTCAACAAGGTCCATTCCTCAATCCGAATCGTAGTTGAGAATGCTTTCGGCTTGCTGAAAACACGATTCAGAAGGTTGTTGAAATTTACTGAGCAAAGTAATATCTGCTCAATTGTAAATATTATTGTGAGTGTATGTATTTTACATAACATATCGTCGTTCGCAAATTATTGTGTTCTATATGACAAAAATGTTTTTTTGGTAAATCAAGTTTAAAGTTTAGTAAAAAACTGAACCGAAAAATCTGCCGCGATTTTCTTACCAATGAAAGTTCAAGAGTTTGTGGTTTTTTCTGTCAAAAAAAAATGTTCATCCTTGGAAGCGTTTTTTAGAGTAAGATGCGTTAAAAAAAAAATAATTTGTTCCATATGCACTTATTTACGAAACTATTCTTGTTTTATAGCATATAGAACAAAATGTAATATGTATTGGAGAAATGAAAAGCAATGTGATTTCACTCAATAAAAACTTTATTTCATATATTATAATATTAACTTAATTTTAAACTTAATCTTATACATATGTTCTTATGAGTCCACTTAAATCAATACCTGTTAATTTCTTAAAAGGTAAGTTTCGACTACAAAATCAAGTAAAAAATTATCCAAATTTATTTGACTTCGATTCCACGAAGTTCATACTGGATTTACGGAGATTTTTTAATTGAAGCAAGTTTTTTAAAAAAACGAAGACAAAAAGTTGTACCTATATTTTAAATTGTATTAAACAAATTATTATGGGTATTCACGGGTTGATGCGAAACACAGTTGCGACGATGCGAAAATGCAAGATTGCGAATTTTTGCTTCATTCCAACAACAAACACATTAGAAGCAATTTTGGGACTCTTCTTGAATTACGCACTGCTCAAACCTATTGCGAAAGCGCACAAACAGTGATGCGAAACAGATGATTCTTGTTATGGGTGTTTTCAAGCAAAGTTGCCATCTGGGTAAAACTTAAAAAAGGCTAAGTTTGTACGTTGATTTAAATAAGTTTTTGTTATTTTGAAATAAGGTGGCAATAAATTTCTTTCCGCTATCGTAAAGTTACAATATTGATGTTCACGCGTTAGTGCGAAAAATATGTTGCATTTTCGCATTCTTGCAATTCGCATCAACCCGTGAATACCCCTATTGTAGTATGCCACTGCATAAAGTGATAAAAAGTTGTATAAACTTTTCACATCATTTACTTTCTCCAATGATATCTTCTTATCTATTGCTTATCCATTCGTATTCTTAGTATTAAGCTTTTTTTAAACGTTGTTGTAAAATTAAACTTCTAATCTTATGTTATTTATGATGGGTATTTTCTTTTCGTTTTTGTTTCATTTTATTTACCAACTGCAATCTAAAGCGGGATTTTTTCTTTTTTGTTTCATTTCATTTGCCAAGTGCAATGTGAAGCTAAGAAAAAAACCAGTAAAAAATCAAAAAAAAAAGCAAAATACAAAGACCTCCAAATAAAAACTTTAATAACTTTATTTAGACTTGCATATAGAACAAAATAAAAAAATATTTTTTTTACTTAGTATTTTTGCTTCGTTTTTGTTCTATATGCACGATTTTTTGCATATAGAACACAATAGGTTACGAAACTTGTCACAACAGTGTTGTATAGCACAAAGTCGATGTCTCATATTTCGAAAACTATAAAAGATAAAAGCAAACTGATGACACAGATCGATAGATCTCGAAAAATTTGCCTATATACCAGTCTTATCTCAATTTTTTCAATTTTGTGATATAGCACACAATAATTTACGAACGACGATATGTATTTTGTTCGATAATAATGCAGATATGGTCGATAATCCAGAAGAACAGCAAGAAAACAACAATTCAACTTTAACTGAAGAGTCGATTGAAAATCTGCCGGCTTCTAATAGTCGCAGAGATTCACTCTTCAATTCTTTAGTACGTCAACATATTATTTAATCATCTATTTCATTTTTTACCTTTTGCAAATATTCCTTTTTTGACAATTTTTGCTATTAAGTCATTAAAAATTGATTTTTTGTGGAATTTAGTATAAATATAACCTTAGTGGTTCGAATATTTAAAATAAAAATACGAATATACATTAAATTTTGCATACATAAAAAAAGGCACTTTCTGTTTTTTTAAGTTTTCAACGCCTACCGCGTAAGCAGCTTAATTTTTTAATTTCTTCATTTTTCAGCAGGCTAGCTGCTTTAAAGTTGAAGGCCAAACATTTGAGGCAACATTGTTGCTTAGAATGAAAAGCAACATATTTAATAAGCAAGAAAACTAGCTTGACTTGTGAGTTGCTGAATTTTAAGCATACACGAACTTTTGTTTAGCTTCATTAAGAAATTTTTGTCCATCAAAAAAAGATTTGAAATTTTGGTTAGTTTTATTTAAACATACATCTAAATAAATATTTATTGCAATAAATTTTTTAACAAATCAGTTTTTTCTTTGTTGTTTTTTTCTGCCAGTTCAATTAATTTTTTATAAAAGTCTTGCCTTTGGCAGCTTTTCTCCTCTGCTATTTTTCTCTTCAGCTCAAGTTTCGCCTCATAATAAATTTCACGAGCAGATTTTCTTTTTCGTGAAGCGTTACGTGATGTCGATGGAGTCTCTTGTAATATTGGTGAAGATTGTGGTGATGGCGTTGTGGTGATGGTTGGTAGCTGAGTTGTCGACTGCAAAAGTGTTTGAGTTGTTGTTGATGAAGATAGTGGTTCTTGGAAAAGAATTTGTGTTGTGGAAGGTAATAGGGGTGATTCATGAGATAGTGCGTGTGTTGTTGTTGGTTGTTGTTGCAGTGTTTCTATAGATGTAAGTGATGATGTTTGTTCCTGTGTAAATGTTTGTTCTGATGTAAGCGTTTGAAACGCTGTCTGTATTGCCATAGGTTGTTGTGGTGTTTCGTTATAATTAAGGGGTTTGCATGGTCTTCTTCCCACATGCAGTGTATGCGCGTTTGAAATTATGGCACTTCTTCCAAAAATTTCATCCATTTCCTGCATGTACGGGGCAATGCATGGAGATGCACCTGTTTGCCGTGCATTGTCTTTTGCAGATTTATATGCACTTAGCAGAGTTCTTATTTTGCTTTCCAGAGTAATTACAGTAAGGTTGATATCCTGAAAAGTTGAAATATCATATATAAAATAAAAATATAGTTATAGTCGGAGTGGACGAGAATCCCATAGAACGAAATTGGCCCCCTCTCTTCGTAAATCAATTCTAAAATGCATACCGTAAAGCCCTGGGCCAACATGTCTTCCAATATGTGCGTGTACGCAGTTCTTTTTTTTCTAGTATGGTTAAACTCCTCTCTTCTTGCCATATAACAAGCAAGAAGCACCTTGGTTTCGCCAACTGTCCACACCTTTCGTTTCCTATTAAAGAAATCATTATATTTAAATTATTTTGCACATTTGCTTTATTTACCCCTTTTCAGCATCTGACATTTTTAAATATTTTTGAAATAACACTTTTTTAATCAGAAAAAACTGTAAAACTAAATTTTGTTTTTGTACTCACATCATATTTTGACAGAATCTATTACATTTTACTTATTCCGTACACAAACCAACTAAAAAATAAGAACTTGGCAACACAACTTTACTCAACTCAACTGATAATCGACCTACTCTATACTCAACTAGCTGTAGACTTTGTTGTTGTTTTCCCATACAAATTTTGAAATAAGCGACTTGAATTGAGTATAGGCTGGCGAATCGAACGCAGCTATTATTTCAATAACCAGGGCTGCACTTAATAACTTTACAGTGTTTATTAAACTGTTTTATTGAAAAACCAAGTATCTTCTTTTTTGTGGTTTCTTGCATTTTATTAATTTTTTACATTGTTCTATAAAAGACGAATCCGACCGCGTGGTAAATTGCTGGTTGTGCGATTCGTTTTTCCACTTCAAGTGCGCATCGTTGAATGGAAGAATTTATGACGCAATCAACGAAGGCAAAGGACTTCGTTGGTCGTGTATTGATTGCAGGTCTACGGATGTTGATATCCTTAAGCTTATTAGACAATCTAGAAGAGGCTTCTTGGAATGGTCGAAAGATTTAGAGGCGGCTCAGGCCAGATTAGCCGAATTTGAAATTTTGTTCAAAAAGTTCAAGGTCTTGGATGAAGCTTCTGCGTCTCCAAAACGAAAGCGAAGTAACAAAAATCTTCGAAGCTCAGCAAAATCTACTGCAATAGCCTTGCCTTTGTCCTCAAATATTGAACCTATTCCACCTGCCTCAGTTTTACCACCTGAAGGACCTCAGAAAAAGTCTATTATTACAAATCAGAGTACTGATCAGCTAACGCCTACTAACGCTGCAGTCTCAGTTGATTTAACTTTAACTATACCTTCTTCAGCAGCTCCTGTAAAAGATAGTTCTCCTTCTGTTGCAAAAAAAACATATGCTCAGACTTGTGCTACTAATGTTTCTCCTAGTATTGCTACGAGTACTAATATTATTTCTTCCTCTCCTAGTTCGGTTTCTACTGAAGCTATACCGAAGCAAATATCAAATAGCAGCAATAAATTACCTGATCATAAGGAACTTGTAGTTATTCCGCCAGCAAAATGTATATTTGTTTCTCGCTTTGCAGTTGATACATCAGAAGGTGATATCTTATATTATTTAAACTCTAAGTTAAACCTTCTTAATAAGAAGATTTCGGCGGAATATCAGTTCGCTCGTTGCTTTCTTGTCGTACTGACGTCTTTTAATCTTATAAATTTCAAAGTTTTCTTTAAGTCAATTAATAAACAAAATTAAAACTATATTTGGTTCATCATTTTTGCTGGGTCTTCTTGTAGCGTGCCAGCATTCATATAAATCCTTTTTACAAAAAATTTAATATAAACATTATTTTATCTGTGCGAGAGCGAATTATTATATTCTTCTTGCACATATTCTTCGAAGTCATCGCTTAATTTCATTGCTTCTTTTTTTTCTTTTAACTACAAACAGGTTTTCTGTGTGCAAGTGAGTGAGAGTGATTGTTTTTTTATTACACTTGCTCATCTGTTTTTGGCCTGTTTTGTTTTGTTATTAGCTGCGTTCGATTCGCCAGTGCTCAACTCAACTACGAAAAAAACGGCTACTCGCTTAGCTGTAACTTGCTCAATAGTTGGCAACACTTGTTTTGACATATCATATTTAAAGTCTGTCAATAAATTGAATTGAAAATGAGAAATAAATAATACATTTTATTTAAAAGAAATAATGGACACCAGTCGACGAGAAAAGGTATGTATGTCTTGTTAATAAAACTGTTGGGATCGCTCTAAAGTCGATTCCTGCGACGGTACAAAAAATATCAATTAGAGTATTGATGAATATCAATGGGCTTTCTTCTGCTTGCGAACTCTTTATGCAAGGAGGAGAATTGCTTTCAATGGAAGATCCTATTGCTGTTCTAAAAATTCATTTGAGTTGCACACTCTTTCTTTCCGTTGTTGAGACGACCAGAAGAAAACTTGGCCTCAAAGCTTATTACTGATTTCTTTATTTAATTATTTCTTGGAAAACTATTACAGATATCATTGGTCTTGGAAAACCAAATAGATGTACTGCAGTGTGATGCAAACTTTTCCGAATTTATTAACCTCTTCGAAACATCAAGCTCAAGCTCCAGTTCAAGTTCTGACGACTCAATACGTGAGGAGCGTCATAAGTGCTCAAATTTTTTGGAAGTGATTGAAAATTATTCAGATAAAGAGTTCAAAGAACATATGCGGTTAAAACGAGGAACTGCCAACATGTTAATAGGTATGAGTACAAATAAAAATCATTTAACTCGAACATAATTCTGCTCATAAGGATTAGGTACGATCGGTCGTATGCGTAAACTTAGTACATCCGGGTGAACCGACTATGAAATGCTCTACAGACAGGGGGAGTTACATACATTTGCACAAAGTTATATACCTTTTAATAATCTAATGTAATTTTATGCATAACGCCCTATTTACTTTGAAAAATCTCTTTATTTTAGAGAGGTATTCTGGCAGCCTCATACCAAAGGAAACTAGTGGCGGAAGACCAGCTATAGAACCAAAAAAGCAAATTTTTTGCAATATTTGGTACGTCAGTAATACTGTAACCTACCGGCAACTATCGAACCTATTCGGAATTTCCAAATCGACTGCTTGGCTAGTTGTTAACAAAGTTACGTCATGGATGGTTTCAATTGGTCACGAGTATATAAAATGGCCTCAAGGAGCTGCAGCACAAGAAGTAGAACGAATGTTTCGAAAAAAAGGAATTCCAGGGGTAATTGGGGCAATTGATTGCACTCACATCAGCATAAAAGCTCCAGAAATAAACAAGGAAGGATACTTTGACCGAAAACAAAACTATAGCCTAGTGCTGCAAGCGGTTGTCGATGGTGAAAAAAAATTTACCGATATAACTTGTGGCGAGCCCGGATCATTGCACGACAGCAGGATTCTTCGCAGATCTGATCTTTACAGAAGAGCAGAATCCGACTTCGACAACTTATTTCCGAGATCGTACTTTATATTAGGCGATTCAGCATACCCATGTACCAGTTGGCTTGTACCACCATTTAAGGACTATGGAAACTTAACACAACAACAAAAACAGTTCAACAAGGTCCATTCCTCAATCCGAATCGTAGTTGAGAATGCTTACGGCTTGCTGAAAACACGATTCAGAAGGTTGTTGAAATTTACTGAGCAAAGTAATATCTGCTCAATTGTAAATATTATTGTGAGTGTATGTATTTTACATAACATATCGTCGTTCGCAAATTATTGTGTTCTATATGACAAAAATGTTTTTTTGGTAAATCAAGTTTAAAGTTTAGTAAAAAACTGAACCGAAAAATCTGCCGCGATTTTCTTACCAATGAAAGTTCAAGAGTTTGTGGTTTTTTCTGTCAAAAAAAAATGTTCATCCTTGGAAGCGTTTTTTAGAGTAAGATGCGTTAAAAAAAAAATAATTTGTTCCATATGCACTTATTTACGAAACTATTCTTGTTTTATAGCATATAGAACAAAATGTAATATGTATTGGAGAAATGAAAAGCAATGTGATTTCACTCAATAAAAACTTTATTTCATATATTATAATATTAACTTAATTTTAAACTTAATCTTATACATATGTTCTTATGAGTCCACTTAAATCAATACCTGTTAATTTCTTAAAAGGTAAGTTTCGACTACAAAATCAAGTAAAAAATTATCCAAATTTATTTGACTTCGATTCCACGAAGTTCATACTGGATTTACGGAGATTTTTTAATTGAAGCAAGTTTTTTAAAAAAACGAAGACAAAAAGTTGTACCTATATTTTAAATTGTATTAAACAAATTATTATGGGTATTCACGGGTTGATGCGAAACACAGTTGCGACGATGCGAAAATGCAAGATTGCGAATTTTTGCTTCATTCCAACAACAAACACATTAGAAGCAATTTTGGGACTCTTCTTGAATTACGCACTGCTCAAACCTATTGCGAAAGCGCACAAACAGTGATGCGAAACAGATGATTCTTGTTATGGGTGTTTTCAAGCAAAGTTGCCATCTGGGTAAAACTTAAAAAAGGCTAAGTTTGTACGTTGATTTAAATAAGTTTTTGTTATTTTGAAATAAGGTGGCAATAAATTTCTTTCCGCTATCGTAAAGTTACAATATTGATGTTCACGCGTTAGTGCGAAAAATATGTTGCATTTTCGCATTCTTGCAATTCGCATCAACCCGTGAATACCCCTATTGTAGTATGCCACTGCATAAAGTGATAAAAAGTTGTATAAACTTTTCACATCATTTACTTTCTCCAATGATATCTTCTTATCTATTGCTTATCCATTCGTATTCTTAGTATTAAGCTTTTTTTAAACGTTGTTGTAAAATTAAACTTCTAATCTTATGTTATTTATGATGGGTATTTTCTTTTCGTTTTTGTTTCATTTTATTTACCAACTGCAATCTAAAGCGGGATTTTTTCTTTTTTGTTTCATTTCATTTGCCAAGTGCAATGTGAAGCTAAGAAAAAAACCAGTAAAAAATCAAAAAAAAAAGCAAAATACAAAGACCTCCAAATAAAAACTTTAATAACTTTATTTAGACTTGCATATAGAACAAAATAAAAAAATATTTTTTTTACTTAGTATTTTTGCTTCGTTTTTGTTCTATATGCACGATTTTTTGCATATAGAACACAATAGGTTACGAAACTTGTCACAACAGTGTTGTATAGCACAAAGTCGATGTCTCATATTTCGAAAACTATAAAAGATAAAAGCAAACTGATGACACAGATCGATAGATCTCGAAAAATTTGCCTATATACCAGTCTTATCTCAATTTTTTCAATTTTGTGATATAGCACACAATAATTTACGAACGACGATATGTATTTTGTTCGATAATAATGCAGATATGGTCGATAATCCAGAAGAACAGCAAGAAAACAACAATTCAACTTTAACTGAAGAGTCGATTGAAAATCTGCCGGCTTCTAATAGTCGCAGAGATTCACTCTTCAATTCTTTAGTACGTCAACATATTATTTAATCATCTATTTCATTTTTTACCTTTTGCAAATATTCCTTTTTTGACAATTTTTGCTTTTAAGTCATTAAAAATTGATTTTTTGTGGAATTTAGTATAAATATAACCTTAGTGGTTCGAATATTTAAAATAAAAATACGAATATACATTAAATTTTGCATACATAAAAAAAGGCACTTTCTGTTTTTTTAAGTTTTCAACGCCTACCGCGTAAGCAGCTTAATTTTTTAATTTCTTCATTTTTCAGCAGGCTAGCTGCTTTAAAGTTGAAGGCCAAACATTTGAGGCAACATTGTTGCTTAGAATGAAAAGCAACATATTTAATAAGCAAGAAAACTAGCTTGACTTATGAGTTGCTGAATTTTAAGCATACACGAACTTTTGTTTAGCTTCATTAAGAAATTTTTGTCCATCAAAAAAAGATTTGAAATTTTGGTTAGTTTTATTTAAACATACATCTAAATAAATATTTATTGCAATAAATTTTTTAACAAATCAGTTTTTTCTTTGTTGTTTTTTTCTGCCAGTTCAATTAATTTTTTATAAAAGTCTTGCCTTTGGCAGCTTTTCTCCTCTGCTATTTTTCTCTTCAGCTCAAGTTTCGCCTCATAATAAATTTCACGAGCAGATTTTCTTTTTCGTGAAGCGTTACGTGATGTCGATGGAGTCTCTTGTAATATTGGTGAAGATTGTGGTGATGGCGTTGTGGTGATGGTTGGTAGCTGAGTTGTCGACTGCAAAAGTGTTTGAGTTGTTGTTGATGAAGATAGTGGTTCTTGGAAAAGAATTTGTGTTGTGGAAGGTAATAGGGGTGATTCATGAGATAGTGCGTGTGTTGTTGTTGGTTGTTGTTGCAGTGTTTCTATAGATGTAAGTGATGATGTTTGTTCCTGTGTAAATGTTTGTTCTGATGTAAGCGTTTGAAACGCTGTCTGTATTGCCATAGGTTGTTGTGGTGTTTCGTTATAATTAAGGGGTTTGCATGGTCTTCTTCCCACATGCAGTGTATGCGCGTTTGAAATTATGGCACTTCTTCCAAAAATTTCATCCATTTCCTGCATGTACGGGGCAATGCATGGAGATGCACCTGTTTGCCGTGCATTGTCTTTTGCAGATTTATATGCACTTAGCAGAGTTCTTATTTTGCTTTCCAGAGTAATTACAGTAAGGTTGATATCCTGAAAAGTTGAAATATCATATATAAAATAAAAATATAGTTATAGTCGGAGTGGACGAGAATCCCATAGAACGAAATTGGCCCCCTCTCTTCGTAAATCAATTCTAAAATGCATACCGTAAAGCCCTGGGCCAACATGTCTTCCAATATGTGCGTGTACGCAGTTCTTTTTTTTCTAGTATGGTTAAACTCCTCTCTTCTTGCCATATAACAAGCAAGAAGCACCTTGGTTTCGCCAACTGTCCACACCTTTCGTTTCCTATTAAAGAAATCATTATATTTAAATTATTTTGCACATTTGCTTTATTTACCCCTTTTCAGCATCTGACATTTTTAAATATTTTTGAAATAACACTTTTTTAATCAGAAAAAACTGTAAAACTAAATTTTGTTTTTGTACTCACATCATATTTTGACAGAATCTATTACATTTTACTTATTCCGTACACAAACCAACTAAAAAATAAGAACTTGGCAACACAACTTTACTCAACTCAACTGATAATCGACCTACTCTATACTCAACTAGCTGTAGACTTTGTTGTTGTTTTCCCATACAAATTTTGAAATAAGCGACTTGAATTGAGTATAGGCTGGCGAATCGAACGCAGCTATTATTTCAATAACCAGGGCTGCACTTAATAACTTTACAGTGTTTATTAAACTGTTTTATTGAAAAACCAAGTATCTTCTTTTTTGTGGTTTCTTGCATTTTATTAATTTTTTACATTGTTCTATAAAAGACGAATCCGACCGCGTGGTAAATTGCTGGTTGTGCGATTCGTTTTTCCACTTCAAGTGCGCATCGTTGAATGCAAGAATTTATGACGCAATCAACGAAGGCAAAGGACTTCGTTGGTCATGTATTGATTGCAGGTCTACGGATGTTGATATCCTTAAGCTTATTAGACAATCTAGAAGAGGCTTCTTGGAAGTGTCGAAAGATTTAGAGGCGGCTCAGGCCAGATTAGCCGAATTTGAAATTTTGTTCAAAAAGTTCAAGGTCTTGGATGAAGCTTCTGCGTCTCCAAAACGAAAGCGAAGTAACAAAAATCTTCGAAGCTCAGCAAAATCTACTGCAATAGCCTTGCCTTTGTCCTCAAATATTGAACCTATTCCACCTGCCTCAGTTTTACCACCTGAAGGACCTCAGAAAAAGTCTATTATTACAAATCAGAGTACTGATCAGCTAACGCCTACTAACGCTGCAGTCTCAGTTGATTTAACTTTAACTATACCTTCTTCAGCAGCTCCTGTAAAAGATAGTTCTCCTTCTGTTGCAAAAAAAACATATGCTCAGACTTGTGCTACTAATGTTTCTCCTAGTATTGCTACGAGTACTAATATTATTTCTTCCTCTCCTAGTTCGGTTTCTACTGAAGCTATACCGAAGCAAATATCAAATAGCAGCAATAAATTACCTGATCATAAGGAACTTGTAGTTATTCCGCCAGCAAAATGTATATTTGTTTCTCGCTTTGCAGTTGATACATCAGAAGGTGATATCTTATATTATTTAAACTCTAAGTTAAACCTTCTTAATAAGAAGATTTCGGCGGAATATCAGTTCGCTCGTTGCTTTCTTGTCGTACTGACGTCTTTTAATCTTATAAATTTCAAAGTTTTCTTTAAGTCAATTAATAAACAAAATTAAAACTATATTTGGTTCATCATTTTTGCTGGGTCTTCTTGTAGCGTGCCAGCATTCATATAAATCCTTTTTACAAAAAATTTAATATAAACATTATTTTATCTGTGCGAGAGCGAATTATTATATTCTTCTTGCACATATTCTTCGAAGTCATCGCTTAATTTCATTGCTTCTTTTTTTTCTTTTAACTACAAACAGGTTTTCTGTGTGCAAGTGAGTGAGAGTGATTGTTTTTTTATTACACTTGCTCATCTGTTTTTGGCCTGTTTTGTTTTGTTATTAGCTGCGTTCGATTCGCCAGTGCTCAACTCAACTACGAAAAAAACGGCTACTCGCTTAGCTGTAACTTGCTCAATAGTTGGCAACACTTGTTTTGACATATCATATTTAAAGTCTGTCAATAAATTGAATTGAAAATGAGAAATAAATAATACATTTTATTTAAAAGAAATAATGGACACCAGTCGACGAGAAAAGGTATGTATGTCTTGTTAATAAAACTGTTGGGATCGCTCTAAAGTCGATTCCTGCGACGGTACAAAAAATATCAATTAGAGTATTGATGAATATCAATGGGCTTTCTTCTGCTTGCGAACTCTTTATGCAAGGAGGAGAATTGCTTTCAATGGAAGATCCTATTGCTGTTCTAAAAATTCATTTGAGTTGCACACTCTTTCTTTCCGTTGTTGAGACGACCAGAAGAAAACTTGGCCTCAAAGCTTATTACTGATTTCTTTATTTAATTATTTCTTGGAAAACTATTACAGATATCATTGGTCTTGGAAAACCAAATAGATGTACTGCAGTGTGATGCAAACTTTTCCGAATTTATTAACCTCTTCGAAACATCAAGCTCAAGCTCCAGTTCAAGTTCTGACGACTCAATACGTGAGGAGCGTCATAAGTGCTCAAATTTTTTGGAAGTGATTGAAAATTATTCAGATAAAGAGTTCAAAGAACATATGCGGTTAAAACGAGGAACTGCCAACATGTTAATAGGTATGAGTACAAATAAAAATCATTTAACTCGAACATAATTCTGCTCATAAGGATTAGGTACGATCGGTCGTATGCGTAAACTTAGTACATCCGGGTGAACCGACTATGAAATGCTCTACAGACAGGGGGAGTTACATACATTTGCACAAAGTTATATACCTTTTAATAATCTAATGTAATTTTATGCATAACGCCCTATTTACTTTGAAAAATCTCTTTATTTTAGAGAGGTATTCTGGCAGCCTCATACCAAAGGAAACTAGTGGCGGAAGACCAGCTATAGAACCAAAAAAGCAAATTTTTTGCAATATTTGGTACGTTAGTAATACTGTAACCTACCGGCAACTATCGAACCTATTCGGAATTTCCAAATCGACTGCTTGGCTAGTTGTTAACAAAGTTACGTCATGGATGGTTTCAATTGGTCACGAGTATATAAAATGGCCTCAAGGAGCTGCAGCACAAGAAGTAGAACGAATGTTTCGAAAAAAAGGAATTCCAGGGGTAATTGGGGCAATTGATTGCACTCACATCAG
Organism: Pherbina coryleti; assembly: GCA_943735915.1. Classification (NCBI taxonomy): domain Eukaryota; kingdom Metazoa; phylum Arthropoda; class Insecta; order Diptera; family Sciomyzidae; genus Pherbina; species Pherbina coryleti. Next base: position 101,770,716 of record OX030948.1, on the reverse strand, counting down.
CATAAAAGCTCCAGAAATAAACAAGGAAGGATACTTTGACCGAAAACAAAACTATAGCCTAGTGCTGCAAGCGGTTGTCGATGGTGAAAAAAAATTTACCGATATAACTTGTGGCGAGCCCGGATCATTGCACGACAGCAGGATTCTTCGCAGATCTGATCTTTACAGAAGAGCAGAATCCGACTTCGACAACTTATTTCCGAGATCGTACTTTATATTAGGCGATTCAGCATACCCATGTACCAGTTGGCTTGTACCACCATTTAAGGACTATGGAAACTTAACACAACAACAAAAACAGTTCAACAAGGTCCATTCCTCAATCCGAATCGTAGTTGAGAATGCTTTCGGCTTGCTGAAAACACGATTCAGAAGGTTGTTGAAATTTACTGAGCAAAGTAATATCTGCTCAATTGTAAATATTATTGTGAGTGTATGTATTTTACATAACATATCGTCGTTCGCAAATTATTGTGTTCTATATGACAAAAATGTTTTTTTGGTAAATCAAGTTTAAAGTTTAGTAAAAAACTGAACCGAAAAATCTGCCGCGATTTTCTTACCAATGAAAGTTCAAGAGTTTGTGGTTTTTTCTGTCAAAAAAAAATGTTCATCCTTGGAAGCGTTTTTTAGAGTAAGATGCGTTAAAAAAAAAATAATTTGTTCCATATGCACTTATTTACGAAACTATTCTTGTTTTATAGCATATAGAACAAAATGTAATATGTATTGGAGAAATGAAAAGCAATGTGATTTCACTCAATAAAAACTTTATTTCATATATTATAATATTAACTTAATTTTAAACTTAATCTTATACATATGTTCTTATGAGTCCACTTAAATCAATACCTGTTAATTTCTTAAAAGGTAAGTTTCGACTACAAAATCAAGTAAAAAATTATCCAAATTTATTTGACTTCGATTCCACGAAGTTCATACTGGATTTACGGAGATTTTTTAATTGAAGCAAGTTTTTTAAAAAAACGAAGACAAAAAGTTGTACCTATATTTTAAATTGTATTAAACAAATTATTATGGGTATTCACGGGTTGATGCGAAACACAGTTGCGACGATGCGAAAATGCAATATTGCGAATTTTTGCTTCATTCCAACAACAAACACATTAGAAGCAATTTTGGGACTCTTCTTGAATTACGCACTGCTCAAACCTATTGCGAAAGCGCACAAACAGTGATGCGAAACAGATGATTCTTGTTATGGGTGTTTTCAAGCATAGTTGCCATCTGGGTAAAACTTAAAAAAGGCTAAGTTTGTACGTTGATTTAAATAAGTTTTTGTTATTTTGAAATAAGGTGGCAATATATTTCTTTCCGCTATCGTAAAGTTACAATATTGATGTTCACGCGTTAGTGCGAAAAATATGTTGCATTTTCGCATTCTTGCAATTCGCATCAACCCGTGAATACCCCTATTGTAGTATGCCACTGCATAAAGTGATAAAAAGTTGTATAAACTTTTCACATCATTTACTTTCTCCAATGATATCTTCTTATCTATTGCTTATCCATTCGTATTCTTAGTATTAAGCTTTTTTTAAACGTTGTTGTAAAATTAAACTTCTAATCTTATGTTATTTATGATGGGTATTTTCTTTTCGTTTTTGTTTCATTTTATTTACCAACTGCAATCTAAAGCGGGATTTTTTCTTTTTTGTTTCATTTCATTTGCCAAGTGCAATGTGAAGCTAAGAAAAAAACCAGTAAAAAATCAAAAAAAAAAGCAAAATACAAAGACCTCCAAATAAAAACTTTAATAACTTTATTTAGACTTGCATATAGAACAAAATAAAAAAATATTTTTTTTACTTAGTATTTTTGCTTCGTTTTTGTTCTATATGCACGATTTTTTGCATATAGAACACAATAGGTTACGAAACTTGTCACAACAGTGTTGTATAGCACAAAGTCGATGTCTCATATTTCGAAAACTATAAAAGATAAAAGCAAACTGATGACACAGATCGATAGATCTCGAAAAATTTGCCTATATACCAGTCTTATCTCAATTTTTTCAATTTTGTGATATAGCACACAATAATTTACGAACGACGATATGTATTTTGTTCGATAATAATGCAGATATGGTCGATAATCCAGAAGAACAGCAAGAAAACAACAATTCAACTTTAACTGAAGAGTCGATTGAAAATCTGCCGGCTTCTAATAGTCGCAGAGATTCACTCTTCAATTCTTTAGTACGTCAACATATTATTTAATCATCTATTTCATTTTTTACCTTTTGCAAATATTCCTTTTTTGACAATTTTTGCTTTTAAGTCATTAAAAATTGATTTTTTGTGGAATTTAGTATAAATATAACCTTAGTGGTTCGAATATTTAAAATAAAAATACGAATATACATTAAATTTTGCATACATAAAAAAAGGCACTTTCTGTTTTTTTAAGTTTTCAACGCCTACCGCGTAAGCAGCTTAATTTTTTAATTTCTTCATTTTTCAGCAGGCTAGCTGCTTTAAAGTTGAAGGCCAAACATTTGAGGCAACATTGTTGCTTAGAATGAAAAGCAACATATTTAATAAGCAAGAAAACTAGCTTGACTTGTGAGTTGCTGAATTTTAAGCATACACGAACTTTTGTTTAGCTTCATTAAGAAATTTTTGTCCATCAAAAAAAGATTTGAAATTTTGGTTAGTTTTATTTAAACATACATCTAAATAAATATTTATTGCAATAAATTTTTTAACAAATCAGTTTTTTCTTTGTTGTTTTTTTCTGCCAGTTCAATTAATTTTTTATAAAAGTCTTGCCTTTGGCAGCTTTTCTCCTCTGCTATTTTTCTCTTCAGCTCAAGTTTCGCCTCATAATAAATTTCACGAGCAGATTTTCTTTTTCGTGAAGCGTTACGTGATGTCGATGGAGTCTCTTGTAATATTGGTGAAGATTGTGGTGATGGCGTTGTGGTGATGGTTGGTAGCTGAGTTGTCGACTGCAAAAGTGTTTGAGTTGTTGTTGATGAAGATAGTGGTTCTTGGAAAAGAATTTGTGTTGTGGAAGGTAATAGGGGTGATTCATGAGATAGTGCGTGTGTTGTTGTTGGTTGTTGTTGCAGTGTTTCTATAGATGTAAGTGATGATGTTTGTTCCTGTGTAAATGTTTGTTCTGATGTAAGCGTTTGAAACGCTGTCTGTATTGCCATAGGTTGTTGTGGTGTTTCGTTATAATTAAGGGGTTTGCATGGTCTTCTTCCCACATGCAGTGTATGCGCGTTTGAAATTATGGCACTTCTTCCAAAAATTTCATCCATTTCCTGCATGTACGGGGCAATGCATGGAGATGCACCTGTTTGCCGTGCATTGTCTTTTGCAGATTTATATGCACTTAGCAGAGTTCTTATTTTGCTTTCCAGAGTAATTACAGTAAGGTTGATATCCTGAAAAGTTGAAATATCATATATAAAATAAAAATATAGTTATAGTCGGAGTGGACGAGAATCCCATAGAACGAAATTGGCCCCCTCTCTTCGTAAATCAATTCTAAAATGCATACCGTAAAGCCCTGGGCCAACATGTCTTCCAATATGTGCGTGTACGCAGTTCTTTTTTTTCTAGTATGGTTAAACTCCTCTCTTCTTGCCATATAACAAGCAAGAAGCACCTTGGTTTCGCCAACTGTCCACACCTTTCGTTTCCTATTAAAGAAATCATTATATTTAAATTATTTTGCACATTTGCTTTATTTACCCCTTTTCAGCATCTGACATTTTTAAATATTTTTGAAATAACACTTTTTTAATCAGAAAAAACTGTAAAACTAAATTTTGTTTTTGTACTCACATCATATTTTGACAGAATCTATTACATTTTACTTATTCCGTACACAAACCAACTAAAAAATAAGAACTTGGCAACACAACTTTACTCAACTCAACTGATAATCGACCTACTCTATACTCAACTAGCTGTAGACTTTGTTGTTGTTTTCCCATACAAATTTTGAAATAAGCGACTTGAATTGAGTATAGGCTGGCGAATCGAACGCAGCTATTATTTCAATAACCAGGGCTGCACTTAATAACTTTACAGTGTTTATTAAACTGTTTTATTGAAAAACCAAGTATCTTCTTTTTTGTGGTTTCTTGCATTTTATTAATTTTTTACATTGTTCTATAAAAGACGAATCCGACCGCGTGGTAAATTGCTGGTTGTGCGATTCGTTTTTCCACTTCAAGTGCGCATCGTTGAATGCAAGAATTTATGACGCAATCAACGAAGGCAAAGGACTTCGTTGGTCATGTATTGATTGCAGGTCTACGGATGTTGATATCCTTAAGCTTATTAGACAATCTAGAAGAGGCTTCTTGGAAGTGTCGAAAGATTTAGAGGCGGCTCAGGCCAGATTAGCCGAATTTGAAATTTTGTTCAAAAAGTTCAAGGTCTTGGATGAAGCTTCTGCGTCTCCAAAACGAAAGCGAAGTAACAAAAATCTTCGAAGCTCAGCAAAATCTACTGCAATAGCCTTGCCTTTGTCCTCAAATATTGAACCTATTCCACCTGCCTCAGTTTTACCACCTGAAGGACCTCAGAAAAAGTCTATTATTACAAATCAGAGTACTGATCAGCTAACGCCTACTAACGCTGCAGTCTCAGTTGATTTAACTTTAACTATACCTTCTTCAGCAGCTCCTGTAAAAGATAGTTCTCCTTCTGTTGCAAAAAAAACATATGCTCAGACTTGTGCTACTAATGTTTCTCCTAGTATTGCTACGAGTACTAATATTATTTCTTCCTCTCCTAGTTCGGTTTCTACTGAAGCTATACCGAAGCAAATATCAAATAGCAGCAATAAATTACCTGATCATAAGGAACTTGTAGTTATTCCGCCAGCAAAATGTATATTTGTTTCTCGCTTTGCAGTTGATACATCAGAAGGTGATATCTTATATTATTTAAACTCTAAGTTAAACCTTCTTAATAAGAAGATTTCGGCGGAATATCAGTTCGCTCGTTGCTTTCTTGTCGTACTGACGTCTTTTAATCTTATAAATTTCAAAGTTTTCTTTAAGTCAATTAATAAACAAAATTAAAACTATATTTGGTTCATCATTTTTGCTGGGTCTTCTTGTAGCGTGCCAGCATTCATATAAATCCTTTTTACAAAAAATTTAATATAAACATTATTTTATCTGTGCGAGAGCGAATTATTATATTCTTCTTGCACATATTCTTCGAAGTCATCGCTTAATTTCATTGCTTCTTTTTTTTCTTTTAACTACAAACAGGTTTTCTGTGTGCAAGTGAGTGAGAGTGATTGTTTTTTTATTACACTTGCTCATCTGTTTTTGGCCTGTTTTGTTTTGTTATTAGCTGCGTTCGATTCGCCAGTGCTCAACTCAACTACGAAAAAAACGGCTACTCGCTTAGCTGTAACTTGCTCAATAGTTGGCAACACTTGTTTTGACATATCATATTTAAAGTCTGTCAATAAATTGAATTGAAAATGAGAAATAAATAATACATTTTATTTAAAAGAAATAATGGACACCAGTCGACGAGAAAAGGTATGTATGTCTTGTTAATAAAACTGTTGGGATCGCTCTAAAGTCGATTCCTGCGACGGTACAAAAAATATCAATTAGAGTATTGATGAATATCAATGGGCTTTCTTCTGCTTGCGAACTCTTTATGCAAGGAGGAGAATTGCTTTCAATGGAAGATCCTATTGCTGTTCTAAAAATTCATTTGAGTTGCACACTCTTTCTTTCCGTTGTTGAGACGACCAGAAGAAAACTTGGCCTCAAAGCTTATTACTGATTTCTTTATTTAATTATTTCTTGGAAAACTATTACAGATATCATTGGTCTTGGAAAACCAAATAGATGTACTGCAGTGTGATGCAAACTTTTCCGAATTTATTAACCTCTTCGAAACATCAAGCTCAAGCTCCAGTTCAAGTTCTGACGACTCAATACGTGAGGAGCGTCATAAGTGCTCAAATTTTTTGGAAGTGATTGAAAATTATTCAGATAAAGAGTTCAAAGAACATATGCGGTTAAAACGAGGAACTGCCAACATGTTAATAGGTATGAGTACAAATAAAAATCATTTAACTCGAACATAATTCTGCTCATAAGGATTAGGTACGATCGGTCGTATGCGTAAACTTAGTACATCCGGGTGAACCGACTATGAAATGCTCTACAGACAGGGGGAGTTACATACATTTGCACAAAGTTATATACCTTTTAATAATCTAATGTAATTTTATGCATAACGCCCTATTTACTTTGAAAAATCTCTTTATTTTAGAGAGGTATTCTGGCAGCCTCATACCAAAGGAAACTAGTGGCGGAAGACCAGCTATAGAACCAAAAAAGCAAATTTTTTGCAATATTTGGTACGTTAGTAATACTGTAACCTACCGGCAACTATCGAACCTATTCGGAATTTCCAAATCGACTGCTTGGCTAGTTGTTAACAAAGTTACGTCATGGATGGTTTCAATTGGTCACGAGTATATAAAATGGCCTCAAGGAGCTGCAGCACAAGAAGTAGAACGAATGTTTCGAAAAAAAGGAATTCCAGGGGTAATTGGGGCAATTGATTGCACTCACATCAGCATAAAAGCTCCAGAAATAAACAAGGAAGGATACTTTGACCGAAAACAAAACTATAGCCTAGTGCTGCAAGCGGTTGTCGATGGTGAAAAAAAATTTACCGATATAACTTGTGGCGAGCCCGGATCATTGCACGACAGCAGGATTCTTCGCAGATCTGATCTTTACAGAAGAGCAGAATCCGACTTCGACAACTTATTTCCGAGATCGTACTTTATATTAGGCGATTCAGCATACCCATGTACCAGTTGGCTTGTACCACCATTTAAGGACTATGGAAACTTAACACAGCAACAAAAACAGTTCAACAAGGTCCATTCCTCAATCCGAATCGTAGTTGAGAATGCTTTCGGCTTGCTGAAAACACGATTCAGAAGGTTGTTGAAATTTACTGAGCAAAGTAATATCTGCTCAATTGTAAATATTATTGTGAGTGTATGTATTTTACATAACATATCGTCGTTCGCAAATTATTGTGTTCTATATGACAAAAATGTTTTTTTGGTAAATCAAGTTTAAAGTTTAGTAAAAAACTGAACCGAAAAATCTGCCGCGATTTTCTTACCAATGAAAGTTCAAGAGTTTGTGGTTTTTTCTGTCAAAAAAAAATGTTCATCCTTGGAAGCGTTTTTTAGAGTAAGATGCGTTAAAAAAAAAATAATTTGTTCCATATGCACTTATTTACGAAACTATTCTTGTTTTATAGCATATAGAACAAAATGTAATATGTATTGGAGAAATGAAAAGCAATGTGATTTCACTCAATAAAAACTTTATTTCATATATTATAATATTAACTTAATTTTAAACTTAATCTTATACATATGTTCTTATGAGTCCACTTAAATCAATACCTGTTAATTTCTTAAAAGGTAAGTTTCGACTACAAAATCAAGTAAAAAATTATCCAAATTTATTTGACTTCGATTCCACGAAGTTCATACTGGATTTACGGAGATTTTTTAATTGAAGCAAGTTTTTTAAAAAAACGAAGACAAAAAGTTGTACCTATATTTTAAATTGTATTAAACAAATTATTATGGGTATTCACGGGTTGATGCGAAACACAGTTGCGACGATGCGAAAATGCAAGATTGCGAATTTTTGCTTCATTCCAACAACAAACACATTAGAAGCAATTTTGGGACTCTTCTTGAATTACGCACTGCTCAAACCTATTGCGAAAGCGCACAAACAGTGATGCGAAACAGATGATTCTTGTTATGGGTGTTTTCAAGCATAGTTGCCATCTGAGTAAAACTTAAAAAAGGCTAAGTTTGTACGTTGATTTAAATAAGTTTTTGTTATTTTGAAATAAGGTGGCAATATATTTCTTTCCGCTATCGTAAAGTTACAATATTGATGTTCACGCGTTAGTGCGAAAAATATGTTGCATTTTCGCATTCTTGCAATTCGCATCAACCCGTGAATACCCCTATTGTAGTATGCCACTGCATAAAGTGATAAAAAGTTGTATAAACTTTTCACATCATTTACTTTCTCCAATGATATCTTCTTATCTATTGCTTATCCATTCGTATTCTTAGTATTAAGCTTTTTTTAAACGTTGTTGTAAAATTAAACTTCTAATCTTATGTTATTTATGATGGGTATTTTCTTTTCGTTTTTGTTTCATTTTATTTACCAACTGCAATCTAAAGCGGGATTTTTTCTTTTTTGTTTCATTTCATTTGCCAAGTGCAATGTGAAGCTAAGAAAAAAACCAGTAAAAAATCAAAAAAAAAAGCAAAATACAAAGACCTCCAAATAAAAACTTTAATAACTTTATTTAGACTTGCATATAGAACAAAATAAAAAAATATTTTTTTTACTTAGTATTTTTGCTTCGTTTTTGTTCTATATGCACGATTTTTTGCATATAGAACACAATAGGTTACGAAACTTGTCACAACAGTGTTGTATAGCACAAAGTCGATGTCTCATATTTCGAAAACTATAAAAGATAAAAGCAAACTGATGACACAGATCGATAGATCTCGAAAAATTTGCCTATATACCAGTCTTATCTCAATTTTTTCAATTTTGTGATATAGCACACAATAATTTACGAACGACGATATGTATTTTGTTCGATAATAATGCAGATATGGTCGATAATCCAGAAGAACAGCAAGAAAACAACAATTCAACTTTAACTGAAGAGTCGATTGAAAATCTGCCGGCTTCTAATAGTCGCAGAGATTCACTCTTCAATTCTTTAGTACGTCAACATATTATTTAATCATCTATTTCATTTTTTACCTTTTGCAAATATTCCTTTTTTGACAATTTTTGCTTTTAAGTCATTAAAAATTGATTTTTTGTGGAATTTAGTATAAATATAACCTTAGTGGTTCGAATATTTAAAATAAAAATACGAATATACATTAAATTTTGCATACATAAAAAAAGGCACTTTCTGTTTTTTTAAGTTTTCAACGCCTACCGCGTAAGCAGCTTAATTTTTTAATTTCTTCATTTTTCAGCAGGCTAGCTGCTTTAAAGTTGAAGGCCAAACATTTGAGGCAACATTGTTGCTTAGAATGAAAAGCAACATATTTAATAAGCAAGAAAACTAGCTTGACTTATGAGTTGCTGAATTTTAAGCATACACGAACTTTTGTTTAGCTTCATTAAGAAATTTTTGTCCATCAAAAAAAGATTTGAAATTTTGGTTAGTTTTATTTAAACATACATCTAAATAAATATTTATTGCAATAAATTTTTTAACAAATCAGTTTTTTCTTTGTTGTTTTTTTCTGCCAGTTCAATTAATTTTTTATAAAAGTCTTGCCTTTGGCAGCTTTTCTCCTCTGCTATTTTTCTCTTCAGCTCAAGTTTCGCCTCATAATAAATTTCACGAGCAGATTTTCTTTTTCGTGAAGCGTTACGTGATGTCGATGGAGTCTCTTGTAATATTGGTGAAGATTGTGGTGATGGCGTTGTGGTGATGGTTGGTAGCTGAGTTGTCGACTGCAAAAGTGTTTGAGTTGTTGTTGATGAAGATAGTGGTTCTTGGAAAAGAATTTGTGTTGTGGAAGGTAATAGGGGTGATTCATGAGATAGTGCGTGTGTTGTTGTTGGTTGTTGTTGCAGTGTTTCTATAGATGTAAGTGATGATGTTTGTTCCTGTGTAAATGTTTGTTCTGATGTAAGCGTTTGAAACGCTGTCTGTATTGCCATAGGTTGTTGTGGTGTTTCGTTATAATTAAGGGGTTTGCATGGTCTTCTTCCCACATGCAGTGTATGCGCGTTTGAAATTATGGCACTTCTTCCAAAAATTTCATCCATTTCCTGCATGTACGGGGCAATGCATGGAGATGCACCTGTTTGCCGTGCATTGTCTTTTGCAGATTTATATGCACTTAGCAGAGTTCTTATTTTGCTTTCCAGAGTAATTACAGTAAGGTTGATATCCTGAAAAGTTGAAATATCATATATAAAATAAAAATATAGTTATAGTCGGAGTGGACGAGAATCCCATAGAACGAAATTGGCCCCCTCTCTTCGTAAATCAATTCTAAAATGCATACCGTAAAGCCCTGGGCCAACATGTCTTCCAATATGTGCGTGTACGCAGTTCTTTTTTTTCTAGTATGGTTAAACTCCTCTCTTCTTGCCATATAACAAGCAAGAAGCACCTTGGTTTCGCCAACTGTCCACACCTTTCGTTTCCTATTAAAGAAATCATTATATTTAAATTATTTTGCACATTTGCTTTATTTACCCCTTTTCAGCATCTGACATTTTTAAATATTTTTGAAATAACACTTTTTTAATCAGAAAAAACTGTAAAACTAAATTTTGTTTTTGTACTCACATCATATTTTGACAGAATCTATTACATTTTACTTATTCCGTACACAAACCAACTAAAAAATAAGAACTTGGCAACACAACTTTACTCAACTCAACTGATAATCGACCTACTCTATACTCAACTAGCTGTAGACTTTGTTGTTGTTTTCCCATACAAATTTTGAAATAAGCGACTTGAATTGAGTATAGGCTGGCGAATCGAACGCAGCTATTATTTCAATAACCAGGGCTGCACTTAATAACTTTACAGTGTTTATTAAACTGTTTTATTGAAAAACCAAGTATCTTCTTTTTTGTGGTTTCTTGCATTTTATTAATTTTTTACATTGTTCTATAAAAGACGAATCCGACCGCGTGGTAAATTGCTGGTTGTGCGATTCGTTTTTCCACTTCAAGTGCGCATCGTTGAATGGAAGAATTTATGACGCAATCAACGAAGGCAAAGGACTTCGTTGGTCATGTATTGATTGCAGGTCTACGGATGTTGATATCCTTAAGCTTATTAGACAATCTAGAAGAGGCTTCTTGGAATGGTCGAAAGATTTAGAGGCGGCTCAGGCCAGATTAGCCGAATTTGAAATTTTGTTCAAAAAGTTCAAGGTCTTGGATGAAGCTTCTGCGTCTCCAAAACGAAAGCGAAGTAACAAAAATCTTCGAAGCTCAGCAAAATCTACTGCAATAGCCTTGCCTTTGTCCTCAAATATTGAACCTATTCCACCTGCCTCAGTTTTACCACCTGAAGGACCTCAGAAAAAGTCTATTATTACAAATCAGAGTACTGATCAGCTAACGCCTACTAACGCTGCAGTCTCAGTTGATTTAACTTTAACTATACCTTCTTCAGCAGCTCCTGTAAAAGATAGTTCTCCTTCTGTTGCAAAAAAAACATATGCTCAGACTTGTGCTACTAATGTTTCTCCTAGTATTGCTACGAGTACTAATATTATTTCTTCCTCTCCTAGTTCGGTTTCTACTGAAGCTATACCGAAGCAAATATCAAATAGCAGCAATAAATTACCTGATCATAAGGAACTTGTAGTTATTCCGCCAGCAAAATGTATATTTGTTTCTCGCTTTGCAGTTGATACATCAGAAGGTGATATCTTATATTATTTAAACTCTAAGTTAAACCTTCTTAATAAGAAGATTTCGGCGGAATATCAGTTCGCTCGTTGCTTTCTTGTCGTACTGACGTCTTTTAATCTTATAAATTTCAAAGTTTTCTTTAAGTCAATTAATAAACAAAATTAAAACTATATTTGGTTCATCATTTTTGCTGGGTCTTCTTGTAGCGTGCCAGCATTCATATAAATCCTTTTTACAAAAAATTTAATATAAACATTATTTTATCTGTGCGAGAGCGAATTATTATATTCTTCTTGCACATATTCTTCGAAGTCATCGCTTAATTTCATTGCTTCTTTTTTTTCTTTTAACTACAAACAGGTTTTCTGTGTGCAAGTGAGTGAGAGTGATTGTTTTTTTATTACACTTGCTCATCTGTTTTTGGCCTGTTTTGTTTTGTTATTAGCTGCGTTCGATTCGCCAGTGCTCAACTCAACTACGAAAAAAACGGCTACTCGCTTAGCTGTAACTTGCTCAATAGTTGGCAACACTTGTTTTGACATATCATATTTAAAGTCTGTCAATAAATTGAATTGAAAATGAGAAATAAATAATACATTTTATTTAAAAGAAATAATGGACACCAGTCGACGAGAAAAGGTATGTATGTCTTGTTAATAAAACTGTTGGGATCGCTCTAAAGTCGATTCCTGCGACGGTACAAAAAATATCAATTAGAGTATTGATGAATATCAATGGGCTTTCTTCTGCTTGCGAACTCTTTATGCAAGGAGGAGAATTGCTTTCAATGGAAGATCCTATTGCTGTTCTAAAAATTCATTTGAGTTGCACACTCTTTCTTTCCGTTGTTGAGACGACCAGAAGAAAACTTGGCCTCAAAGCTTATTACTGATTTCTTTATTTAATTATTTCTTGGAAAACTATTACAGATATCATTGGTCTTGGAAAACCAAATAGATGTACTGCAGTGTGATGCAAACTTTTCCGAATTTATTAACCTCTTCGAAACATCAAGCTCAAGCTCCAGTTCAAGTTCTGACGACTCAATACGTGAGGAGCGTCATAAGTGCTCAAATTTTTTGGAAGTGATTGAAAATTATTCAGATAAAGAGTTCAAAGAACATATGCGGTTAAAACGAGGAACTGCCAACATGTTAATAGGTATGAGTACAAATAAAAATCATTTAACTCGAACATAATTCTGCTCATAAGGATTAGGTACGATCGGTCGTATGCGTAAACTTAGTACATCCGGGTGAACCGACTATGAAATGCTCTACAGACAGGGGGAGTTACATACATTTGCACAAAGTTATATACCTTTTAATAATCTAATGTAATTTTATGCATAACGCCCTATTTACTTTGAAAAATCTCTTTATTTTAGAGAGGTATTCTGGCAGCCTCATACCAAAGGAAACTAGTGGCGGAAGACCAGCTATAGAACCAAAAAAGCAAATTTTTTGCAATATTTGGTACGTTAGTAATACTGTAACCTACCGGCAACTATCGAACCTATTCGGAATTTCCAAATCGACTGCTTGGCTAGTTGTTAACAAAGTTACGTCATGGATGGTTTCAATTGGTCACGAGTATATAAAATGGCCTCAAGGAGCTGCAGCACAAGAAGTAGAACGAATGTTTCGAAAAAAAGGAATTCCAGGGGTAATTGGGGCAATTGATTGCACTCACATCAGCATAAAAGCTCCAGAAATAAACAAGGAAGGATACTTTGACCGAAAACAAAACTATAGCCTAGTGCTGCAAGCGGTTGTCGATGGTGAAAAAAAATTTACCGATATAACTTGTGGCGAGCCCGGATCATTGCACGACAGCAGGATTCTTCGCAGATCTGATCTTTACAGAAGAGCAGAATCCGACTTCGACAACTTATTTCCGAGATCGTACTTTATATTAGGCGATTCAGCATACCCATGTACCAGTTGGCTTGTACCACCATTTAAGGACTATGGAAACTTAACACAACAACAAAAACAGTTCAACAAGGTCCATTCCTCAATCCGAATCGTAGTTGAGAATGCTTTCGGCTTGCTGAAAACACGATTCAGAAGGTTGTTGACATTTACTGAGCAAAGTAATATCTGCTCAATTGTAAATATTATTGTGAGTGTATGTATTTTACATAACATATCGTCGTTCGCAAATTATTGTGTTCTATATGACAAAAATGTTTTTTTGGTAAATCAAGTTTAAAGTTTAGTAAAAAACTGAACCGAAAAATCTGCCGCGATTTTCTTACCAATGAAAGTTCAAGAGTTTGTGGTTTTTTCTGTCAAAAAAAAATGTTCATCCTTGGAAGCGTTTTTTAGAGTAAGATGCGTTAAAAAAAAAATAATTTGTTCCATATGCACTTATTTACGAAACTATTCTTGTTTTATAGCATATAGAACAAAATGTAATATGTATTGGAGAAATGAAAAGCAATGTGATTTCACTCAATAAAAACTTTATTTCATATATTATAATATTAACTTAATTTTAAACTTAATCTTATACATATGTTCTTATGAGTCCACTTAAATCAATACCTGTTAATTTCTTAAAAGGTAAGTTTCGACTACAAAATCAAGTAAAAAATTATCCAAATTTATTTGACTTCGATTCCACGAAGTTCATACTGGATTTACGGAGATTTTTTAATTGAAGCAAGTTTTTTAAAAAAACGAAGACAAAAAGTTGTACCTATATTTTAAATTGTATTAAACAAATTATTATGGGTATTCACGGGTTGATGCGAAACACAGTTGCGACGATGCGAAAATGCAAGATTGCGAATTTTTGCTTCATTCCAACAACAAACACATTAGAAGCAATTTTGGGACTCTTCTTGAATTACGCACTGCTCAAACCTATTGCGAAAGCGCACAAACAGTGATGCGAAACAGATGATTCTTGTTATGGGTGTTTTCAAGCATAGTTGCCATCTGGGTAAAACTTAAAAAAGGCTAAGTTTGTACGTTGATTTAAATAAGTTTTTGTTATTTTGAAATAAGGTGGCAATAAATTTCTTTCCGCTATCGTAAAGTTACAATATTGATGTTCACGCGTTAGTGCGAAAAATATGTTGCATTTTCGCATTCTTGCAATTCGCATCAACCCGTGAATACCCCTATTGTAGTATGCCACTGCATAAAGTGATAAAAAGTTGTATAAACTTTTCACATCATTTACTTTCTCCAATGATATCTTCTTATCTATTGCTTATCCATTCGTATTCTTAGTATTAAGCTTTTTTTAAACGTTGTTGTAAAATTAAACTTCTAATCTTATGTTATTTATGATGGGTATTTTCTTTTCGTTTTTGTTTCATTTTATTTACCAACTGCAATCTAAAGCGGGATTTTTTCTTTTTTGTTTCATTTCATTTGCCAAGTGCAATGTGAAGCTAAGAAAAAAACCAGTAAAAAATCAAAAAAAAAAGCAAAATACAAAGACCTCCAAATAAAAACTTTAATAACTTTATTTAGACTTGCATATAGAACAAAATAAAAAAATATTTTTTTTACTTAGTATTTTTGCTTCGTTTTTGTTCTATATGCACGATTTTTTGCATATAGAACACAATAGGTTACGAAACTTGTCACAACAGTGTTGTATAGCACAAAGTCGATGTCTCATATTTCGAAAACTATAAAAGATAAAAGCAAACTGATGACACAGATCGATAGATCTCGAAAAATTTGCCTATATACCAGTCTTATCTCAATTTTTTCAATTTTGTGATATAGCACACAATAATTTACGAACGACGATATGTATTTTGTTCGATAATAATGCAGATATGGTCGATAATCCAGAAGAACAGCAAGAAAACAACAATTCAACTTTAACTGAAGAGTCGATTGAAAATCTGCCGGCTTCTAATAGTCGCAGAGATTCACTCTTCAATTCTTTAGTACGTCAACATATTATTTAATCATCTATTTCATTTTTTACCTTTTGCAAATATTCCTTTTTTGACAATTTTTGCTTTTAAGTCATTAAAAATTGATTTTTTGTGGAATTTAGTATAAATATAACCTTAGTGGTTCGAATATTTAAAATAAAAATACGAATATACATTAAATTTTGCATACATAAAAAAAGGCACTTTCTGTTTTTTTAAGTTTTCAACGCCTACCGCGTAAGCAGCTTAATTTTTTAATTTCTTCATTTTTCAGCAGGCTAGCTGCTTTAAAGTTGAAGGCCAAACATTTGAGGCAACATTGTTGCTTAGAATGAAAAGCAACATATTTAATAAGCAAGAAAACTAGCTTGACTTATGAGTTGCTGAATTTTAAGCATACACGAACTTTTGTTTAGCTTCATTAAGAAATTTTTGTCCATCAAAAAAAGATTTGAAATTTTGGTTAGTTTTATTTAAACATACATCTAAATAAATATTTATTGCAATAAATTTTTTAACAAATCAGTTTTTTCTTTGTTGTTTTTTTCTGCCAGTTCAATTAATTTTTTATAAAAGTCTTGCCTTTGGCAGCTTTTCTCCTCTGCTATTTTTCTCTTCAGCTCAAGTTTCGCCTCATAATAAATTTCACGAGCAGATTTTCTTTTTCGTGAAGCGTTACGTGATGTCGATGGAGTCTCTTGTAATATTGGTGAAGATTGTGGTGATGGCGTTGTGGTGATGGTTGGTAGCTGAGTTGTCGACTGCAAAAGTGTTTGAGTTGTTGTTGATGAAGATAGTGGTTCTTGGAAAAGAATTTGTGTTGTGGAAGGTAATAGGGGTGATTCATGAGATAGTGCGTGTGTTGTTGTTGGTTGTTGTTGCAGTGTTTCTATAGATGTAAGTGATGATGTTTGTTCCTGTGTAAATGTTTGTTCTGATGTAAGCGTTTGAAACGCTGTCTGTATTGCCATAGGTTGTTGTGGTGTTTCGTTATAATTAAGGGGTTTGCATGGTCTTCTTCCCACATGCAGTGTATGCGCGTTTGAAATTATGGCACTTCTTCCAAAAATTTCATCCATTTCCTGCATGTACGGGGCAATGCATGGAGATGCACCTGTTTGCCGTGCATTGTCTTTTGCAGATTTATATGCACTTAGCAGAGTTCTTATTTTGCTTTCCAGAGTAATTACAGTAAGGTTGATATCCTGAAAAGTTGAAATATCATATATAAAATAAAAATATAGTTATAGTCGGAGTGGACGAGAATCCCATAGAACGAAATTGGCCCCCTCTCTTCGTAAATCAATTCTAAAATGCATACCGTAAAGCCCTGGGCCAACATGTCTTCCAATATGTGCGTGTACGCAGTTCTTTTTTTTCTAGTATGGTTAAACTCCTCTCTTCTTGCCATATAACAAGCAAGAAGCACCTTGGTTTCGCCAACTGTCCACACCTTTCGTTTCCTATTAAAGAAATCATTATATTTAAATTATTTTGCACATTTGCTTTATTTACCCCTTTTCAGCATCTGACATTTTTAAATATTTTTGAAATAACACTTTTTTAATCAGAAAAAACTGTAAAACTAAATTTTGTTTTTGTACTCACATCATATTTTGACAGAATCTATTACATTTTACTTATTCCGTACACAAACCAACTAAAAAATAAGAACTTGGCAACACAACTTTACTCAACTCAACTGATAATCGACCTACTCTATACTCAACTAGCTGTAGACTTTGTTGTTGTTTTCCCATACAAATTTTGAAATAAGCGACTTGAATTGAGTATAGGCTGGCGAATCGAACGCAGCTATTATTTCAATAACCAGGGCTGCACTTAATAACTTTACAGTGTTTATTAAACTGTTTTATTGAAAAACCAAGTATCTTCTTTTTTGTGGTTTCTTGCATTTTATTAATTTTTTACATTGTTCTATAAAAGACGAATCCGACCGCGTGGTAAATTGCTGGTTGTGCGATTCGTTTTTCCACTTCAAGTGCGCATCGTTGAATGCAAGAATTTATGACGCAATCAACGAAGGCAAAGGACTTCGTTGGTCATGTATTGATTGCAGGTCTACGGATGTTGATATCCTTAAGCTTATTAGACAATCTAGAAGAGGCTTCTTGGAAGTGTCGAAAGATTTAGAGGCGGCTCAGGCCAGATTAGCCGAATTTGAAATTTTGTTCAAAAAGTTCAAGGTCTTGGATGAAGCTTCTGCGTCTCCAAAACGAAAGCGAAGTAACAAAAATCTTCGAAGCTCAGCAAAATCTACTGCAATAGCCTTGCCTTTGTCCTCAAATATTGAACCTATTCCACCTGCCTCAGTTTTACCACCTGAAGGACCTCAGAAAAAGTCTATTATTACAAATCAGAGTACTGATCAGCTAACGCCTACTAACGCTGCAGTCTCAGTTGATTTAACTTTAACTATACCTTCTTCAGCAGCTCCTGTAAAAGATAGTTCTCCTTCTGTTGCAAAAAAAACATATGCTCAGACTTGTGCTACTAATGTTTCTCCTAGTATTGCTACGAGTACTAATATTATTTCTTCCTCTCCTAGTTCGGTTTCTACTGAAGCTATACCGAAGCAAATATCAAATAGCAGCAATAAATTACCTGATCATAAGGAACTTGTAGTTATTCCGCCAGCAAAATGTATATTTGTTTCTCGCTTTGCAGTTGATACATCAGAAGGTGATATCTTATATTATTTAAACTCTAAGTTAAACCTTCTTAATAAGAAGATTTCGGTTCACAAACTGAGATTCTCTTATCAGCGCACTATTTCTTCTTTTAAAATTACTTTGCCTAGTGATATCTTCAATAATGTTCTGGATCAAGGTTTTTGGCCGGAAAATACTTTGGTGCATGAATTTATTCAAAAATCACCGCCTCAAACTTCACTGGCTATCTTACCTGTTCACAGCGTGAACCCAAAAAACTAGATTGTTGCCTTCAGTTTCTAGCATTATATCAGAACGTTCGTGGTTTAAATACTAAACTTACAGACTTACACATTTTAAGATATAATCTTCATTTTGACATTATTGCTTTCAGTGAGACTTGGCATAAACCTAGTACTTTAAATACTGAAATTCTGTCTAACAATTTTAATATATACCGCAAAGATAGAAACTCTATTGCTGGTAATTTTTGCAATGGTGGTGGCGTGTTAATTGCCGTTAAATCTTCTCACTTTTCACAAGAAATATTAATATCTGAGTCTTTAGATATTGAATTTTGCTGTGTTCTTGTAAAGTTTGGTACTTTGAGAATTTATGTCACATGTTCATATATACCTCCACTTTCTAGTGTTGAAGTGTATGGGAAACATTTGGCGTCGATTTATAAAATTTGCTCACAACTTCAGCCTTATGATCACATGTTAATAACGGGTGACTTCAACCTTCCTAATGTTTCCTGGAACTGCTGTACTGAAAATTCTGCAGTACTCTTGCCATCTTCAGAGTGTTCATCTGATAACTCATTTTTAAATGAGCTTTCGAGCCAAGGACTTTTTCAAATAAACTGCCACTATAATAGAAACAACCGCTTGTTAGACCTTATTTATTTTGATGATAGTAATATTGTTTCAGTTAATAGGTCTGATCCACTTGTGTATCCTGAAGACGCATGTTCGGTCACAGAATATATATTCTACTTTATTTTTTCTCTAAGCACCAAAATTTGAATTAACTCACTTTAAATTATATATTAAATTTCTCATGAATTTATAACTATCACCCACTGTAAATCATACTCACTCAACATACATTATTTTACATTGCTTTATATACTCAATACATTGTTCAACTGTAAATCATTTTGTAAGCCCACAACTCAAACATATAAGAACATTAAAAACAGTTGGAAAAAGTCATTCGAGGTGTTCAGTTTATTTAATCAGAATAGCCAAAAAACTCTTTGGTTATACATTTTGGCGCCCAACGTGGGGCGAAGTTAAATTCCAAAAATTACTTTCATGCAAATTGATAATTAAATTAATATAAGTAAAGTAAAGGCCTAAAGAATAAAATTTCATCGAGCAAGTAAAGACTCATTAATATTTCGGCACCACACGCAGACATAATTCTGGACTTCAAGAACCTCACCTTACTTGCTGAACTTCATTCGATAATCCATTAAGACGTCGCTGAGAAATTATCAAGAAGTCGCAAAGGAATTCGGTGACTATAATTCAATTTAAATTTCTACAATTTTTTATATAATAAATAACATTATTTTGGAAAATATAATTAATTGGTGTCGATATTGTTGACCTTGAGTTTGCTCGCTCAAATTTATTCACCTCAACCGTTTAAACCTTCAACGTTGTTCGAACTTCGCCGCACAGCTTCAAACGCTTTGCAACCCCAACATCAAACGAGCTTGCGACCATCTTCATACTTACACGTTTCCAACGCATTCCTGTTTTATTTTCTTGTTTCTTCTCGCAACTTGTTCGCTGTTTATTTGAACACTTCGCTGTCGAGCCTTGGATCGCTCAACTTATCGTTCTCGCTCATTCAAGCATACAAACATTCACTGCCATTTCGTCATCTAAACCTCATCATTTTTCGCTTCGTTTGCAACACAGTCGACGCACATTCCAAGTCGTTCAATTCATCGTCAGTTATCCCTCGCATACGGCATCAAATTGCAGCCGTCATAATTTCTTGCAAATTCTTTGAACATTTGCCTTTGCTTGATTTTTTGACATTTTCTTATCGTCGCTCAACATTAACTCGCCGCAGTAGCTGTTAGCTTTTGTATTGCTTACTTCTGCTATTGCATCTGCTTTGAGCACTATTTTCGCCAGCTGTCAACTATCAATCACTTTAAAATGTCACTTGTAGAATACAAACAAAGGCGAGAAAATGTTAAGAAAAGTATTCTTCGCATTCAAAATTTGGTCAAGGAGAAATCAATGCCAGCTACTGAACTCAAATGTCGTTTGGAGATTTTGGAGACATACTTTAAGGAGATCCTTAATCTTCAAAATCATATCGAAGGATTGGATAGCGCAGACTCAAATCGTGCTGATATTGAAGACTTGTATGTGTGCACCAAATCCGAGATTCAAAGGCAGCTGGCAGAGGAGCCGCACAATTCAACCATTGTTGAGCACACATTCGCAGTACCCATTGCCAGTTCCAAATTGCCTGCGCTGAAGTTACCCACTTTCGGAGGAAAGTACTCCGAGTACAAAAACTTTATTTCTTCATTCACGCAGATTATTGATAGGGAAGTTAACCTTACCAATATCGAAAAGTTTAACCATCTCTTAAACTGTCTGCAGGGTCAAGCACTGGAGACCGTAAAGGCCTTCCAGATTACACATGAAAACTATCCGAAGGCGCTAGAAAGGCTTAAGTGCCGCTACGACAACAATAACCTTATATTTATGGAAAACATTGCCACCCTTTTTGAGCTGCCAACAGTATCCGCGCAAAATGCATCACAATTGAGAAGTCTCGTAGACAACGTCTCGGCATTATATAGCTCCTTGCTTTCACTGGGCAATGACAACGACATTTGCAACACAATGTTAATTTTTCTGGTAATGGAAAAAGTCGATGCTGAAACCCAGCGAAAGTGGAAGGAATCACTCGATTTTTCTAAAGTACCAACATGGGAAGAGTGCACTGGTATTTTAGATAGGCACTGCCAGTATTTGGAGTCTATGGACACCAATCACTCTCATCCAGCTGAATCGATGAATTTCAAAAACAGATCGCCAAATAATAAACGTCGTGTTCATCATCAACGATCGTCATTTACAGTTACCAAACACATGTGTGTATTCTGTACTACTTCAGACCACACAATAAGAAACTGTTCCAGGTTTCAAGCCATGAACGTAGCAGAGCGTTTCAATAATGTTAAACGTCTTGGTCTTTGTGTAAACTGCCTTGGCAATACTCATCAGTTGACTAACTGCCCTTCTACGCTGAGATGCAGGGTGTGCTCCCGTTCGCACCATAGTTTATTACATCGGGGACCAACGCAGCCCCAGCCGACGTTGTCACCTTCGCCAGCAGCAACAACACCACCAACCAACAACATTGCTTCTACGCATACGCATGTTGAACAATCGTCGCAAGACCAAGTCATTCTAGCCACAGCATTAGTACTCGTGAGGGACTTTTCAGGTAGTTTCCACATTGGTAGAGCACTTCTTGACTCTTGTTCACAAGTAAATTTTGTGACAGAAAATTTCGCACAGAAATTAAGGCTACCAAGAGAAAGGCAGTCAGTTCGCATACTGAGCATCGGTGATTCACACACTACCATTAAACACAAAGCGTCAATGACCATCAGATCTCGTTTCACAGATTTGGATTTATCTTTAAGGTTCTGCATAACCCCCCACATTTCCTATCAGCCGGACTGTGAAATTGATGTCTCCACATGGAACTTGCCAGCAAATGTTCAGTTAGCAGATGACAACTTTTTCAAATCCAATCGCATCGATATGCTACTAGGAGCTGAGAGCTTTTACGATTTGTTATCTGTCGGTCAAATTAAATTAGGTGCGGGTCTACCAATATTGCAGAAAACTTTGCTGGGCTGGATTGTTGCTGGTCGCTGTACAAACGCCAACATTTGTTCATCTGACAATTTTAAGACATCTCAGTCATCATGTGTACTTTTTCAAGATGATTTGATCAACGAAAGCTTAGAAAAATTATGGAAACTTGAAGAAATATCTACACCATCGACAAGTTGGACTGATGAGCAGGAAAAATGCGAAAGTTTTTACGTTAATAATGTCAGCCGCAACGTCGAAGGTAGGATTATTGTTCGACTACCATTTTCTGACAAGCCATCCGAACTAGGTCAATCGTACAATATTGCCCTTCGTAGATTTCTTGCACAAGAGCGCCGTTTTAGTCGTCACAAGGACTTAAAGATGCAGTACATCTCTTTCATGGATGAGTACGAGAAGTTGGGTCATATGACCGTCGTCGAAAGGCATGCAATAGAGCCATGCCACTATTACATTCCTCATCATTGTATTCTCAAGCCTTCAAGTATATCTACTAAATTGAGAGTGGTCTTCGACGCCTCATGTGTGACCTCCTCTCAAAAATCGTTAAACGAGCTCTTGATGGTGGGTCCAACCATTCAGAAAGACTTGTTTAGTTTATTAATTTGCTTTCGGCTGTACAGATATGCGCTGACAGCCGATATTGTCAAAATGTACAGGCAGGTTCTTGTCGATATGAGGGACCGCCAATATCAATACATCCTATGGAGAAGCTCAGAGAACGAGGAAGTGCAGACTTATGCGCTAAATACAGTCACCTATGGCACCGCGGCTGCACCCTTCCTCGCAGTGCGCAGCTTACATTATCTTGCTGACCAATATGCGTCAGAGTTTCAGATAGGGTCGAAGATAATAAAATCATCATTCTACGTTGATGACTTGTTATGCGGAGCGGATTCGATAAGCCAGCTAAACCAAATCCAATTCGAAGTTACTGAAATACTGAAGAAGGGTTGCTTTGAATTGGCCAAATGGCATTCCAACCATCCTGATTTAACAGATGACAAGACGCTAAAAAATTTAACCATTGATGGGGATTCGGTCACCAGTACACTTGGAATAGCATGGGACCAAGTCAAAGATACATTTCATTTTTCGTTTAATCCCAAGGTTCAGAATAATTCTAAAATTACTAAAAGGACCATTCTCTCAGTGGCATCATCGTTATTTGATCCACTCGGTATCATTGCACCTCTTATTATTAAATCAAAAATAATTTTACAAGAACTGTGGCTTCTCAAGCTCGACTGGGATGAGTCAGTTCCCCAGTCGCTTCATACTGCGTGGGAAAACTTTTTAAGCAATATGGCACATCTGTCAACAGTCAGCGTCCCGAGGTATTGTTCGCTTACACAAGCGCACTCAATTCAGCTTCACGGTTTTTGTGATGCCTCCATACGTGCATACGGATGTTGCCTGTACCTACGCGTTGAAGATAGGTGTGGCAACGTTTCGATTAAATTGTTAACAGCAAAATCAAGGGTGGTACCTACGAAGAAGAAATCTCTACCGAAATTGGAACTTTGTGGTGCGCAATTGCTTTCGAAACTCTACGAGAAAATCAAATCATCGCTTGTCAATACCACCACAGTCATTTATCTCTGGACTGATTCACAAATAGTGTTGCACTGGTTGAAACTACATTCTGCGACGCTTTCTACATTCGTGGGAAACAGAATAGCTGAAATCCAAGATCTCACGCCAGAATGTCAATGGAGACATGTCCCAACGCAGGATAACCCTGCCGATCTCGTCTCCAGAGGCTGCGATATAAGCCAAATCGTCGAATCTATCTGGTTCACAGGACCGTCGTATTTATTAAAGACCGAGAAATTTTGGCCAGTGAACATATGCAACAATATTGATGCCGAAGAGGTCAATAGAGAGAAGCGAAAGTCCACCTTTCTTGTGTCATCGCAACCAAATTATCTACTACAGATTATCGATAAATTCAGTTCGTATTTGAAAATCGTGCGCATCATTGCTTGGATGCTGCGATTTAGAAGAAAATTCAGTAAAACAGTTGCAGTCAATAATGACACTAGCACCCTGTCGGTTCGGGAGTTTGAGAAGGCGCAGTGCTGCATCATTTGGGTTATTCAGCAACATTTCTTCAAAGATGAGATAGAAGGTTTGAAGAAAAATATGGACGTCGGCAGTTCTCTACGACATCTTAATCCATTCTTACAAGATACTGAGGGCTACAATGTACTGAAAGTTGGAGGCCGCCTCGAATTAGCAGATATACCGGATAGTCAAAAACATCCAATATTGCTACCTAGCAAATGCAGATTTGTAGAAGCCTATGTTCGTTATTTACATCGCACCAATTATCACGCAGGTCCAAAGGCTTTGATCGCTTTGATTCGTCGTGGATTCTGGATCATCAACGCCAGGAATCTGGCTCGTCAGATAGTAAGCTCTTGTGTTCACTGCACTCGATACAAACCTCGCTTACTCCAACAAATGATGGGCAATCTTCCTGTGGAACGCATTACCCCTTCAAGGCCATTTGCGCGTTGTGCGGTTGATTTCTGCGGGCCAGTTAACACATACTTGCGAATTCGAGGCAAGGTTCCCTATAAAACGTATGTCGCTGTGTTCGTGTGCCTGTCGTCGAAAGCTGTCCATCTCGAAGTCGTTTCAAACTTGTCGACAGACGCTTTTATTGCATCGCTGAAAAGACTAATTGGTAGACGAGGATTGCCGACAGATATATTTTGTGACAACGCCACGAATTTTGCTGGTGCTGCCAACAAATTAGCTGATTTGAAAGCTGTTTTATTTGATTCTACAAATCAAAATACTATTATAAATTACTGTACAAATCAATTTATTAATTTTCGTTTCATTCCTCCCAGAGCACCTCACTTTGGCGGCTTGTGGGAAGCGGCCGTGAAGACGGCCAAGGGACACTTGTACCGCACAATCATGAATGCTCGGCTGACTTTTGAAGAACTTGCTACAGCGCTCGTAGAGATCGAAGCGGTGATGAACTCTAGGCCGATTTCACCATTATCGTCTGATCCCAGTGACCTAGAAGCGCTAACTCCAGCACACTTTATCATTGGAGCATCCCTCAAAGCGATGCCTGAGAAGACTGTCCAAGTTGAAGACATCAGTCATCTTGAGCGATGGGCTCGTATCAGCGCTGTCAAGCAGCACTTCTGGCAAAGGTGGTCTCACGACTACCTCAATGAGCTGCAGTCACGTCATAAGTGGGCACATGACAAACCGAATCTTCATATTGGGTCACTTGTGCTTGTACATGAGGACAACGTTCCGCCGCAACGCTGGGTCCTAGGAAGAGTGGACAACTGCGTACCTGGGAAAGATAAACGAGTGCGCGTCGTAGATGTACGTACAACTAGAGGTCTCATACGTCGTCCAGTCCACAAACTGGCTCTTCTACCTGTTTGAAAGCAGTACTTTCAAAGGCGCCGGGATGTTCGGTCACAGAATATATATTCTACTTTATTTTTTCTCTAAGCACCAAAATTTGAATTAACTCACTTTAAATTATATATTAAATTTCTCATGAATTTATAACTATCACCCACTGTAAATCATACTCACTCAACATACATTATTTTACATTGCTTTATATACTCAATACATTGTTCAACTGTAAATCATTTTGTAAGCCCACAACTCAAACATATAAGAACATTAAAAACAGTTGGAAAAAGTCATTCGAGGTGTTCAGTTTATTTAATCAGAATAGCCAAAAAACTCTTTGGTTATACAACGCACACCATCCAACTATCGAAATCACACTGAATTTTCCTAAACAATCTATATCAAACCGTATTCAAAATCCTGCCTTAGAGTTTAACTTTAAAAGAACGAATTATGTAATTTTGAGAAATAATTTGTCAATTAACATAGTTATCAACTGGTCATCTGTACTTAATATTAATAACACAAGAATATTACCACAAATGCTTGACTCTGCTGTATTTGCCTTTAACAGTACTCTTAATAATTGTTTTTTAACTTCAGTGCCACAGAGAAAATCCTCTTTAATATCTGGTCCTGTTTGGTATACCAAAGAACTGAGAAAGCTGAGAAACTTAAAATCGAAATATTATAAAAAGTATCAAAAAACTCATAACATTTGTGATTTTGCTTCTTATACCTCAACTAAATATAACTACCGGCAATTATGCAGGCAATCCTATAATATATATTTAACAAAAGTTAAATTAAACATAAAATCTGATGCAAAATCTTTTTGGAACTTTGTAAATACTAAACGTAAGATAAATTCATATCCATCTTTTATGAAATATAAAACATTTGAATCAGATGTTGATTCTACTATCTGTAGTCTTTTTGCAGACTTCTTTAAGACCACTTATTCATCTGCTTCTTACGATAATTTTAGTTACCCTTATAATGTGCAGCCTGGTGACATTTGCTCCCCTATAATTAATGTTGATACAGTTTTAACCTACTTAAAAAACCTCAAAACATCTTATAAAAGCGGTCCTGATAACATACCTTCATGTGTTTTGAAATATTGCAGTGAAGAACTTGTAATTCCCATTACTTTGCTTTTTACAGCGTCTTTGCAATCTTGCTATTTTCCACTGGCTTGGAAATCATCTTTTATTATTCCGCTGCATAAATCCGGCAATAGATCTTTAATAGATAACTATCGCGGAATTGCAAAGTTTAGCGCCCTACCTAAACTTTTTGAGGCTATTGTAACCTCACAATTATCACATAGCGTAAAATCTTTAATGTCCCATTCCAACATGGATTCTTATCTAGAAAATCTATTGTTACTAACCTTTTAGAATTCACATCAAAGACTATTGAGAATTTTGGAAAAGGTCTACAAACAGATGTTATCTATACTGACTTCAGTAAAGCTTTTGATGTTGTAAATCATAAGCTCTTAATTTTAAAACTAATAGCATGTTCAAACCGAGTTTATTTAACGTGTTATTCGAAAAAAGCTTTTTTTTTTAACATCATCGTTCATACTGCTTTAACTAGTTTCAAAATGTCAGTTTATTTGTTTATATTTTGAAAGAAATAAAAATTGTTTATTCAAAAATATAAAAAAAATAAAAAAAATAACAAAAAATTCAAATAAATTCAAAAATTTGTCAAAGAATTAAGAAAAATTTGTCAAAGAATTTATTTGTTTACATTCAAAACATCAAAATAAAAAGCTCTTGTCAGATTTGGCTGCGTTTAAAAATCATAAAAAGCTTTTCTGACGTTAGCAAGAACACAAACCAGTGATTTAACGAGTTTTGAAACATGTTAAATCATTTAACACGTTAAATTTCCAACAACAATTGTACGCATTTAACTTCATCAAAACTTCATTTCAGAACTTGTTTTTCGATTTAACTTCATTAACGCGATTTAACATAATTAACTGCTCGGTTTGAACATGCTATAACCCTTCTCGGTTTTCCAACACCATTAGTGCTTTGGATTGAATCTTATTTATTAAATAGAACACAAAGTGTTATCTTTAACCTTGTTAAGTCAGAGGAGTTCCCTGTTACTTCCGGTGTACCTCAAGGAAGCCACCTTGGGCCTCTGTTGTTTCTACTTTTTATTAATGATTTACCATCTGTTGTAATTCATAGTAATATTTTACTATACGCTGATGATGTTAAACTTTTCCTGTCATATAAAAATGAGCAAGACTCTTTTTTCTTACAAACCGATCTTGACCATCTTTGTGACTGGTGTGAAATCAATTGCATGAAGCTTAACTTGAAAAAGTGCAAACACATGACTTTTTCTCGTAGACAACCTTCTCGAAGTTATTACAAAATAAGTGACTATACACTTGAGTTCTTAGAAGTTTTCGACGATCTTGGAGTAACTATGGACCCAAAACTTCGCTTTCACATTCATATTAATAAAGCTATAAGCAAAGCAAACAGTACTTTAGGGTTTATTAAACGATGGTCAAAAGAGTTTAATGATCCTTTCATTACTAAAACATTATTCACTTCGCTTGTAAGGCCCATACTTGAGTATGCGTCAATTGTCTGGTGTCCTAGATATGGGTGTTATATTGACGATATAGAATCAGTTCAGAAACAATTTCTTTTGTTTTGTTTACGCAATATATATTGTCATACTAACATTCACTTACCACCCTATGAATATAGATTAAAGCTTGTTAACCTACCTTCTCTAAGAAATCGTAGAATCATGCTTAATGTTTGCTGGATTTATCAACTTATACATGGATTTGTTGACAGTCCATACTTACTGAGTAAAATTTACTTTAATCTTCCTCTTCGACCAAGAAGATCTTTTGAGCTACTTTTTATGAACTTTTGTAGAACTAATTACTTGCAAAATGAACCACTAAGAAGCGCTTGCGGAGACTTCAATTCCGTTTCAGATGTTATATCTTTTAATGAAACCCTATACTCAATTAAACTTAAAATAATAGATTATCTGCAGCACCGCCACTGATTCTCAACATACTCTTCCAAGGATACGGCACTTTTACTGTTGGATGCACCGCCACTGATTCTCAACATACTCTTCCAAGGATACGGCATTTTTACTGTTGGATGAACGAGAGAACGATCTGCATAGTATATATATTAATATAAGTGGCTTATTAGACCAAGTTTGTCTATGTGCCTGCGTTCGTTACCTTTGTCTTAGCTTACTAGGAACTAGGTGTGATAAATAAAAGATGAATCAAGACTTCATCGGCTTTAGAATCACAGAATGAATAATATTGTATATATACTATCAGTATGGCGTACCGGGCCTTGTTTGCCTTGATACCTTTTCTAGATCTCACACTCTGATACTTTGTGCCATATTTATAGAGGTGTTATATGTATATTAATATGAGTGGCCAATGAGACCTAGTTTGTCTTAGTGCCTGCGTTCGCAACCATTTTCTTTTCCACAAGGAAATTGGTGTGGTAAATACGACTCAATTCGTCGGATTACCAACTTGCTAAGCCAAGACTTTATTGGCTTCAAGGACAGAACGATATATTTATTTTATACATATTTTCATTCTCGATACCACCGCCTTGGACCCTCTTGAAGATTTATTATTAATGTATTTTTTGCTTTATAATACCTTTACTCATGTTATCTATAAGTCTGTATACTTTGAAACGTTCATGTTTTAATTTACATTACGTTACAACTGAACTTATTTTACTTTGGTTTTGTATCTTCATTTAAAACGTACTTGAACTCTATATATTAGTATTATTAGTATTAGTTTAATAAGATTATGAATTGTAATTTTAAAATGCTATAAAGCCTAAAAGCCTTAGCAAACAAATAAATAATATGAAATCCATTGCTTTGACACAAATTGAGGGAACAAAAGCATACCACTCATCCTGCACTTTTTTCCACAATGCATCTCTATTTTTGGGCTTATAGTCAGCTATCTTTTTTATGATCCCCAAACTTTAGTGTTTAATCGGATTAAGGTCCGGTGACTCCGAAGGCCACTAATTAATTAATGCTATTGTCCCGGATCCACTTTTTTGCCAGGTTCGAGGAGTGTTTGCGTTATCTTGCATAAACTCCAATTTGCACGGTATTTCTACATCGGCATATGGCAGAATTATGATATTTAATATATCTATTTACATAGTCTGTGCTCCATATTTTACCTACAATCCAATATATTCACCCTGATCGTGAAAAACGGTGGATCAGTTGCGGCGGGAGTTTTTTCGATACGCATTCCCTTCACTTTGTCTTGAAAATCCGATTGTTGAATTCGTTCGAATAAACTGCAATATCGACCCACAATACTCGCTCGAAGAACAGCTGTTCAGATGACATCACAATAGAAATATACGAGTAAATTTTCAAAATATTGCGATAATAAATCAAAATAATAGCTTCTTAGTTAAAATTGCTGAAATATAATGCGGTTATATATGGTCTAATAAATAACTTTGGATGTTGTCTTGTATTGCTTCTTATTATGAAGAATATGCTTTTATTCGATGATGTTTATGAAGCTTACATAAGCACAAAAATTCTCAAATTTTATTTAATTTTAATTTCCGCTGAAAGGCCAAGCAATTGTGCTTAGTGCAGGTTTTTATTTGCCAACAGGTGGTAAGTTTTAGCACGTAGGTGCATTCTATCAGTCCGGCTGATCCAGGAACTTCTTAGAATGTAAATCGTGCATGCGTATGGCGCGGGTCATACGTATCTATGAAGATTTCTTACCTCCGGGCGAATCAAAAAAAAAAAATAAGTAAGTTAATGTAAATTTAAATGTTTAAATATGCAATCTTTCCGTAAGGAAATTTCATTTCCTATTGTTGATTCCGTCATGTGAAACTGCATTACCTACTTTGTTTTTCTTTGTTCCGCGATTTTAAATCGCATTGTTGATTCCGCGAATTCGAAATTTTGCTGTGCTTTCTTTCAGTTGATAATTGTTTGCGGAAAGTGAACTTTTAAGTTACGAGTATTGCAAAAATGTAAGTTTTACGACGCAATTTCGAACATTTTATAAAAATATTAATCATTTAATTTTATTCAGGAATAAGAAGCAGAAGTTCACCACAAAAAGCCAACTGGAGATTATGGTTGAGAGGATGAAATCGAACACAGATATTGCCCAAGGGTTCAGCCAGAGAGCCCCTGGCGTATTGTCGCAATTCTGGGAAGACCTGCCTATTACCCTGAATGCATGCGGGCCTCCCCATAAAGATCCTGCAGGATGGAAAAAAGTATTGCGCCTTCATGCGCTTGGTTACACAAGGAGTAATTTTTTGGTTTTTAGGTTTGGACTGATTTCAAATGTGGAGTAAAAAAGAAACTTTCCAGAAACAGACAGCAACTTAGAGGAACTGGTGGAGGTCCTTTCAAGGAAGTTCCTTTAACTCCCATTGAAGAGGATGTAAGCTGCATGCTAAACTTCAACACTTCAATCGGTGGGATCCCAACAATTACCAGTTTTGGTAATCCCAGTGCAACCGTAAGTTCAAACGCTGTTCAAGAAGGACTAACAGAGTCAACGGAACTACATTCGGAGCAGCCAGCACTTGCTCAAGAGACAGCATGCGTTGAATCAAACTCAATAATAGTGGTAACGTTTTGGCTGCCAGCCCAAATTATTCATGTCCAAACAAAAGACCAATTCAACACCAAAATGAGTTATTGAAAGAGCAGATCTCCGTGCAAAAAGAACTTGCATCAAAGGTTTCGAAAAATTTAGAAGAAATTAAGAAACAAAGTGGAGACAGATACAGAGTACTGAGGGATATTAGAAGAAATTTATCTGAAATTAGTGAAAGTAAGAAAAAGCAAACTAAACTTATTGAAGAACAATTGAATGAACAAAAAAAGCACAATTTGGATTAAAACAAATAATGAATGAAAACCTCAACATAAAAAAAAGACTTCTAGAGTTAGAATTAGAAAAGTTGAATAATTTCTAAATAATTTTATGTTCCTCCTATATTCTTTATTAATTTTTTCCTTTTTATTTTTGAAAGCATTAACTTTTTATTTATTTCTTTTTAATAAGTATTTTTATTTAATTCTTTCTTTAATCCTTCTTTTGAGCCAAATGTAAATTTTAAAAACCATGGTATATAAAATAATAATCATGCTGATTGTGGAATCCGGCGGATCAGTTGCGGCGGGAGTTTATTCGATTCGCATTCCCCTTACTTTCCCATTGTTAAATCCGTGCGAATGAACTGCAATACCGATCCGCACTCGTTATTCCAAAAACTATTTACTCGTAACTTACAATAGCTGTTCAGCTGCCAAAACAAAATAAAATAGGGAGTGAAGTGAAAATAAAAAATATCAAATGTCGTTTTAATAAAAAAAATGACAATTAAAAGTAAACTTAAAAGAAATCTATTGCTTAAACAACATGAGTGCAACATTGTCCCTTCATAATGGAGCTGTCAGGACACATCGCAGTAGCTCTTGTTGGTGATGATGTTTTTTAAGTGTTACGTGGGTCCTAAATCATCTGGATCTAAACCAAGACGTTACAGCTGTAGGTCTGCGGCTTTTGGTACAGATGACGATGGTATTTCTGACTTTTTGAGCGGCATTAATTTTCTTACCACGGCTTAGTACACTGCAAAAAATGTTTGCATCTGTTCTGATAAATTTAAAAATAAATTGAAATATAAAAAAATTAAAATTTTTCTTAAACACAGAAAACATTTTTGGAAAATTTCTTAAATTTTTAAAAACTGTTTTTAGCAAAAAGAAAAATATCGAAGTGTAGTAATAATTTTTACGTTGAATTCGAGTTGAACGACCTCAAATTACACTGAAATCATGTATCGCATTCTTTGTTTTGAATATTTTTCTTTAAATCCGCACTGATCCGCACCAAATTTATTGCGGATGAAAAGTGAACAAATTTGTATGAAGTGCGGATCGGTTGCGTTTTCAACAATCGCTTCAAATCCGCAAACTTTACTATCGATCCGCATTGAACTTACTCGCCGGTTTCTACAATAGCTAAATCAACGATATCGAATCATTTTCCCGCCACAGCTGATCCGCCGGATTCCACAATCAGCATGAATAATAATAAAACTTAAAAATAATCCAAAATTTTAATTCGCATGTCATTTGTCTCATCAGCAACGAAGTCAGCGATCAAGGTATTATCATCACTTTCGTCTTCTTCGTTTGATGGTAGTAAAATGTCTTCATCGGTAGCATTATACAGGGTGGCGCACGAATCGTGCTACAAGAACAAAACGTTATAACTTTTTTCTAATCAATGTATTTAATTTTTTTTTATTTTTTTGTATAGATAATTCAATTTTATTTTATTTAACTAATTGGTTTTGAAAATGATAGACCGTAAATGACCTCCATGCTCATTCACGCATATGCGACACCTGATCAGAAAATTATTCATTGTGGCCTGGAGGGTAGCTGTCGGGATCGCCTCAATTATTGTTGTAATGGACTGCTTCAATTCAGTCAAATTCCTTGGTTTCGTTTTATACACCTCTTGCTTGACATAACCCCATAAAAAAAAGTCTGGCGCGGTGAGGTCAGGTGACCTTGGGGGCCAGCGGAAAGTGGTGTTTCTGGATATTAATTTATTTGGAAATTTTCGTTGGAGCTCCGCCATAACCGGTCTGGCTATATGTGAACTTGCTCCATCTTGCTGGAACCAAATGCTGTTAAAAGGGATACGTCTTCGCCGCAGTTCTGGGTAAAAAAACTCCTTCAACATGTTTAAATAACGGTCCTCATTTACGGTTACTGTTACACCATTTTCCTCGAAGAAGTATGGCCCGACAATGCACCTTGATGAAACTGCGCACCACACAGTGACACGTTCTGGGTGCAGTTCCGTCTCATGGAGTATTTCTGGATTAGATTCACTCCATATACGGCAATTTTGCTTGTTTACATTGCCGTTTAGATCAAAATGGGTTTCATTAGACATAAACAAGCAATTTATTAAGTTGTTGTCTTCTTCGGCCATTTGAATCATTTTTTGGCAAAATTTCAGATGAATAGGCAAATCCAGAGGGTTTAATTTGCTTGTAATTTGGAGTTTGTATGGAAACAAGTTTAATTCATCTTGAATTATCCGTTGTAATGACCGTCTGCTAACTCCAATTTGCGCCGATAAGTTTCGTGTCGTGAATTGCCGATGCTACAGCCGCGATTGTGTCTTGCACCCGAACATAGGGATCTCGATGGTACGGTCTGCGTGCGATGCTTCCAGATTCGGCAAACATGTTTACCAACCTCATAATGGTCCATCTACTCGGGGGAGTGCCGCCAAACTCCCTCCTAAATTCCCTTTGGACGGAAATGATGGACTGTAAAGTATGGTACCGCTGCACTACCCAAATCCTCTTTTCGGTATCCAAAGCATCCATTTTAGTAAATCTAAATACTAATCTGCAAAATAACAAAAAACTTTTTAACAAAAAAAAAACCCGACTTCAAAATCACTACAAAGTAAAAAATAATTTTATGGCCATATTTTGTAAAACGCACGCAATCACGTCACTTTGGGTTTTCTTATCTGGTAATATATCTAGTAGAAAATTTTTGAGTGAGAGAGAGACTTTGTTTTACTTCATATGAAAAAGGCATTGCCAGACTGAAAATCTTAACGCAAGTGACTGCGTTCGTTTTACAAAATATGGCTATTAAATAACTTTTCCCATTCATTTCTTGGTCATATTTTAAAAGCTATTTATACGTGTTATAATATTGGAAATCTTATCATTTTCATTTTTTCTATTTTGTTTTATTATCATCAATATACTAATAGCTTTATGGACATAAAAGCGTTGAAGTCGGCGCTTATCTTACTATGTCGCAATCTTTTTATTTTAATTTTTTCTAATTTGTTTTATCATAAAAATAT
This sequence comes from Pherbina coryleti, assembly GCA_943735915.1. Lineage (NCBI taxonomy): Eukaryota > Metazoa > Arthropoda > Insecta > Diptera > Sciomyzidae > Pherbina > Pherbina coryleti. The sequence continues at coordinate 101,736,377 of OX030948.1, read as the reverse complement.
TATTAACTTTATGAATATAAAAGCTTCTTAGCGATTTTTGTTCTTTAAATTGGCAATTTTTGAGTACGCTGAATGTAGCCAATGTGTTCCATGCATTATTTGTGCAGCTGTTACACACTATTTCATATTCAATATGAACTTTACAAGCTCACCCAAACCAGTTTAGTAAGAATTTTAATGTGTACAAAGCTTTTAAAATTACTACAGTGTCACCAAGGCACCAAATAGTGCACGGATGGTAAAAGATCATGATTGTGTGTCAAAGATGAGCGCCGACTTCAAAGTTTTTATGTTCATAAAGCAATTAATATATTGATAATAAAACAAAATAAAAAAAAATGAAAATGATAAGATTTCCAATATTATAACACGTATAAATAGCTTTTAAAATATGACTAAGAAATGAATGGGAAAAGTTATTTAAAATTATTTTTTACTTTGTAGTGATTTTGAAGTCGGGTTTTTTTTTTGTTAAAAAGTTTTTATTTCTTCCTTTTTAGAAAATATGAAATATTTTATGCAATAGTATTTATTCTTGAGGAAAATTTTAAACATGAAACTTTGTTCTTAATAAATTTGATTTATTAATTCCTGAAAGTTTGTTGGGTATTTTCCATTTCTGCTTTTTTACAATTTGTAGTGCCACGCCCTTTCTCTAATCCTGCCTAATTTATTTACCGTACCATATAATGATTCTACCTACCCCTGTGCCAAATTTCAGTTTCCAAGTATCAATATTAACCGTAATATAGTACTTTCCTTAAAGTGACACATCCTGTGTACAATCCCGCTCACTTTTTTAATGATTCTACCTACTTATCTACCTGCATACCAAATATTAATACGCTAGTGTCAATATGAACTAAGATATAGTATTTTTTTAATATTGACACGCCCGTTTTTTGAATAACGCCAACTTTTTTAGCCGTAATTTTCAGTAACTGTACCTACCCATGTACTACATTTCAACACCCTAGTGTCAATATTATTCGATATATAGTGTGTTTCTAATATTGCCACACCCATTTGTTGAATAACGCCCACTTTATTTACAGTGATTTTTAAAAATTGTGTCTACTCTTGTACTAAATTTCAGTACCCTTGTGTCAATACTATTCGAGATACAGTGTTTTTCCAATATTGCCACACCCATTTGTCAAATAACGCCCACTTTATTAACTATAATTTGTAATAACTATGCCTACCCATGTACTAAATTTCAGCACTCTAGTGTCAATATTATTCGATATATAGTGTGTTTCTAATATTGCCACACCCCTTTGTCGAATAACGCCCACTTTCTTTAAAGTAATTTTCAAAAATTGTGTCTACTCCTGTACTAAATTTCAGTACCCTAGTGTCAATACTATTCGAGATACAGTATTTTTCCAATATTGCCACACCCCTTTGTCAAACAACGCCCACTTTATTGACTGTAATTTGTAATAGCTATGCCTACCCACGCACTAAATTTCAGCACCCTAGTGTCAATATTATTCGATATATAGTGTGTTTCTAATATTGCCACACCCCTTTGTCGAATAACGCCCACTTTCTTTACAGTAGTTTTTTAAACTTGTGTCTACCCCTGTACTAAATTTCAGTACTCTAGTGTCAAAACTATTTGATATACAGTGTTTTTTTAATATGACCACACCCCTTTGTCAAATAACGCCTACTTTATTGATCGTAATTTGTAATAGTTGTGTCTACCCCAGCGTTTTTACTGTAAATTTCAGTTCCCTAGTGTCAATATTAACTGAAATAGTGTTTTTCTTATATTGACACGCCCCTTTGTCGAATATCGCCCACTTTTTTAAAAAAGGACCTCCGCGTTCATGGTATCTATCTGTTGACAAAAAATTACGGAAATCGGGCAAGTGCTTTAGGAGTTATCGATGTACATACATTTAAAAAAAAAAAAAAAAAAAAAAGCGCGGACAAACCAACGAAATTGAGAACCTCCTCCTTTTTGAAGTCGGTTAAAAAAAATAAGCCGATTACTCACACAAAAAAAAAAGTTATTACGTTTTATTTTTGTAGCACGATTCGTGCGCCACCCTGTAGTGAAGCCGTATGTTGTGAAGAGCACAACATAAATTTATTATCCTAGCCGCTTAAGCTAGGTGTAGTCCTCGCTCCGATAAAAGACATCGAAATACGGTTTTAAGGACGCCAATGGTGCGCTCAACGACTATTCTTCCTTTCGCATGTGCGATATTAAAATTTCGTTTTCGGTCACAAGAAATTGGCTCTCTAAACGGTGTTAGGAGCCAAGGTTGTAGAGGATATCCCTTGTCACCTAAAAAAACGAATAGCCTGATAATATCTATATTATCAATATTATTTTTTTATTTTACCTAAAATTATTGAATGCATTCCATTTCGATGTTTGGAGGCAAATACATTTTTTGCATCTTTCATTTCCCATATGTGGGAATCATGGCAGCTTCCGGGGTATTGAGCAGATATGTATCTTATTTGCATATTATAGTCGCATATCTAAAAAAATTATTTTATTGCATAAAAAATATTATAATTAAGGTAGAAAAGTATTCACAATCATAACATTTATACTATAATAACCCTTTCTGTTAAAAAAAGGTGTTTGTCGTTTTTGGGTGCCTGTATTTTCACATGGGTGCCATCAACAGCCATGGTGATTCCAGGTATACCACATTTTTGAAAAAACGCTGTCTTCGATTCTCGTTCTTCATCACTATTCATATGAAGAGATATCCACTTAGAACAAAGGTGCACTTCTAAAGCATCCAGAACTTCAGAAAGAATTAAGGAAAAAATTGACTGTGCCACATTAACATTAAAATCTTTTCCAATTCCGTGCTGATAGCTGCCAGGGCCGGCCCTAGAGCCGAGCCAGTAAGGCCAGGGCTCGGGGCGCATACAGATAGGGGTGCCTTACATATTTAAAAAAAAATATATCAATCAATATATACCTGATACAAATAATTATATGTGCATAAATATTTCTTTGCGTTTTTCGCTCCATCTGGAATAGTACAGTATTTTTATGTATGCAGTTTGTTTTTGTAATTTGTTGATATTGTTTACCAAATTTTAGCATGCAGTTCGTTTTCCATTTAATGTACCGTTACATGAAAAATGTGTCGGTGCATTGAATGAGCAGTAGTAAAGTATTATATGTGCATAACGTATTTAATTGGTGTTTGGTTGCTTAATTGATAGCTTCAAGTGCTCGCATTGGAAATAATTGTATCGAAATACTAGGTGAGGTTTTTTCCTTTTAAAATCTTACTTACTTACTTATCTGGCGCTTACAACCGTGAGTCGGTTTTGGCCTCGTATAAGAAATTGCGCCAGCCATTTCTGTTCTGCGCTTGCTGGAGCCAGTTGGAAACACCAAGTGTGGTCAGGTTATCCAACACCTGATCCTTCCAACGAAGATGTGGGCGTCCTCTTCTGCGTTGACCACCACCGGGCACCGAATCGAATATTTTTTCGCTGGAGCGTCGTTTTCCATTCGCTCAACATGACCTAGCCAGCGGAGCCGCTCGATTTTAATGCGCTTAACTATGTCGATGTCAGCGTACAGCTCATACAGCTCGTGGTTCCATCGAATTCGGTACTCGCCATTGACGCAGATTGGACCGAAGATTTTACGAAGGATCTTTCTCTCGAAGGCTCCCAGAGTCTTTTCATCAGAACTGCTCAACGTCCAGGTTTGTGCTGCATATAATAGGACGGGCATGATTAGTGACTTATAGAGCGTGAGTTTTGTTCGAAAACTTTTAAAATCAATAAAGTTAATTTAACTATTACGTGTAAGATATTGAAAATGTCTCACGGAGCGAGCCTTTCTGAACATGACCAGGGAATAATACTGGGAATAAGCGAAAATGGAGTTGAAATAAAAGAAATTGCCAAAAAGCTTAATCGCCACAGGAACACAATAACAAATTTTTGAAAATGTCCTAGTAGTTATGGCACAGCTAGAAGGAGTGGTAGGAAAACCAACATCGACGCTCGGTGTAAACGGATAATTCAACATCTTGCAGTAGTGGAAGGAATGAGTAGTGGACAAATAAAAAGTCAGATGGGGCTGAACGTAACAAGAAGTAGAATAGTTCAAATATTATATGAAAATCCTAAAGTAACACATACTTCCATGACGCGAAAACCTAACTTTTTACCTCAACATATTAACGCACGTTTGCCTTCGCTACCAAGCACCAATTTCGGGATGAGGAATGGCGTAACGTTATCTTTAGTGACGAAAAAAAATTCAATTTTGATGGGACTGATTGTTACAAGAAGTATTGGCAACATAACGATCAGTTGCGGCGCACCTGCCACCTGTGTGTCCATGGGGAAGGATCGGTGATGATCTGGGCTGCATTTTGTTATGAAGGAACGACTCCAGTGTGTTTCATATCAGCATAAATGATATCACACTAAATTGGACAATGAACTAATACAATTTGCCGGCCAACTTTATGGCGATAATTGGACTTATCAGCAGGATAATGCGCCAATACGCTGTGCAAAGCATACAAAAGAGTTTTTTACAGCCAGAAATATACCATTTCTGCAATGGCCAGCAATAAGTCTAGACTTAAACCCCATCGAAGATTTCTAGGGAATCCTCTCTGGATAAGTATATAAGAATGGAAGGCAATTTGAGACAGATAGAAAGTTAAAAATAGCAATAGAGCAAGAATGGCAGAATTTTAGTCCATCCCCCCAAAAATCCTTGATTAATTCTATGCCATTCCGAACGAGCCAAGTTATTTTAAAAAAAGGAAACCATACAAATTGCTAACATGAAATTCTATTTAATTTTTTTTATTATTAAACTTGAAAATAAAACAAACAGCACATAAACTTGAGTTGTGCACATATAATTACTTACTATGAAGAAATTTTTTATGTTAATTTTTTATTTAATTTAAAGGACAATTGAATAAAGTCGTTGTTATGTTATGTTACTGTTGTCATAAATAATATAACTGCAAAAGCAGAATTTTGAAACATTTTTATTTTAGCGCAAAAACAATTTGACCAATGGTGCACATATAATTATTTCTATGAGGTATGGAAACATATATGGCGACAGTGGCATGCATGTTAAGTGTGTAGCTTGCATGCCTGGAGCGAGAGATTGATTCCCCCTCACGGCAAATTTTTTTTTAATAAAAAATTTTCTGATGGGTCGCCACCTCTTTGCAGACAATGTCAAACCTCAGAGAGTAAACCATGCCATGAAAAGCTTCTTGAGAACATGAGCCGCGAGGAGTTGGCATAAAACGTGTAGGTTCAGTTCTCGATCAATTGTGTACAAACATTTTATAACGCACACAAAACGACTGTTCAAGACTCTATGCCTTGAGCAGCGAATGGGCCTTTGAGCACTTTAACTCAAAGGTTGTTGAATTATATTTGGTCCTTTGAGCACTTTAACTCATAGGTTGATGGATTATATTTGGTCCTTTGAGCACTTGAACTCAAAGGTTGATGGATTATATTTGGTCCTTTGAGCACTTGAACTCAAAGGTTGATGAGGAAAATAAGTTGACAACCACTTGGTTTGGATATCAAAATAATTATCAATTTTATTAATTAAAGTTCGGTGATTAAATACTAATATAATAACAACGTTAACAAAAAATAAATTACAAGCATAAACATTAAGTTAATTGAGCAATTTTACAACAATCGTAAACAAAAGAAATTAAAAGCAAAAAAAAGTGCAACATACAAACATTTACCTAAATAAGCTAAAACGACCATAAACGGTGATTGAACTTAAAATCAAAACATGCGAATTAATCATTCTTTGCATTAAAAGGAAATAAGCAATTTAGCACTTTTGCAGGTAGCTCAACTTTAAATAAATGTTTGTTTGTTGATGGTACAATTTGTGTAGTATTATTTATGTATGTCTGTACAATTGTACATTCTGCCCGGGTTGAACGCAGTTCAAAAATGATGTTGCCCATCAACGGCGCTATATGTGTACAGAAAAGTCTGCTGCTGTTCTTCTCCTGGGTGCAGGGTCGGGTTTCATGTCTGAAGTTCTTCTTGTCTTGGATCTCCAGCGCCATATTCCAATGATTACAAACAGTCCGCAGCATATGAGCGCTATACTTGATAACGAAGTGGTGACATGATATTGCATTTGAAAATGATGAGGTAGAGACCTTATGTCAAGTTTATCAAGCATTGTTTGAAGTGTTGTTAGGTTCTGGATTTTTTCTGCGTAGTCCGCTGTACTGAAGTTAGAAAGTAGCTGTTTTATTTGTGTCGGTCTAGCCAGCTGTGAAGCATTACCAAAGCTTGCAAATGCTGTTCTTAAGGTGGTTGAGAATGTTTGGAATCCCGTGATACTAATTGATTCTCCCTTTATGGTACATTCTGGTTCCAGAGTTAACAAGCCGGTTCCTTCTAGCGTCCGCTGTGAAGAATCTTGATCACATACGGTGGTAATTCGAGTTGGTGTTCGTAGTGCAAATATCCATTGGTTCTTTTTCTCTAATTGAATCCATGTGGAATTTGTTCGAGCTCTTTCCAAGAAGCAGGTGGGTTGAGGTTCATTCACCAACAGACCCAATTCGCAGGCGCATGATTCAGCATTTTTCTGGTATTTGGCTTGGAGGTTGAAGCAAAGTCGCCGATCAGGAGATATAACTGTGCATTGCTGTAAATCAGCTGTATTCAACGGTATGTACTGATCCCTGTGAGGCCCTACTGCCAATGCTGAGGCACATGGTTTAATAGTAATCATGGTGTCATTTATATGTGTTGGAACAGGAATCATTTTGAAGATCTCGAACTGTTCTGGATTGATGAGTGGAATTGTTATCTGAAACACAGCATTATGAGGACCTAGACCTCCCTTGAGTGTCATTAGCTTGTAGAGTTGCAGAAAATCGTCGCTGTCTACAGGTAACTCTAAAAGAGGTGGTAAATGAGCTCTTATTGTTTTTAATTCCTCCTTTAGTTGATTCGTAGACAATAGCAAAGAGTTTATTCTACCATGGTGTGTATCGGCTAGCACATCGAGTAATGCCCCTTGAACTCGTTGCATATTAACCATTAGTAACGTAAGTTGAGCTGAGATTGATAGAAACATTTGGTGCAGTTTGATTTGAAATTCATCAGTACTAACATGATTGAGTTGTTTTGCCAGGTTGTTTAACTGTGAGTCTATTTGTTTAAAACGCAACTTTGTAGTAGTAGTGTCAATTCGCAGGAGATTAATAGTTGAGTCAATCACTGAAGTTTGATTACGCAATAAGTTCATAAGATGGTCCTCATTATTTCGGATTTCATCAATTGTTTGAGACATCTTCTTGGCGTATTCATTGTCCAAAACTCCAAACAATGATCCAGCAATGTTTCCAACTATATTCATGGCTCCTCTTTTAGCTCGTTTGGATAGTAGTGTGTCATCGAGGCGGAGGGATTCCATGGTGAACTGAAAATTGTGTATAGTTTCGTCGCAACCCATCTTTTGCTGCATTTCCTCACATAACTGTTGTGCTATACGAGTTCCATTCGATAATGCTGATAGTTCTGCCCTTAACGGCTCAAGATCATAATATACAAGGAAGTTCCATTGACTTGATGCTATGTTTAATGTACTTATATCTTCAAAATGGATGCCCAAGTGCGGTCTGAATCTGGTTACTTTAATTTTGTCTGCATAAACAAGTGGTAATAGTAAAATTACGAGCATGGATGTGGTAATGTAGCTAGTTACTGATGTTCGACGTTTTTTCGATGTTGGTCTTCCTGTATCTTCATCAGCCTGATTTGAATTTGTGGAGACACTTGTGTTTTCTATGGCGTCCTGTGAGTCATAACTGTTTGTATTGTCAGTGGACTCAGTGTTAATTGGAAGTGGCGCTAGACGGTGGATTGGTCTTTTTAATATCCCTGAAGATGTTTTCACGTCCGCAACTCGAATAAAACCATCATTACCAGTGTATGTATCGATGATTCTTCCTAGAGGCCATTGCTGAACTGGCAGGTTGTCTTCTTTTATAAGTACCATAGTGCCTTTCTTGATATTTGCTGATTTATGGTTCCATTTGTTTTTGTACTGCAGTTCGTTAAGATATTCTCTTGACCATCGGTTCCAAAATTCATGTTTTAGTTGGGATACTAGTCTCCATCTATCTAGTCTACTGTTATTTATAGGTAGCGCCTTTGTGTCAATTTGTGCATTCATCGGCTCTCCAATCAAGAAATGACCTGGAGTTAAGGCAGTTAGATCAGTTGGGTCGTTTGACATTGGAGAAATTGGTCTGGAGTTGAGTATTGCTTCAGTCTCAATGATTATCGTCTCCAGTTCTTCGTATGTCAGCGATTCTGTTGAAACGTTTTTTAGTAGTAGATGTTTTGCTGACTTCACCGCCGCTTCCCATAAACCCCCAAAATGAGGGGCACGTGGTGGAATGAATTTAAAGTTTATACCACGCTGACTGCATGTTGACAAAATAATTTCTTGTGCCTTTGATTTGAAAATAGTTGTTTCTAACTCCGCTAGCTTATTCTTTGCTCCCACAAAGTTGGTGGCATTGTCACAATATAAATTTTGGCAATGACCACGTCGTCCGATGAAGCGTTTTAATGCTCCGATGAATGTTTCTGTTGTTAGGTCACTTACCAATTCCATGTGAATTGCCTTGGTGGCAAAACAGCAAAATAGAGCAATATAAGCCTTGTGCGGTCGTTTGCCCCTCAGTTTGTAGTGAATCCAAAATGGTCCACAAAAGTCCACTCCTGTGTTGATAAATGGTCGCGCAGGAGTTACTCTTGTTGCTGGCAGATTTCCCATTATTTGATGAAGCAATTTTGGCCTTGCTCTTGCGCAAACTATGCAATTCTGTACAATAGATCGTGCCATTGATTTGCCCTTGATGGGCCAGAATCTTTGCCGAGTGATCGCTAAAAGTGTTGTTGGTCCACAGTGCATGTTATCCTTGTGAAACATTTGCATAATTAGTTTAGTTATAACATCATTGTAAGGCAGTAGCATTTGGTGTTTTGCATCATATGGTAATGCTGAGTTTTTTAAACGACCGCCTACGCGTAGAATTCCAGCATCGTCAATGAATGGCGTTAGACCGATGAGCGTGCTGGTTTTTCTGATTTCCGTTCCTTTGGTTAATTGATTTATTTCATCGCTAAAGTCATATCTTTGCATGGCACGAACTATAGATATCAAGGCTTCATCTAATTCTTGTGGTGTCAAAATAATTTCATGTTGACGCGAAAGGTTGCCGCATTTGCTGTGATTAATGAAACGACGAACATATCCCACGACACGTTGAAATTTTTTAAAAGAATTTCCATGGTTAATTGTATAGAATAGGTCTTTATTTTCAAGCGTAGTTAAAACTGGTGGTAGTGGTTTTTTCTTTCGTTCTTCTTCAGTTTTTATCATTAAGCTCTTCGAAAACTTAGTTGGCCAATTATCTTTTGTTGCATGTCGATTTGTCGATACATTTTTTGAATATCGGTTGTAAAAACGAATTTAGGTGTCCTGAAGCGAAGTAGTATTGAGAACAGTTCACTTTGAACTGTGGGGCCGTTGAGCTGTAAGTCATTGAGTGATAATCCCGAAGACGTCTTGCACGATGCGTCAAATACTACCCGAAGTTTTGTTGTGCTGCTATCAGGTTTAAGTATACAATGGTGAGGAATAAAGTAATTTGGAAACAAAACATTATCCAGGTTTATCTTTGTCATGTGGCCCAAACCTTCATATTCGCGCATAAAATTGATGTATTGTGTCTTGAGGTCTGGGTTTTTGGTGAGCCGCCGTTCTAGTGCCATAAATCGATTATAAGCTGTATTTTTAGACATTCCCAATTCTGTTGGTTTTCTGGATAATGGAAGCCTGACAATGAATCTGCCGTCATTACCGCGTTTTGTATTTTGTGTGAAGTGATTTTCACATTGTCGTTCAACTTCTGATAGTGCTGGTTCAGTCTCATTTAGTTCTTCGAGTTTCCAAAATCTTTCAATTAGAGTATTGGTTTCGTCTTCACCAGTGAGAACTCCACATACAACTGTGTTGACGCATGACTGAGTCATCTTGCCAGAGAAGACCCATCCAAAGACGGTGTTTTGTAATATTGGCATGTTGTCATCAATTTTAATTTTTCCTACAGACAAGACTTGATGGTAGAATTCGGCTCCAATCAACACATCAATTTCTGTTGGCTGGCTGAAGGTTGGATCTGCTAGTGGTATATTGTCGGGAATTGCCCATTTAGAAGTATCCAATGCCGTCGATGGTTGTGGTGATACAATTTGTTTTAAAACAACAGCCTCTAGTGGCGATGTGTAGTTATTTGTTTTAGATTTCATAGTGATATGAATGCGATGATGGCTGTTTTGTTTTCCCTTTCCAATGCCTTCCAAGTGAACTGATGTTGATTTAGGAGACAATCCTAATTTCTTTACAACTCTTGATGTGACTATGTTTACTTGCGATCCCGAATCTAAAATGGCCTTGCATTCTATGGTCATGCCATTGGAAGCCATCAGGATAATTTTTGCTGTGCCTAGTAAAACATATGACTGTTTCTTGTTACTGTTTAATGCTGACAGTGAGACCGAGTTATTTCCAGGTTGTGTTGATGTATGCTCTTGTCCTTTTAGATTCGATGATTCCACATGCAGTAGTGTGTTGTGTTTCTTATTGCACTTAGTACAAGTGCGTGATTTGCATTCTTGAGATGTGTGTCCTGCCTTGAGACAATTCATGCACAAATTCTTGGATTTTACTTGGTGAATCTTATCCTTGGTGTTTAATTGCAAAAATTGGTTGCAGCTGTATAATGGGTGCTGACCATTCTTACATACTGCACAAATATTTGTCTTTTCTCGTGTTACAACGGAAGAAACTATTTTACTGGGTGCCTTTTTATCCTTGCTCCCCAATGCCTCAAGTGATTGGAACCTGTGTTCCAGAAATTCAAAGAAGTGAGATATCGTCTGCAATTCTCTTGGTTTTTCTAATGATTGTTCGTATAACATATGTGTTTGCTTATCCAGTTTTTTAAGCAAAAGATGCAACAATAGCGGGTCCCAGCTTGAAGTGTCGATTCCCAAATTTTGTAACGCAAGGAGACTCTCATGAGAAACGTCGTGCAATGCCTTTATTGTGCTGGCGCTTGGTGTGTCAGCAGAGTGATTTGGTTGACTTAGGATTTTTTGGATAAGTGTTGATGTTAGCAGACGTAAATTGTTGTATCGGTCTTGGAGCATTTTCCAAGCAGCCTCATAGTTCTCTGAACTCAAAGAGAAATGTTGAATTAATTTTGCTGCTTCTCCACTCAATGAAGACTTCAGGTACCATATTTTTTGCACATTCGGAATTGTTCTTTTGTGAATCATTTCATTAAATAGGTCGTAGAATCGTTTCCAAGATAGATAATCTCCATCGAATTTAGGAATTTGAACTTCTGGTATTCTAATAGATTCTTCCCGTGGGACGTTGTTGTTGACTTGTTGCATTGAAGGAACACATGACAATTTTATTGTTAATTTTTGTACTGTTTCTTCCAGCAAAAGATATTCCTCAACATTGTATCCATTGCTTTGGGGATCATCATACAATTCCCAAACTTGGTAATTAAGTGATTCAATTTCTTCCCACAACTTGGTTAGTTTGTTAAGATTCACCTTGTAGTATTGTGGAGGTTGTATTTCATCTTCCCTTGATAATGTTGTTATCAGTCGTTGTAGCGATAAAATAGTGGCATGCTGCTTTCGTATTACCCTGGTTATTTCAGCAGGCTGCACTGAATTGGGTATTGGCTTTGAATGAGTTTGTAGGTTAGCTGTTGATGTGATGCTTAATGCATCGATATTTTCCTGAAATATTTTGCTATATTTTTCGAATAGGTCTCGAATCACAACGTAATAATCCTTCGTGAAATATTCATGTCCCGAATCTAGATTGTCCTTTTCTCGAATCTCCGAATCATTTGTGTCGAATTGATTCCACAAGGAATTCAAATCACGGAGTCTTTGTTCATAATAGGGCTGTGTCTTGCGATCGGTTGAATCTTTTCTGAAGTTAGTGATGATTCGTTGAATCGAACTTCCTAGCTCCGATTGTTTGGTGTACAAGGCATCCATGATGTAGATGGCTTCCTGCAGCACCTTGATAAAATGTGTTGAATTACTCAAGTATCCTTGCCTTGAGTTATATGAATAACGTGATCTTATGTAATCACGTCGGGGTCACCAAATGTTCAAGACTCTATGCCTTGAGCAGCGAATGGGCCTTTGAGCACTTTAACTCAAAGGTTGTTGAATTATATTTGGTCCTTTGAGCACTTTAACTCATAGGTTGATGGATTATATTTGGTCCTTTGAGCACTTGAACTCAAAGGTTGATGGATTATATTTGGTCCTTTGAGCACTTGAACTCAAAGGTTGATGAGGAAAATAAGTTGACAACCACTTGGTTTGGATATCAAAATAATTATCAATTTTATTAATTAAAATTCGGTGATTAAATACTAATATAATAACAACGTTAACAAAAAATAAATTACAAGCATAAACATTAAGTTAATTGAGCAATTTTACAACAATCGTAAACAAAAGAAATTAAAAGCAAAAAAAAGTGCAACATACAAACATTTACCTAAATAAGCTAAAACAACCATAAACGGTGATTGAACTTAAAATCAAAACATGCGAATTAATCATTCTTTGCATTAAAAGGAAATAAGCAATTTAGCACTTTTGCAGGTAGCTCAACTTTAAATAAATGTTTGTTTGTTGATGGTACAATTTGTGTAGTATTAATTATGTATGTCTGTACAATTGTACAACGACTATTTGAACGATGATGAGCAACTTAATATTACCACAGCCACAGCAGCGAAAACTAAGTCAGAAGCCACAGCTATATTGTACGAAATTGAAAAATATAAATTTATCTGCTCTTTAATTGTATGGTATGATATTTTATTTGAAATAAATGTAACTAGCAAAGTATTTCAGGCAGTTAGTTTAAACCTCAGCCATGTAGTAACGTGGTTATCAAAGAGTATAATGTTCCTTAAAGACTATAGAACAGATGCCAAATTTTTTTTCGTATTTTGGAGGAGGCTAAAATAATTGCAATTGATTTAGATATTGATGTACAGTGTGAACGCGCACGAGTTCGCCTAATAAGGAGACAGGAAGTAATTCCAGTTTATGTAACGCAGACACCTGCCGTATAGACTTAATTCAACGTTGCCCCATGGCAGTGGGGTTGAGGTTCAAGGAATTGATGCCTAGGAGATAAATATTCAGGACGTCATTGCTATGCTTATATCTATACGACGGCCATCATACCTCTCCTAGGCTTCACTTCCATGACTCCAGACGCGACCAACGCCCTGTCATAGTAGTTTCAACACCGGTCGCACACCATAATTAAGTGAATATTTAAAAAAAACTTTTTAACAAAAAAAAAAACCGACTTCAAAATCACTACAAAGTAAAAAATAATTTTAAATAACTTTTCCCATTAATTTCTTGATCAAATTTTAAAAGTTATTTATATGTATTATAACATTGGAAATCTTATCATTTTCATTTTTTCTATTTTGTTTTATTACCATCAATATATTAATTGCTTTATGTACATAAAAGCTTTGAAGTCGGCGCTTATCTTACTAAGTCGAAATCTTTTTATTTTAATTTTTTCTAATTTGTTTTATAATCATAAAAATATTACTAACTTAATGAATATAAAAGCTTTTTAGCGATTTTTTTCTTTCAGTCGGCAATTGTTGAGTACGCTGAATGTAGCCAATGTGTTCCATGCATTATTTGTGCAGCTGTTACACACTATGTCATATTCAATATAAGCTCTACAAGCTCACCCAAACCAGTATAATGAGAATGTTTGTGTGTACAAAGCTTTTAAAATTACTGCAGAGTCACCAAGGCAGCATAGCATCAAATAAAAAAGTTAGTTCTAGTTCTAGTGCCATAAATCGATTATAAGCTGTATTTTTAGACATTCCCAATTCTGTTGGTTTTCTGGATAATGGAAGCCTGACAATGAATCTGCCGTCATTACCGCGTTTTGTATTTTGTGTGAAGTGATTTTCACATTGTCGTTCAACTTCTGATAGTGCTGGTTCAGTCTCATTTAGTTCTTCGAGTTTCCAAAATCTTTCAATTAGAGTATTGGTTTCGTCTTCACCAGTGAGAACTCCACATACAACTGTGTTGACGCATGACTGAGTCATCTTGCCAGAGAAGACCCATCCAAAGACGGTGTTTTGTAATATTGGCATGTTGTCATCAATTTTAATTTTTCCTACAGACAAGACTTGATGGTAGAATTCGGCTCCAATCAACACATCAATTTCTGTTGGCTGGCTGAAGGTTGGATCTGCTAGTGGTATATTGTCGGGAATTGCCCATTTAGAAGTATCCAATGCCGTCGATGGTTGTGGTGATACAATTTGTTTTAAAACAACAGCCTCTAGTGGCGATGTGTAGTTATTTGTTTTAGATTTCATAGTGATATGAATGCGATGATGGCTGTTTTGTTTTCCCTTTCCAATGCCTTCCAAGTGAACTGATGTTGATTTAGGAGACAATCCTAATTTCTTTACAACTCTTGATGTGACTATGTTTACTTGCGATCCCGAATCTAAAATGGCCTTGCATTCTATGGTCATGCCATTGGAAGCCATCAGGATAATTTTTGCTGTGCCTAGTAAAACATATGACTGTTTCTTGTTACTGTTTAATGCTGACAGTGAGACCGAGTTATTTCCAGGTTGTGTTGATGTATGCTCTTGTCCTTTTAGATTCGATGATTCCACATGCAGTAGTGTGTTGTGTTTCTTATTGCACTTAGTACAAGTGCGTGATTTGCATTCTTGAGATGTGTGTCCTGCCTTGAGACAATTCATGCACAAATTCTTGGATTTTACTTGGTGAATCTTATCCTTGGTGTTTAATTGCAAAAATTGGTTGCAGCTGTATAATGGGTGCTGACCATTCTTACATACTGCACAAATATTTGTCTTTTCTCGTGTTACAACGGAAGAAACTATTTTACTGGGTGCCCTTTTATCCTTGCTCCCCAATGCCTCAAGTGATTGGAACCTGTGTTCCAGAAATTCAAAGAAGTGAGATATCGTCTGCAATTCTCTTGGTTTTTCTAATGATTGTTCGTATAACATATGTGTTTGCTTATCCAGTTTTTTAAGCAAAAGATGCAACAATAGCGGGTCCCAGCTTGAAGTGTCGATTCCCAAATTTTGTAACGCAAGGAGACTCTCATGAGAAACGTCGTGCAATGCCTTTATTGTGCTGGCGCTTGGTGTGTCAGCAGAGTGATTTGGTTGACTTAGGATTTTTTGGATAAGTGTTGATGTTAGCAGACGTAAATTGTTGTATCGGTCTTGGAGCATTTTCCAAGCAGCCTCATAGTTCTCTGAACTCAAAGAGAAATGTTGAATTAATTTTGCTGCTTCTCCACTCAATGAAGACTTCAGGTACCATATTTTTTGCACATTCGGAATTGTTCTTTTGTGAATCATTTCATTAAATAGGTCGTAGAATCGTTTCCAAGATAGATAATCTCCATCGAATTTAGGAATTTGAACTTCTGGTATTCTAATAGATTCTTCCCGTGGGACGTTGTTGTTGACTTGTTGCATTGAAGGAACACATGACAATTTTATTGTTAATTTTTGTACTGTTTCTTCCAGCAAAAGATATTCCTCAACATTGGCTGCGTTCTGCAGACAAAACTGTTGCACAACTGTTGACTTTAAGTCTGCTGAACGAGCTGCTACATGCAACATGTTTAGGAAGCGCTCGCCATTTTTGGTAGCGAACAATTTTAATGCTACTTGCGCTCACTTATCCTAAATACAGCTGATTTTTCTTGTCAACTATTTGAAAAAAATATATAAATGGAAAGAAATGAAATTAAATACTTTTTAATGCAATATTTTGTGGAAGATGGAGTTCAAACTCATATTCTTGAATATGCCTCTCAGCTCATCTTCTCTTCTAATACTTTGCTACTGGATAAAAAAGAAAAATATAAAAAGGAGCGCAACAAATATTTTGCTGAGGTAACTGTGCCAAATTATAGAAACGACCAATTCACGGAACACTTTCGCATGAATAAATCAACATTTGAGGTAAGCACACTAAGAAGTATAGAACATTTTTCTGAATATTCGTTACAGGCGCTGCTAAATGTACTGCACCGTCAATTGGAAAACACTCTGCAGCCTTACACCAGTGTTCCTCTAGCCAAAAAATTATTGTTCACTATATGGCTGATTAGTAAACAGGAGTCCTTTCTTGCAGTAGGCGATCGATTCGACATACCAAAGAGTTCAGGACACGGCATATTCAAGTTCGTCATTTTTAATATTGCAAAATTGATCCCACAATATGTCAAATGGCCCAACTCAGCAAAGCAAGCTATATGCGCACAAATATTCCAAGAAAAATCGCATGGGATAGCTGGCGTTGTTGGCGTTATTGATGGCTGCCACATACCTATTAAGCAACCCATTGGAAATTCTCAAGATTACTTCAATAGAAAACAGTTCCATTCCATTATATTGCAAGGAGTTTGTGACGCATTTGGTAGATTTATTGACGTATATATTGGAATGCCAGGCAGAATGCACGATGCGCGTGTATTTCAAAACAGTCCCCTGCATCAAAAGGTTACAAATCTACAGAGTCCATTATTGAGCCATAATCAACATTTATTAGGAGATTCTGCTTATCCACTTCTTTTAAACTTGATGACCCCATTTCGTGATAATGGCCATTTGCAAGTAAGTCAAACTTTGTACAACGTACGGTTAAGCAGTATACGTTCAACAATTGAGCGCGCGTTTGGCCTTCTCAAAGGCAAATTTCGTCGATTGAAGTACATGGACATCTCCGACATGGATTTGGGAAATCGCATTATAGCCGCCGCTTGCGTCTTGCATAACTTTATTTTAACAAATGGAGGCATAGATGATGTACATCCGTTCGATATTGAACTTGTGGAGGATTCAATTTTAAATAATGAAAACGTAGAACACAGAAACAACAATTTAAATCCTCAGCAAAAAAGATATCAAATAATGAATAACTTATAGCTTTATTGCATTTAACATGTATAAGTAAATATATTAACATTTGCACTACTTCATTAAAGTATAAATTGAACACAGACAACTGAATTAGAGATTTATTAAGAAATTGTGGCCGAATTATAGCATTCTTGATCTAGTCAAATCTATCCAATTTGCTGCATTAATTTGCAGCGTAAATTGAATACATTTCACTAGATCAAGGATGCTGTTTTTCAAACTCTGGACGGACAAAGCTTCTTGAGAAGAAAAAAATTATCCAAATTTTTCCAAGAAGTGTTTAAGCAAATCATTTCGGTCTTTTTGAATTTTATTTGCTTCATCAATTTTGTTTGTTAAAATACCAATAGCCTCTGTCCGCTGTTGTTCCATCTCAATAATTTTTTTTCTTTGATGGTAACTTTCTTTGGCCACACAAGCCTTTTTCTCTTTTTGCTGAATCGATGAACTGACTGACTCTTCGTCAAATATAAAACAGGACAAATTAGTTGAGTCCTGCAACGGATATATGTCTTCCACAACCAGACTTTCATCTACGACGCTACCTTCTTGCATACAAAATGATGAAATTGAAGGCCCGATGTTGATGGTTTTATCATCACAAAAAATATCTTCCATTTAAAGTAAAGTACTCCCAGGACACGCGACCTCGTCCAGTTTTATTGTTGTTTTCTTTAATTGTCCTATATGTTTTCTTCATGTTCCTCATCTTGCGGTCTAATATATCATCTGACATATCGGAGCATCCTGCATTTTCCATTTCCTTGCAAATCTCCTTCCATAAAACTTTCTTTTTCCACTTGGGATCGCGAAACTTTTCCTTGCGAGCCAAATATAATTGAAGCATCAGCTTTGTATTTTCTGGGGTCCACAGCTGCTGCGCACTTTTTGCAGTGCCTTCTTCCTGTATACCTTAAAAACCAACAAAATATATACATTTACTATATTTATCAAGATTTTCCTTAACTTTTACCATTAGATCCGCTTGTTGCCATTTCTTCAGTTTTTGCAAGTCACGCCAGAAAAAGTGCCGCGAAGTTGGCAGCTTTTCGTAACACCACTACGCTGTTCAATTTTCAGCCGTCGTTTTTTAAGTGGCTCAGTACTCTAATCAGCTGATTGTGTTTTTAATAGCACAGCGTTCAGCAGAATTGATCGCTTAGTGAAGAGCGCTCACTAATCGCTCAGTAAGCGATTAGTTCTGCAGAACGCGCCCATTGTATCCATTGCTTTGGGGATCATCATACAATTCCCAAACTTGGTAATTAAGTGATTCAATTTCTTCCCACAACTTGGTTAGTTTGTTAAGATTCACCTTGTAGTATTGTGGAGGTTGTATTTCATCTTCCCTTGATAATGTTGTTATCAGTCGTTGTAGCGATAAAATAGTGGCATGCTGCTTTCGTATTACCCTGGTTATTTCAGCAGGCTGCACTGAATTGGGTATTGGCTTTGAATGAGTTTGTAGGTTAGCTGTTGATGTGGTGCTTAATGCATCGATATTTTCCTGAAATATTTTGCTATATTTTTCGAATAGGTCTCGAATCACAACGTAATAATCCTTCGTGAAATATTCATGTCCCGAATCTAGATTGTCCTTTTCTCGAATCTCCGAATCATTTGTGTCGAATTGATTCCACAAGGAATTCAAATCACGGAGTCTTTGTTCATAATAGGGCTGTGTCTTGCGATCGGTTGAATCTTTTCTGAAGTTAGTGATGATTCGTTGAATCGAACTTCCTAGCTCCGATTGTTTGGTGTACAAGGCATCCATGATGTAGATGGCTTCCTGCAGCACCTTGATAAAATGTGTTGAATTACTCAAGTATCCTTGCCTTGAGTTATATGAATAACGTGATCTTATGTAATCACGTCGGGGTCACCAAATGTTCAAGACTCTATGCCTTGAGCAGCGAATGGGCCTTTGAGCACTTTAACTCAAAGGTTGTTGAATTATATTTGGTCCTTTGAGCACTTTAACTCATAGGTTGATGGATTATATTTGGTCCTTTGAGCACTTGAACTCAAAGGTTGATGGATTATATTTGGTCCTTTGAGCACTTGAACTCAAAGGTTGATGAGGAAAATAAGTTGACAACCACTTGGTTTGGATATCAAAATAATTATCAATTTTATTAATTAAAATTCGGTGATTAAATACTAATATAATAACAACGTTAACAAAAAATAAATTACAAGCATAAACATTAAGTTAATTGAGCAATTTTACAACAATCGTAAACAAAAGAAATTAAAAGCAAAAAAAAGTGCAACATACAAACATTTACCTAAATAAGCTAAAACAACCATAAACGGTGATTGAACTTAAAATCAAAACATGCGAATTAATCATTCTTTGCATTAAAAGGAAATAAGCAATTTAGCACTTTTGCAGGTAGCTCAACTTTAAATAAATGTTTGTTTGTTGATGGTACAATTTGTGTAGTATTATTTATGTATGTCTGTACAATTGTACAACGACTATTTGAACGATGATGAGCAACTTAATATTACCACAGCCACAGCAGCGAAAACTAAGTCAGAAGCCACAGCTATATTGTACGAAATTGAAAAATATAAATTTATCTGCTCTTTAATTGTATGGTATGATATTTTATTTGAAATAAATGTAACTAGCAAAGTATTTCAGGCAATTAGTTTAAACCTCAGCCATGTAGTAACGTGGTTATCAAAGAGTATAATGTTCCTTAAAGACTATAGAACAGATGCCAAATTTTTTTTCGTATTTTGGAGGAGGCTAAAATAATTGCAATTGATTTAGATATTGATGTACAGTGTGAACGCGCACGAGTTCGGCTAATAAGGAGACAGGAAGTAATTACAGTTTATGTAACGCAGACACCTGCCGTATAGACTTAATTCAACGTTGCCCCATGGCAGTGGGGTCGAAGTTCAAGGAATTGATGCCTAGGAGATAAATATTCAGGACGTCATTGCTATGCTTATATCTATACGACGGCCATCATACCTCTCCTAGGCGTCACTTCCATGACTCCAGACGCGACCAACGCCCTGTCATAGTAGTTTCAACACCGGTCGCACACCATAATTAAGTGAATATTTAAAAAAAACTTTTTAACAAAAAAAAAAAACCGACTTCAAAATCACTACAAAGTAAAAAATAATTTTAAATAACTTTTCCCATTAATTTCTTGATCAAATTTTAAAAGTTATTTATATGTATTATAACATTGGAAATCTTATCATTTTCATTTTTTCTATTTTGTTTTATTACCATCAATATATTAATTGCTTTATGTACATAAAAGCTTTGAAGTCGGCGCTTATCTTACTAAGTCGAAATCTTTTTATTTTAATTTTTTCTAATTTGTTTTATAATCATAAAAATATTACTAACTTAATGAATATAAAAGCTTTTTAGCGATTTTTTTCTTTCAGTCGGCAATTGTTGAGTACGCTGAATGTAGCCAATGTGTTCCATGCATTATTTGTGCAGCTGTTACACACTATGTCATATTCAATATAAGCTCTACAAGCTCACCCAAACCAGTATAATGAGAATGTTTGTGTGTACAAAGCTTTTAAAATTACTGCAGAGTCACCAAGGCAGCATAGCATCAAATAAAAAAGTTAGTTCTAGTTCTAGTGCCATAAATCGATTATAAGCTGTATTTTTAGACATTCCCAATTCTGTTGGTTTTCTGGATAATGGAAGCCTGACAATGAATCTGCCGTCATTACCGCGTTTTGTATTTTGTGTGAAGTGATTTTCACATTGTCGTTCAACTTCTGATAGTGCTGGTTCAGTCTCATTTAGTTCTTCGAGTTTCCAAAATCTTTCAATTAGAGTATTGGTTTCGTCTTCACCAGTGAGAACTCCACATACAACTGTGTTGACGCATGACTGAGTCATCTTGCCAGAGAAGACCCATCCAAAGACGGTGTTTTGTAATATTGGCATGTTGTCATCAATTTTAATTTTTCCTACAGACAAGACTTGATGGTAGAATTCGGCTCCAATCAACACATCAATTTCTGTTGGCTGGCTGAAGGTTGGATCTGCTAGTGGTATATTGTCGGGAATTGCCCATTTAGAAGTATCCAATGCCGTCGATGGTTGTGGTGATACAATTTGTTTTAAAACAACAGCCTCTAGTGGCGATGTGTAGTTATTTGTTTTAGATTTCATAGTGATATGAATGCGATGATGGCTGTTTTGTTTTCCCTTTCCAATGCCTTCCAAGTGAACTGATGTTGATTTAGGAGACAATCCTAATTTCTTTACAACTCTTGATGTGACTATGTTTACTTGCGATCCCGAATCTAAAATGGCCTTGCATTCTATGGTCATGCCATTGGAAGCCATCAGGATAATTTTTGCTGTGCCTAGTAAAACATATGACTGTTTCTTGTTACTGTTTAATGCTGACAGTGAGACCGAGTTATTTCCAGGTTGTGTTGATGTATGCTCTTGTCCTTTTAGATTCGATGATTCCACATGCAGTAGTGTGTTGTGTTTCTTATTGCACTTAGTACAAGTGCGTGATTTGCATTCTTGAGATGTGTGTCCTGCCTTGAGACAATTCATGCACAAATTCTTGGATTTTACTTGGTGAATCTTATCCTTGGTGTTTAATTGCAAAAATTGGTTGCAGCTGTATAATGGGTGCTGACCATTCTTACATACTGCACAAATATTTGTCTTTTCTCGTGTTACAACGGAAGAAACTATTTTACTGGGTGCCTTTTTATCCTTGCTCCCCAATGCCTCAAGTGATTGGAACCTGTGTTCCAGAAATTCAAGGAAGTTAGATATTCAAAGAAATTCAAAGAAGTCTGCAATTCTCTTGGTTTTTCTAATGATTGTTCGTATAACATATGTGTTTGCTTATCCAGTTTTTTAAGCAAAAGATGCAACAATAGCGGGTCCCAGCTTGAAGTGTCGATTCCCAAATTTTGTAACGCAAGGAGACTCTCATGAGAAACGTCGTGCAATGCCTTTATTGTGCTGGCGCTTGGTGTGTCAGCAGAGTGATTTGGTTGACTTAGGATTTTTTGGATAAGTGTTGATGTTAGCAGACGTAAATTGTTGTATCGGTCTTGGAGCATTTTCCAAGCAGCCTCATAGTTCTCTGAACTCAAAGAGAAATGTTGAATTAATTTTGCTGCTTCTCCACTCAATGAAGACTTCAGGTACCATATTTTTTGCACATTCGGAATTGTTCTTTTGTGAATCATTTCATTAAATAGGTCGTAGAATCGTTTCCAAGATAGATAATCTCCATCGAATTTAGGAATTTGAACTTCTGGTATTCTAATAGATTCTTCCCGTGGGACGTTGTTGTTGACTTGTTGCATTGAAGGAACACATGACAATTTTATTGTTAATTTTTGTACTGTTTCTTCCAGCAAAAGATATTCCTCAACATTGTATCCATTGCTTTGGGGATCATCATACAATTCCCAAACTTGGTAATTAAGTGATTCAATTTCTTCCCACAACTTGGTTAGTTTGTTAAGATTCACCTTGTAGTATTGTGGAGGTTGTATTTCATCTTCCCTTGATAATGTTGTTATCAGTCGTTGTAGCGATAAAATAGTGGCATGCTGCTTTCGTATTACCCTGGTTATTTCAGCAGGCTGCACTGAATTGGGTATTGGCTTTGAATGAGTTTGTAGGTTAGCTGTTGATGTGGTGCTTAATGCATCGATATTTTCCTGAAATATTTTGCTATATTTTTCGAATAGGTCTCGAATCACAACGTAATAATCCTTCGTGAAATATTCATGTCCCGAATCTAGATTGTCCTTTTCTCGAATCTCCGAATCATTTGTGTCGAATTGATTCCACAAGGAATTCAAATCACGGAGTCTTTGTTCATAATAGGGCTGTGTCTTGCGATCGGTTGAATCTTTTCTGAAGTTAGTGATGATTCGTTGAATCGAACTTCCTAGCTCCGATTGTTTGGTGTACAAGGCATCCATGATGTAGATGGCTTCCTGCAGCACCTTGATAAAATGTGTTGAATTACTCAAGTATCCTTGCCTTGAGTTATATGAATAACGTGATCTTATGTAATCACGTCGGGGTCACCAAATGTTCAAGACTCTATGCCTTGAGCAGCGAATGGGCCTTTGAGCACTTTAACTCAAAGGTTGTTGAATTATATTTGGTCCTTTGAGCACTTTAACTCATAGGTTGATGGATTATATTTGGTCCTTTGAGCACTTGAACTCAAAGGTTGATGGATTATATTTGGTCCTTTGAGCACTTGAACTCAAAGGTTGATGAGGAAAATAAGTTGACAACCACTTGGTTTGGATATCAAAATAATTATCAATTTTATTAATTAAAATTCGGTGATTAAATACTAATATAATAACAACGTTAACAAAAAATAAATTACAAGCATAAACATTAAGTTAATTGAGCAATTTTACAACAATCGTAAACAAAAGAAATTAAAAGCAAAAAAAAGTGCAACATACAAACATTTACCTAAATAAGCTAAAACAACCATAAACGGTGATTGAACTTAAAATCAAAACATGCGAATTAATCATTCTTTGCATTAAAAGGAAATAAGCAATTTAGCACTTTTGCAGGTAGCTCAACTTTAAATAAATGTTTGTTTGTTGATGGTACAATTTGTGTAGTATTATTTATGTATGTCTGTACAATTGTACAACGACTATTTGAACGATGATGAGCAACTTAATATTACCACAGCCACAGCAGCGAAAACTAAGTCAGAAGCCACAGCTATATTGTACGAAATTGAAAAATATAAATTTATCTGCTCTTTAATTGTATGGTATGATATTTTATTTGAAATAAATGTAACTAGCAAAGTATTTCAGGCAATTAGTTTAAACCTCAGCCATGTAGTAACGTGGTTATCAAAGAGTATAATGTTCCTTAAAGACTATAGAACAGATGCCAAATTTTTTTTCGTATTTTGGAGGAGGCTAAAATAATTGCAATTGATTTAGATATTGATGTACAGTGTGAACGCGCACGAGTTCGGCTAATAAGGAGACAGGAAGTAATTACAGTTTATGTAACGCAGACACCTGCCGTATAGACTTAATTCAACGTTGCCCCATGGCAGTGGGGTCGAAGTTCAAGGAATTGATGCCTAGGAGATAAATATTCAGGACGTCATTGCTATGCTTATATCTATACGACGGCCATCATACCTCTCCTAGGCGTCACTTCCATGACTCCAGACGCGACCAACGCCCTGTCATAGTAGTTTCAACACCGGTCGCACACCATAATTAAGTGAATATTTAAAAAAAACTTTTTAACAAAAAAAAAAACCGACTCACTACAAAGTAAAAAATAATTTTAAATAACTTTTCCCATTAATTTCTTGATCAAATTTTAAAAGTTATTTATATGTATTATAACATTGGAAATCTTATCATTTTCATTTTTTCTATTTTGTTTTATTACCATCAATATATTAATTGCTTTATGTACATAAAAGCTTTGAAGTCGGCGCTTATCTTACTAAGTCGAAATCTTTTTATTTTAATTTTTTCTAATTTGTTTTATAATCATAAAAATATTACTAACTTAATGAATATAAAAGCTTTTTAGCGATTTTTTTCTTTCAGTCGGCAATTGTTGAGTACGCTGAATGTAGCCAATGTGTTCCATGCATTATTTGTGCAGCTGTTACACACTATGTCATATTCAATATAAGCTCTACAAGCTCACCCAAACCAGTATAATGAGAATGTTTGTGTGTACAAAGCTTTTAAAATTACTGCAGAGTCACCAAGGCAGCATAGCATCAAATAAAAAAGTTAGTTCTAGTTCTAGTGCCATAAATCGATTATAAGCTGTATTTTTAGACATTCCCAATTCTGTTGGTTTTCTGGATAATGGAAGCCTGACAATGAATCTGCCGTCATTACCGCGTTTTGTATTTTGTGTGAAGTGATTTTCACATTGTCGTTCAACTTCTGATAGTGCTGGTTCAGTCTCATTTAGTTCTTCGAGTTTCCAAAATCTTTCAATTAGAGTATTGGTTTCGTCTTCACCAGTGAGAACTCCACATACAACTGTGTTGACGCATGACTGAGTCATCTTGCCAGAGAAGACCCATCCAAAGACGGTGTTTTGTAATATTGGCATGTTGTCATCAATTTTAATTTTTCCTACAGACAAGACTTGATGGTAGAATTCGGCTCCAATCAACACATCAATTTCTGTTGGCTGGCTGAAGGTTGGATCTGCTAGTGGTATATTGTCGGGAATTGCCCATTTAGAAGTATCCAATGCCGTCGATGGTTGTGGTGATACAATTTGTTTTAAAACAACAGCCTCTAGTGGCGATGTGTAGTTATTTGTTTTAGATTTCATAGTGATATGAATGCGATGATGGCTGTTTTGTTTTCCCTTTCCAATGCCTTCCAAGTGAACTGATGTTGATTTAGGAGACAATCCTAATTTCTTTACAACTCTTGATGTGACTATGTTTACTTGCGATCCCGAATCTAAAATGGCCTTGCATTCTATGGTCATGCCATTGGAAGCCATCAGGATAATTTTTGCTGTGCCTAGTAAAACATATGACTGTTTCTTGTTACTGTTTAATGCTGACAGTGAGACCGAGTTATTTCCAGGTTGTGTTGATGTATGCTCTTGTCCTTTTAGATTCGATGATTCCACATGCAGTAGTGTGTTGTGTTTCTTATTGCACTTAGTACAAGTGCGTGATTTGCATTCTTGAGATGTGTGTCCTGCCTTGAGACAATTCATGCACAAATTCTTGGATTTTACTTGGTGAATCTTATCCTTGGTGTTTAATTGCAAAAATTGGTTGCAGCTGTATAATGGGTGCTGACCATTCTTACATACTGCACAAATATTTGTCTTTTCTCGTGTTACAACGGAAGAAACTATTTTACTGGGTGCCTTTTTATCCTTGCTCCCCAATGCCTCAAGTGATTGGAACCTGTGTTCCAGAAATTCAAAGAAGTGAGATATTCAAAGAAATTCAAAGAAGTCTGCAATTCTCTTGGTTTTTCTAATGATTGTTCGTATAACATATGTGTTTGCTTATCCAGTTTTTTAAGCAAAAGATGCAACAATAGCGGGTCCCAGCTTGAAGTGTCGATTCCCAAATTTTGTAACGCAAGGAGACTCTCATGAGAAACGTCGTGCAATGCCTTTATTGTGCTGGCGCTTGGTGTGTCAGCAGAGTGATTTGGTTGACTTAGGATTTTTTGGATAAGTGTTGATGTTAGCAGACGTAAATTGTTGTATCGGTCTTGGAGCATTTTCCAAGCAGCCTCATAGTTCTCTGAACTCAAAGAGAAATGTTGAATTAATTTTGCTGCTTCTCCACTCAATGAAGACTTCAGGTACCATATTTTTTGCACATTCGGAATTGTTCTTTTGTGAATCATTTCATTAAATAGGTCGTAGAATCGTTTCCAAGATAGATAATCTCCATCGAATTTAGGAATTTGAACTTCTGGTATTCTAATAGATTCTTCCCGTGGGACGTTGTTGTTGACTTGTTGCATTGAAGGAACACATGACAATTTTATTGTTAATTTTTGTACTGTTTCTTCCAGCAAAAGATATTCCTCAACATTGTATCCATTGCTTTGGGGATCATCATACAATTCCCAAACTTGGTAATTAAGTGATTCAATTTCTTCCCACAACTTGGTTAGTTTGTTAAGATTCACCTTGTAGTATTGTGGAGGTTGTATTTCATCTTCCCTTGATAATGTTGTTATCAGTCGTTGTAGCGATAAAATAGTGGCATGCTGCTTTCGTATTACCCTGGTTATTTCAGCAGGCTGCACTGAATTGGGTATTGGCTTTGAATGAGTTTGTAGGTTAGCTGTTGATGTGATGCTTAATGCATCGATATTTTCCTGAAATATTTTGCTATATTTTTCGAATAGGTCTCGAATCACAACGTAATAATCCTTCGTGAAATATTCATGTCCCGAATCTAGATTGTCCTTTTCTCGAATCTCCGAATCATTTGTGTCGAATTGATTCCACAAGGAATTCAAATCACGGAGTCTTTGTTCATAATAGGGCTGTGTCTTGCGATCGGTTGAATCTTTTCTGAAGTTAGTGATGATTCGTTGAATCGAACTTCCTAGCTCCGATTGTTTGGTGTACAAGGCATCCATGATGTAGATGGCTTCCTGCAGCACCTTGATAAAATGTGTTGAATTACTCAAGTATCCTTGCCTTGAGTTATATGAATAACGTGATCTTATGTAATCACGTCGGGGTCACCAAATGTTCAAGACTCTATGCCTTGAGCAGCGAATGGGCCTTTGAGCACTTTAACTCAAAGGTTGTTGAATTATATTTGGTCCTTTGAGCACTTTAACTCATAGGTTGATGGATTATATTTGGTCCTTTGAGCACTTGAACTCAAAGGTTGATGGATTATATTTGGTCCTTTGAGCACTTGAACTCAAAGGTTGATGAGGAAAATAAGTTGACAACCACTTGGTTTGGATATCAAAATAATTATCAATTTTATTAATTAAAATTCGGTGATTAAATACTAATATAATAACAACGTTAACAAAAAATAAATTACAAGCATAAACATTAAGTTAATTGAGCAATTTTACAACAATCGTAAACAAAAGAAATTAAAAGCAAAAAAAAGTGCAACATACAAACATTTACCTAAATAAGCTAAAACAACCATAAACGGTGATTGAACTTAAAATCAAAACATGCGAATTAATCATTCTTTGCATTAAAAGGAAATAAGCAATTTAGCACTTTTGCAGGTAGCTCAACTTTAAATAAATGTTTGTTTGTTGATGGTACAATTTGTGTAGTATTATTTATGTATGTCTGTACAATTGTACAACGACTATTTGAACGATGATGAGCAACTTAATATTACCACAGCCACAGCAGCGAAAACTAAGTCAGAAGCCACAGCTATATTGTACGAAATTGAAAAATATAAATTTATCTGCTCTTTAATTGTATGGTATGATATTTTATTTGAAATAAATGTAACTAGCAAAGTATTTCAGGCAATTAGTTTAAACCTCAGCCATGTAGTAACGTGGTTATCAAAGAGTATAATGTTCCTTAAAGACTATAGAACAGATGCCAAATTTTTTTTCGTATTTTGGAGGAGGCTAAAATAATTGCAATTGATTTAGATATTGATGTACAGTGTGAACGCGCACGAGTTCGGCTAATAAGGAGACAGGAAGTAATTACAGTTTATGTAACGCAGACACCTGCCGTATAGACTTAATTCAACGTTGCCCCATGGCAGTGGGGTCGAAGTTCAAGGAATTGATGCCTAGGAGATAAATATTCAGGACGTCATTGCTATGCTTATATCTATACGACGGCCATCATACCTCTCCTAGGCGTCACTTCCATGACTCCAGACGCGACCAACGCCCTGTCATAGTAGTTTCAACACCGGTCGCACACCATAATTAAGTGAATATTTAAAAAAAACTTTTTAACAAAAAAAAAAAACCGACTTCAAAATCACTACAAAGTAAAAAATAATTTTAAATAACTTTTCCCATTAATTTCTTGATCAAATTTTAAAAGTTATTTATATGTATTATAACATTGGAAATCTTATCATTTTCATTTTTTCTATTTTGTTTTATTACCATCAATATATTAATTGCTTTATGTACATAAAAGCTTTGAAGTCGGCGCTTATCTTACTAAGTCGAAATCTTTTTATTTTAATTTTTTCTAATTTGTTTTATAATCATAAAAATATTACTAACTTAATGAATATAAAAGCTTTTTAGCGATTTTTTTCTTTCAGTCGGCAATTGTTGAGTACGCTGAATGTAGCCAATGTGTTCCATGCATTATTTGTGCAGCTGTTACACACTATGTCATATTCAATATAAGCTCTACAAGCTCACCCAAACCAGTATAATGAGAATGTTTGTGTGTACAAAGCTTTTAAAATTACTGCAGAGTCACCAAGGCAGCATAGCATCAAATAAAAAAGTTAGTTCTAGTTCTAGTGCCATAAATCGATTATAAGCTGTATTTTTAGACATTCCCAATTCTGTTGGTTTTCTGGATAATGGAAGCCTGACAATGAATCTGCCGTCATTACCGCGTTTTGTATTTTGTGTGAAGTGATTTTCACATTGTCGTTCAACTTCTGATAGTGCTGGTTCAGTCTCATTTAGTTCTTCGAGTTTCCAAAATCTTTCAATTAGAGTATTGGTTTCGTCTTCACCAGTGAGAACTCCACATACAACTGTGTTGACGCATGACTGAGTCATCTTGCCAGAGAAGACCCATCCAAAGACGGTGTTTTGTAATATTGGCATGTTGTCATCAATTTTAATTTTTCCTACAGACAAGACTTGATGGTAGAATTCGGCTCCAATCAACACATCAATTTCTGTTGGCTGGCTGAAGGTTGGATCTGCTAGTGGTATATTGTCGGGAATTGCCCATTTAGAAGTATCCAATGCCGTCGATGGTTGTGGTGATACAATTTGTTTTAAAACAACAGCCTCTAGTGGCGATGTGTAGTTATTTGTTTTAGATTTCATAGTGATATGAATGCGATGATGGCTGTTTTGTTTTCCCTTTCCAATGCCTTCCAAGTGAACTGATGTTGATTTAGGAGACAATCCTAATTTCTTTACAACTCTTGATGTGACTATGTTTACTTGCGATCCCGAATCTAAAATGGCCTTGCATTCTATGGTCATGCCATTGGAAGCCATCAGGATAATTTTTGCTGTGCCTAGTAAAACATATGACTGTTTCTTGTTACTGTTTAATGCTGACAGTGAGACCGAGTTATTTCCAGGTTGTGTTGATGTATGCTCTTGTCCTTTTAGATTCGATGATTCCACATGCAGTAGTGTGTTGTGTTTCTTATTGCACTTAGTACAAGTGCGTGATTTGCATTCTTGAGATGTGTGTCCTGCCTTGAGACAATTCATGCACAAATTCTTGGATTTTACTTGGTGAATCTTATCCTTGGTGTTTAATTGCAAAAATTGGTTGCAGCTGTATAATGGGTGCTGACCATTCTTACATACTGCACAAATATTTGTCTTTTCTCGTGTTACAACGGAAGAAACTATTTTACTGGGTGCCTTTTTATCCTTGCTCCCCAATGCCTCAAGTGATTGGAACCTGTGTTCCAGAAATTCAAAGAAGTGAGATATCGTCTGCAATTCTCTTGGTTTTTCTAATGATTGTTCGTATAACATATGTGTTTGCTTATCCAGTTTTTTAAGCAAAAGATGCAACAATAGCGGGTCCCAGCTTGAAGTGTCGATTCCCAAATTTTGTAACGCAAGGAGACTCTCATGAGAAACGTCGTGCAATGCCTTTATTGTGCTGGCGCTTGGTGTGTCAGCAGAGTGATTTGGTTGACTTAGGATTTTTTGGATAAGTGTTGATGTTAGCAGACGTAAATTGTTGTATCGGTCTTGGAGCATTTTCCAAGCAGCCTCATAGTTCTCTGAACTCAAAGAGAAATGTTGAATTAATTTTGCTGCTTCTCCACTCAATGAAG
Source organism: Pherbina coryleti (assembly GCA_943735915.1). NCBI lineage: Eukaryota > Metazoa > Arthropoda > Insecta > Diptera > Sciomyzidae > Pherbina > Pherbina coryleti. The sequence continues at coordinate 101,705,710 of OX030948.1, read as the reverse complement.
ACTTCAGGTACCATATTTTTTGCACATTCGGAATTGTTCTTTTGTGAATCATTTCATTAAATAGGTCGTAGAATCGTTTCCAAGATAGATAATCTCCATCGAATTTAGGAATTTGAACTTCTGGTATTCTAATAGATTCTTCCCGTGGGACGTTGTTGTTGACTTGTTGCATTGAAGGAACACATGACAATTTTATTGTTGATTTTTGTACTGTTTCTTCCAGCAAAAGATATTCCTCAACATTGTATCCATTGCTTTGGGGATCATCATACAATTCCCAAACTTGGTAATTAAGTGATTCAATTTCTTCCCACAACTTGGTTAGTTTGTTAAGATTCACCTTGTAGTATTGTGGAGGTTGTATTTCATCTTCCCTTGATAATGTTGTTATCAGTCGTTGTAGCGATAAAATAGTGGCATGCTGCTTTCGTATTACCCTGGTTATTTCAGCAGGCTGCACTGAATTGGGTATTGGCTTTGAATGAGTTTGTAGGTTAGCTATTGATGTGGTGCTTAATGCATCGATATTTTCCTGAAATATTTTGCTATATTTTTCGAATAGGTCTCGAATCACAACGTAATAATCCTTCGTGAAATATTCATGTCCCGAATCTAGATTGTCCTTTTCTCGAATCTCCGAATCATTTGTGTCGAATTGATTCCACAAGGAATTCAAATCACGGAGTCTTTGTTCATAATAGGGCTGTGTCTTGCGATCGGTTGAATCTTTTCTGAAGTTAGTGATGATTCGTTGAATCGAACTTCCTAGCTCCGATTGTTTGGTGTACAAGGCATCCATGATGTAGATGGCTTCCTGCAGCACCTTGATAAAATGTGTTGAATTACTCAAGTATCCTTGCCTTGAGTTATATGAATAACGTGATCTTATGTAATCACGTCAGGGTCACCAAATGTTCAAGACTCTATGCCTTGAGCAGCGAATGGGCCTTTGAGCACTTTAACTCAAAGGTTGTTGAATTATATTTGGTCCTTTGAGCACTTTAACTCATAGGTTGATGGATTATATTTGGTCCTTTGAGCACTTGAACTCAAAGGTTGATGGATTATATTTGGTCCTTTGAGCACTTGAACTCAAAGGTTGATGAGGAAAATAAGTTGACAACCACTTGGTTTGGATATCAAAATAATTATCAATTTTATTAATTAAAATTCGGTGATTAAATACTAATATAATAACAACGTTAACAAAAAATAAATTACAAGCATAAACATTAAGTTAATTGAGCAATTTTACAACAATCGTAAACAAAAGAAATTAAAAGCAAAAAAAAGTGCAACATACAAACATTTACCTAAATAAGCTAAAACAACCATAAACGGTGATTGAACTTAAAATCAAAACATGCGAATTAATCATTCTTTGCATTAAAAGGAAATAAGCAATTTAGCACTTTTGCAGGTAGCTCAACTTTAAATAAATGTTTGTTTGTTGATGGTACAATTTGTGTAGTATTATTTATGTATGTCTGTACAATTGTACAACGACTATTTGAACGATGATGAGCAACTTAATATTACCACAGCCACAGCAGCGAAAACTAAGTCAGAAGCCACAGCTATATTGTACGAAATTGAAAAATATAAATTTATCTGCTCTTTAATTGTATGGTATGATATTTTATTTGAAATAAATGTAACTAGCAAAGTATTTCAGGCAGTTAGTTTAAACCTCAGCCATGTAGTAACGTGGTTATCAAAGAGTATAATGTTCCTTAAAGACTATAGAACAGATGCCAAATTTTTTTTCGTATTTTGGAGGAGGCTAAAATAATTGCAATTGATTTAGATATTGATGTACAGTGTGAACGCGCACGAGTTCGCCTAATAAGGAGACAGGAAGTAATTACAGTTTATGTAACGCAGACACCTGCCGTATAGACTTAATTCAACGTTGCCCCATGGCAGTTGGGTCGAGGTTCAAGGAATTGATGCCTAGGAGATAAATATTCAGGACGTCATTGCTATGCTTATATCTATACGACGGCCATCATACCTCTCCTAGGCGTCACTTCCATGACTCCAGACGCGACCAACGCCCTGTCATAGTAGTTTCAACACCGGTCGCACACCATAATTAAGTGAATATTTAAAAAAAACTTTTTAACAAAAAAAAAAACCGACTTCAAAATCACTACAAAGTAAAAAATAATTTTAAATAACTTTTCCCATTAATTTCTTGATCAAATTTTAAAAGTTATTTATATGTATTATAACATTGGAAATCTTATCATTTTCATTTTTTCTATTTTGTTTTATTACCATCAATATATTAATTGCTTTATGTACATAAAAGCTTTGAAGTCGGCGCTTATCTTACTAAGTCGAAATCTTTTTATTTTAATTTTTTCTAATTTGTTTTATAATCATAAAAATATTACTAACTTAATGAATATAAAAGCTTTTTAGCGATTTTTTTCTTTCAGTCGGCAATTGTTGAGTACGCTGAATGTAGCCAATGTGTTCCATGCATTATTTGTGCAGCTGTTACACACTATGTCATATTCAATATAAGCTCTACAAGCTCACCCAAACCAGTATAATGAGAATGTTTGTGTGTACAAAGCTTTTAAAATTACTGCAGAGTCACCAAGGCAGCATAGCATCAAATAAAAAAGTTAGTTCTAGTTCTAGTGCCATAAATCGATTATAAGCTGTATTTTTAGACATTCCCAATTCTGTTGGTTTTCTGGATAATGGAAGCCTGACAATGAATCTGCCGTCATTACCGCGTTTTGTATTTTGTGTGAAGTGATTTTCACATTGTCGTTCAACTTCTGATAGTGCTGGTTCAGTCTCATTTAGTTCTTCGAGTTTCCAAAATCTTTCAATTAGAGTATTGGTTTCGTCTTCACCAGTGAGACAACTGTGTTGACGCATGACTGAGTCATCTTGCCAGAGAAGACCCATCCAAAGACGGTGTTTTGTAATATTGGCATGTTGTCATCAATTTTAATTTTTCCTACAGACAAGACTTGATGGTAGAATTCGGCTCCAATCAACACATCAATTTCTGTTGGCTGGCTGAAGGTTGGATCTGCTAGTGGTATATTGTCGGGAATTGCCCATTTAGAAGTATCCAATGCCGTCGATGGTTGTGGTGATACAATTTGTTTTAAAACAACAGCCTCTAGTCGCGATGTGTAGTTATTTGTTTTAGATTTCATAGTGATATGAATGCGATGATGGCTGTTTTGTTTTCCCTTTCCAATGCCTTCCAAGTGAACTGATGTTGATTTAGGAGACAATCCTAATTTCTTTACAACTCTTGATGTGACTATGTTTACTTGCGATCCCGAATCTAAAATGGCCTTGCATTCTATGGTCATGCCATTGGAAGCCATCAGGATAATTTTTGCTGTGCCTAGTAAAACATATGACTGTTTCTTGTTACTGTTTAATGCTGACAGTGAGACCGAGTTATTTCCAGGTTGTGTTGATGTATGCTCTTGTCCTTTTAGATTCGATGATTCCACATGCAGTAGTGTGTTGTGTTTCTTATTGCACTTAGTACAAGTGCGTGATTTGCATTCTTGAGATGTGTGTCCTGCCTTGAGACAATTCATGCACAAATTCTTGGATTTTACTTGGTGAATCTTATCCTTGGTGTTTAATTGCAAAAATTGGTTGCAGCTGTATAATGGGTGCTGACCATTCTTACATACTGCACAAATATTTGTCTTTTCTCGTGTTACAACGGAAGAAACTATTTTACTGGGTGCCTTTTTATCCTTGCTCCCCAATGCCTCAAGTGATTGGAACCTGTGTTCCAGAAATTCAAAGAAGTGAGATATCGTCTGCAATTCTCTTGGTTTTTCTAATGATTGTTCGTATAACATATGTGTTTGCTTATCCAGTTTTTTAAGCAAAAGATGCAACAATAGCGGGTCCCAGCTTGAAGTGTCGATTCCCAAATTTTGTAACGCAAGGAGACTCTCATGAGAAACGTCGTGCAATGCCTTTATTGTGCTGGCGCTTGGTGTGTCAGCAGAGTGATTTGGTTGACTTAGGATTTTTTGGATAAGTGTTGATGTTAGCAGACGTAAATTGTTGTATCGGTCTTGGAGCATTTTCCAAGCAGCCTCATAGTTCTCTGAACTCAAAGAGAAATGTTGAATTAATTTTGCTGCTTCTCCACTCAATGAAGACTTCAGGTACCATATTTTTTGCACATTCGGAATTGTTCTTTTGTGAATCATTTCATTAAATAGGTCGTAGAATGGTTTCCAAGATAGATAATCTCCATCGAATTTAGGAATTTGAACTTCTGGTATTCTAATAGATTCTTCCCGTGGGACGTTGTTGTTGACTTGTTGCATTGAAGGAACACATGACAATTTTATTGTTAATTTTTGTACTGTTTCTTCCAGCAAAAGATATTCCTCAACATTGTATCCATTGCTTTGGGGATCATCATACAATTCCCAAACTTGGTAATTAAGTGATTCAATTTCTTCCCACAACTTGGTTAGTTTGTTAAGATTCACCTTGTAGTATTGTGGAGGTTGTATTTCATCTTCCCTTGATAATGTTGTTATCAGTCGTTGTAGCGATAAAATAGTGGCATGCTGCTTTCGTATTACCCTGGTTATTTCAGCAGGCTGCACTGAATTGGGTATTGGCTTTGAATGAGTTTGTAGGTTAGCTGTTGATGTGGTGCTTAATGCATCGATATTTTCCTGAAATATTTTGCTATATTTTTCGAATAGGTCTCGAATCACAACGTAATAATCCTTCGTGAAATATTCATGTCCCGAATTGATTCCACAAGGAATTCAAATCACGGAGTCTTTGTTCATAATAGGGCTGTGTCTTGCGATCGGTTGAATCTTTTCTGAAGTTAGTGATGATTCGTTGAATCGAACTTCCTAGCTCCGATTGTTTGGTGTACAAGGCATCCATGATGTAGATGGCTTCCTGCAGCACCTTGATAAAATGTGTTGAATTACTCAAGTATCCTTGCCTTGAGTTATATGAATAACGTGATCTTATGTAATCACGTCGGGGTCACCAAATGTTCAAGACTCTATGCCTTGAGCAGCGAATGGGCCTTTGAGCACTTTAACTCAAAGGTTGTTGAATTATATTTGGTCCTTTGAGCACTTTAACTCATAGGTTGATGGATTATATTTGGTCCTTTGAGCACTTGAACTCAAAGGTTGATGGATTATATTTGGTCCTTTGAGCACTTGAACTCAAAGGTTGATGAGGAAAATAAGTTGACAACCACTTGGTTTGGATATCAAAATAATTATCAATTTTATTAATTAAAATTCGGTGATTAAATACTAATATAATAACAACGTTAACAAAAAATAAATTACAAGCATAAACATTAAGTTAATTGAGCAATTTTACAACAATCGTAAACAAAAGAAATTAAAAGCAAAAAAAAGTGCAACATACAAACATTTACCTAAATAAGCTAAAACAACCATAAACGGTGATTGAACTTAAAATCAAAACATGCGAATTAATCATTCTTTGCATTAAAAGGAAATAAGCAATTTAGCACTTTTGCAGGTAGCTCAACTTTAAATAAATGTTTGTTTGTTGATGGTACAATTTGTGTAGTATTATTTATGTATGTCTGTACAATTGTACAACGACTATTTGAACGATGATGAGCAACTTAATATTACCACAGCCACAGCAGCGAAAACTAAGTCAGAAGCCACAGCTATATTGTACGAAATTGAAAAATATAAATTTATCTGCTCTTTAATTGTATGGTATGATATTTTATTTGAAATAAATGTAACTAGCAAAGTATTTCAGGCAGTTAGTTTAAACCTCAGCCATGTAGTAACGTGGTTATCAAAGAGTATAATGTTCCTTAAAGACTATAGAACAGATGCCAAATTTTTTTTCGTATTTTGGAGGAGGCTAAAATAATTGCAATTGATTTAGATATTGATGTACAGTGTGAACGCGCACGAGTTCGCCTAATAAGGAGACAGGAAGTAATTCCAGTTTATGTAACGCAGACACCTGCCGTATAGACTTAATTCAACGTTGCCCCATGGCAGTGGGGTCGAGGTTCAAGGAATTGATGCCTAGGAGATAAATATTCAGGACGTCATTGCTATGCTTATATCTATACGACGGCCATCATACCTCTCCTAGGCTTCACTTCCATGACTCCAGACGCGACCAACGCCCTGTCATAGTAGTTTCAACACCGGTCGCACACCATAATTAAGTGAATATTTAAAAAAAACTTTTTAACAAAAAAAAAAACCGACTTCAAAATCACTACAAAGTAAAAAATAATTTTAAATAACTTTTCCCATTAATTTCTTGATCAAATTTTAAAAGTTATTTATATGTATTATAACATTGGAAATCTTATCATTTTCATTTTTTCTATTTTGTTTTATTACCATCAATATATTAATTGCTTTATGTACATAAAAGCTTTGAAGTCGGCGCTTATCTTACTAAGTCGAAATCTTTTTATTTTAATTTTTTCTAATTTGTTTTATAATCATAAAAATATTACTAACTTAATGAATATAAAAGCTTTTTAGCGATTTTTTTCTTTCAGTCGGCAATTGTTGAGTACGCTGAATGTAGCCAATGTGTTCCATGCATTATTTGTGCAGCTGTTACACACTATGTCATATTCAATATAAGCTCTACAAGCTCACCCAAACCAGTATAATGAGAATGTTTGTGTGTACAAAGCTTTTAAAATTACTGCAGAGTCACCAAGGCAGCATAGCATCAAATAAAAAAGTTAGTTCTAGTTCTAGTGCCATAAATCGATTATAAGCTGTATTTTTAGACATTCCCAATTCTGTTGGTTTTCTGGATAATGGAAGCCTGACAATGAATCTGCCGTCATTACCGCGTTTTGTATTTTGTGTGAAGTGATTTTCACATTGTCGTTCAACTTCTGATAGTGCTGGTTCAGTCTCATTTAGTTCTTCGAGTTTCCAAAATCTTTCAATTAGAGTATTGGTTTCGTCTTCACCAGTGAGAACTCCACATACAACTGTGTTGACGCATGACTGAGTCATCTTGCCAGAGAAGACCCATCCAAAGACGGTGTTTTGTAATATTGGCATGTTGTCATCAATTTTAATTTTTCCTACAGACAAGACTTGATGGTAGAATTCGGCTCCAATCAACACATCAATTTCTGTTGGCTGGCTGAAGGTTGGATCTGCTAGTGGTATATTGTCGGGAATTGCCCATTTAGAAGTATCCAATGCCGTCGATGGTTGTGGTGATACAATTTGTTTTAAAACAACAGCCTCTAGTCGCGATGTGTAGTTATTTGTTTTAGATTTCATAGTGATATGAATGCGATGATGGCTGTTTTGTTTTCCCTTTCCAATGCCTTCTAAGTGAACTGATGTTGATTTAGGAGACAATCCTAATTTCTTTACAACTCTTGATGTGACTATGTTTACTTGCGATCCCGAATCTAAAATGGCCTTGCATTCTATGGTCATGCCATTGGAAGCCATCAGGATAATTTTTGCTGTGCCTAGTAAAACATATGACTGTTTCTTGTTACTGTTTAATGCTGACAGTGAGACCGAGTTATTTCCAGGTTGTGTTGATGTATGCTCTTGTCCTTTTAGATTCGATGATTCCACATGCAGTAGTGTGTTGTGTTTCTTATTGCACTTAGTACAAGTGCGTGATTTGCATTCTTGAGATGTGTGTCCTGCCTTGAGACAATTCATGCACAAATTCTTGGATTTTACTTGGTGAATCTTATCCTTGGTGTTTAATTGCAAAAATTGGTTGCAGCTGTATAATGGGTGCTGACCATTCTTACATACTGCACAAATATTTGTCTTTTCTCGTGTTACAACGGAAGAAACTATTTTACTGGGTGCCTTTTTATCCTTGCTCCCCAATGCCTCAAGTGATTGGAACCTGTGTTCCAGAAATTCAAAGAAGTGAGATATCGTCTGCAATTCTCTTGGTTTTTCTAATGATTGTTCGTATAACATATGTGTTTGCTTATCCAGTTTTTTAAGCAAAAGATGCAACAATAGCGGGTCCCAGCTTGAAGTGTCGATTCCCAAATTTTGTAACGCAAGGAGACTCTCATGAGAAACGTCGTGCAATGCCTTTATTGTGCTGGCGCTTGGTGTGTCAGCAGAGTGATTTGGTTGACTTAGGATTTTTTGGATAAGTGTTGATGTTAGCAGACGTAAATTGTTGTATCGGTCTTGGAGCATTTTCCAAGCAGCCTCATAGTTCTCTGAACTCAAAGAGAAATGTTGAATTAATTTTGCTGCTTCTCCACTCAATGAAGACTTCAGGTACCATATTTTTTGCACATTCGGAATTGTTCTTTTGTGAATCATTTCATTAAATAGGTCGTAGAATGGTTTCCAAGATAGATAATCTCCATCGAATTTAGGAATTTGAACTTCTGGTATTCTAATAGATTCTTCCCGTGGGACGTTGTTGTTGACTTGTTGCATTGAAGGAACACATGACAATTTTATTGTTAATTTTTGTACTGTTTCTTCCAGCAAAAGATATTCCTCAACATTGTATCCATTGCTTTGGGGATCATCATACAATTCCCAAACTTGGTAATTAAGTGATTCAATTTCTTCCCACAACTTGGTTAGTTTGTTAAGATTCACCTTGTAGTATTGTGGAGGTTGTATTTCATCTTCCCTTGATAATGTTGTTATCAGTCGTTGTAGCGATAAAATAGTGGCATGCTGCTTTCGTATTACCCTGGTTATTTCAGCAGGCTGCACTGAATTGGGTATTGGCTTTGAATGAGTTTGTAGGTTAGCTGTTGATGTGGTGCTTAATGCATCGATATTTTCCTGAAATATTTTGCTATATTTTTCGAATAGGTCTCGAATCACAACGTAATAATCCTTCGTGAAATATTCATGTCCCGAATTGATTCCACAAGGAATTCAAATCACGGAGTCTTTGTTCATAATAGGGCTGTGTCTTGCGATCGGTTGAATCTTTTCTGAAGTTAGTGATGATTCGTTGAATCGAACTTCCTAGCTCCGATTGTTTGGTGTACAAGGCATCCATGATGTAGATGGCTTCCTGCAGCACCTTGATAAAATGTGTTGAATTACTCAAGTATCCTTGCCTTGAGTTATATGAATAACGTGATCTTATGTAATCACGTCGGGGTCACCAAATGTTCAAGACTCTATGCCTTGAGCAGCGAATGGGCCTTTGAGCACTTTAACTCAAAGGTTGTTGAATTATATTTGGTCCTTTGAGCACTTTAACTCATAGGTTGATGGATTATATTTGGTCCTTTGAGCACTTGAACTGAAAGGTTGATGGATTATATTTGGTCCTTTGAGCACTTGAACTCAAAGGTTGATGAGGAAAATAAGTTGACAACCACTTGGTTTGGATATCAAAATAATTATCAATTTTATTAATTAAAATTCGGTGATTAAATACTAATATAATAACAACGTTAACAAAAAATAAATTACAAGCATAAACATTAAGTTAATTGAGCAATTTTACAACAATCGTAAACAAAAGAAATTAAAAGCAAAAAAAAGTGCAACATACAAACATTTACCTAAATAAGCTAAAACAACCATAAACGGTGATTGAACTTAAAATCAAAACATGCGAATTAATCATTCTTTGCATTAAAAGGAAATAAGCAATTTAGCACTTTTGCAGGTAGCTCAACTTTAAATAAATGTTTGTTTGTTGATGGTACAATTTGTGTAGTATTATTTATGTATGTCTGTACAATTGTACAACGACTATTTGAACGATGATGAGCAACTTAATATTACCACAGCCACAGCAGCGAAAACTAAGTCAGAAGCCACAGCTATATTGTACGAAATTGAAAAATATAAATTTATCTGCTCTTTAATTGTATGGTATGATATTTTATTTGAAATAAATGTAACTAGCAAAGTATTTCAGGCAGTTAGTTTAAACCTCAGCCATGTAGTAACGTGGTTATCAAAGAGTATAATGTTCCTTAAAGACTATAGAACAGATGCCAAATTTTTTTTCGTATTTTGGAGGAGGCTAAAATAATTGCAATTGATTTAGATATTGATGTACAGTGTGAACGCGCACGAGTTCGCCTAATAAGGAGACAGGAAGTAATTCCAGTTTATGTAACGCAGACACCTGCCGTATAGACTTAATTCAACGTTGCCCCATGGCAGTGGGGTCGAGGTTCAAGGAATTGATGCCTAGGAGATAAATATTCAGGACGTCATTGCTATGCTTATATCTATACGACGGCCATCATACCTCTCCTAGGCTTCACTTCCATGACTCCAGACGCGACCAACGCCCTGTCATAGTAGTTTCAACACCGGTCGCACACCATAATTAAGTGAATATTTAAAAAAAACTTTTTAACAAAAAAAAAAACCGACTTCAAAATCACTACAAAGTAAAAAATAATTTTAAATAACTTTTCCCATTAATTTCTTGATCAAATTTTAAAAGTTATTTATATGTATTATAACATTGGAAATCTTATCATTTTCATTTTTTCTATTTTGTTTTATTACCATCAATATATTAATTGCTTTATGTACATAAAAGCTTTGAAGTCGGCGCTTATCTTACTAAGTCGAAATCTTTTTATTTTAATTTTTTCTAATTTGTTTTATAATCATAAAAATATTACTAACTTAATGAATATAAAAGCTTTTTAGCGATTTTTTTTCTTTCAGTCGGCAATTGTTGAGTACGCTGAATGTAGCCAATGTGTTCCATGCATTATTTGTGCAGCTGTTACACACTATGTCATATTCAATATAAGCTCTACAAGCTCACCCAAACCAGTATAATGAGAATGTTTGTGTGTACAAAGCTTTTAAAATTACTGCAGAGTCACCAAGGCAGCATAGCATCAAATAAAAAAGTTAGTTCTAGTTCTAGTGCCATAAATCGATTATAAGCTGTATTTTTAGACATTCCCAATTCTGTTGGTTTTCTGGATAATGGAAGCCTGACAATGAATCTGCCGTCATTACCGCGTTTTGTATTTTGTGTGAAGTGATTTTCACATTGTCGTTCAACTTCTGATAGTGCTGGTTCAGTCTCATTTAGTTCTTCGAGTTTCCAAAATCTTTCAATTAGAGTATTGGTTTCGTCTTCACCAGTGAGAACTCCACATACAACTGTGTTGACGCATGACTGAGTCATCTTGCCAGAGAAGACCCATCCAAAGACGGTGTTTTGTAATATTGGCATGTTGTCATCAATTTTAATTTTTCCTACAGACAAGACTTGATGGTAGAATTCGGCTCCAATCAACACATCAATTTCTGTTGGCTGGCTGAAGGTTGGATCTGCTAGTGGTATATTGTCGGGAATTGCCCATTTAGAAGTATCCAATGCCGTCGATGGTTGTGGTGATACAATTTGTTTTAAAACAACAGCCTCTAGTGGCGATGTGTAGTTATTTGTTTTAGATTTCATAGTGATATGAATGCGATGATGGCTGTTTTGTTTTCCCTTTCCAATGCCTTCCAAGTGAACTGATGTTGATTTAGGAGACAATCCTAATTTCTTTACAACTCTTGATGTGACTATGTTTACTTGCGATCCCGAATCTAAAATGGCCTTGCATTCTATGGTCATGCCATTGGAAGCCATCAGGATAATTTTTGCTGTGCCTAGTAAAACATATGACTGTTTCTTGTTACTGTTTAATGCTGACAGTGAGACCGAGTTATTTCCAGGTTGTGTTGATGTATGCTCTTGTCCTTTTAGATTCGATGATTCCACATGCAGTAGTGTGTTGTGTTTCTTATTGCACTTAGTACAAGTGCGTGATTTGCATTCTTGAGATGTGTGTCCTGCCTTGAGACAATTCATGCACAAATTCTTGGATTTTACTTGGTGAATCTTATCCTTGGTGTTTAATTGCAAAAATTGGTTGCAGCTGTATAATGGGTGCTGACCATTCTTACATACTGCACAAATATTTGTCTTTTCTCGTGTTACAACGGAAGAAACTATTTTACTGGGTGCCTTTTTATCCTTGCTCCCCAATGCCTCAAGTGATTGGAACCTGTGTTCCAGAAATTCAAAGAAGTGAGATATCGTCTGCAATTCTCTTGGTTTTTCTAATGATTGTTCGTATAACATATGTGTTTGCTTATCCAGTTTTTTAAGCAAAAGATGCAACAACGTCGTGCAATGCCTTTATTGTGCTGGCGCTTGGTGTGTCAGCAGAGTGATTTGGTTGACTTAGGATTTTTTGGATAAGTGTTGATGTTAGCAGACGTAAATTGTTGTATCGGTCTTGGAGCATTTTCCAAGCAGCCTCATAGTTCTCTGAACTCAAAGAGAAATGTTGAATTAATTTTGCTGCTTCTCCACTCAATGAAGACTTCAGGTACCATATTTTTTGCACATTGGGAATTGTTCTTTTGTGAATCATTTCATTAAATAGGTCGTAGAATGGTTTCCAAGATAGATAATCTCCATCGAATTTAGGAATTTGAACTTCTGGTATTCTAATAGATTCTTCCCGTGGGACGTTGTTGTTGGCTTGTTGCATTGAAGGAACACATGACAATTTTATTGTTAATTTTTGTACTGTTTCTTCCAGCAAAAGATATTCCTCAACATTGTATCCATTGCTTTGGGGATCATCATACAATTCCCAAACTTGGTAATTAAGTGATTCAATTTCTTCCCACAACTTGGTTAGTTTGTTAAGATTCACCTTGTAGTATTGTGGAGGTTGTATTTCATCTTCCCTTGATAATGTTGTTATCAGTCGTTGTAGCGATAAAATAGTGGCATGCTGCTTTCGTATTAACCTGGTTATTTCAGCAGGCTGCACTGAATTGGGTATTGGCTTTGAATGAGTTTGTAGGTTAGCTGTTGATGTGGTGCTTAATGCATCGATATTTTCCTGAAATATTTTGCTATATTTTTCGAATAGGTCTCGAATCACAACGTAATAATCCTTCGTGAAATATTCATGTCCCGAATCTAGATTGTCCTTTTCTCGAATCTCCGAATCATTTGTGTCGAATTGATTCCACAAGGAATTCAAATCACGGAGTCTTTGTTCATAATAGGGCTGTGTCTTGCGATCGGTTGAATCTTTTCTGAAGTTAGTGATGATTCGTTGAATCGAACTTCCTAGCTCCGATTGTTTGGTGTACAAGGCATCCATGATGTAGATGGCTTCCTGCAGCACCTTGATAAAATGTGTTGAATTACTCAAGTATCCTTGCCTTGAGTTATATGAATAACGTGATCTTATGTAATCACGTCGGGGTCACCAAATGTTCAAGACTCTATGCCTTGAGCAGCGAATGGGCCTTTGAGCACTTTAACTCAAAGGTTGTTGAATTATATTTGGTCCTTTGAGCACTTTAACTCATAGGTTGATGGATTATATTTGGTCCTTTGAGCACTTGAACTCAAAGGTTGATGGATTATATTTGGTCCTTTGAGCACTTGAACTCAAAGGTTGATGAGGAAAATAAGTTGACAACCACTTGGTTTGGATATCAAAATAATTATCAATTTTATTAATTAAAATTCGGTGATTAAATACTAATATAATAACAACGTTAACAAAAAATAAATTACAAGCATAAACATTAAGTTAATTGAGCAATTTTACAACAATCGTAAACAAAAGAAATTAAAAGCAAAAAAAAGTGCAACATACAAACATTTACCTAAATAAGCTAAAACAACCATAAACGGTGATTGAACTTAAAATCAAAACATGCGAATTAATCATTCTTTGCATTAAAAGGAAATAAGCAATTTAGCACTTTTGCAGGTAGCTCAACTTTAAATAAATGTTTGTTTGTTGATGGTACAATTTGTGTAGTATTATTTATGTATGTCTGTACAATTGTACAACGACTATTTGAACGATGATGAGCAACTTAATATTACCACAGCCACAGCAGCGAAAACTAAGTCAGAAGCCACAGCTATATTGTACGAAATTGAAAAATATAAATTTATCTGCTCTTTAATTGTATGGTATGATATTTTATTTGAAATAAATGTAACTAGCAAAGTATTTCAGGCAATTAGTTTAAACCTCAGCCATGTAGTAACGTGGTTATCAAAGAGTATAATGTTCCTTAAAGACTATAGAACAGATGCCAAATTTTTTTTCGTATTTTGGAGGAGGCTAAAATAATTGCAATTGATTTAGATATTGATGTACAGTGTGAACGCGCACGAGTTCGCCTAATAAGGAGACAGGAAGTAATTACAGTTTATGTAACGCAGACACCTGCCGTATAGACTTAATTCAACGTTGCCCCATGGCAGTGGGGTCGAGGTTCAAGGAATTGATGCCTAGGAGATAAATATTCAGGACGTCATTGCTATGCTTATATCTATACGACGGCCATCATACCTCTCCTAGGCATCACTTCCATGACTCCAGACGCGACCAACGCCCTGTCATAGTAGTTTCAACACCGGTCGCACACCATAATTAAGTGAATATTTAAAAAAAACTTTTTAACAAAAAAAAAAAACCGACTTCAAAATCACTACAAAGTAAAAAATAATTTTAAATAACTTTTCCCATTAATTTCTTGATCAAATTTTAAAAGTTATTTATATGTATTATAACATTGGAAATCTTATCATTTTCATTTTTTCTATTTTGTTTTATTACCATCAATATATTAATTGCTTTATGTACATAAAAGCTTTGAAGTCGGCGCTAATCTTTGACAAACAATCATGATCTTTTAACATCCCTGCACTATTTTAAACTTTTTTATTTGATGCTATGCTGCCTTGGTGACACTGTAGTAATTTTAAAAGCTTTGTACACATAAACATTCTCATTATACTGGTTTGGGTGAGCTTGTAAAACTCATATTGAATATGACATAGTGTGTAACAGCCACCCAAAGAGCCTTTTTATCGTTCATCAAAATATTAGAAGCCTTAGAAAAAACTTTGATAACTTTATTTTGCATTTGGAGTCCTTTATAAACAAGCCAGATTTTATCTTCTTTACAGAAATTTGGATTTATGACTTTGAATTAAGTTTGTTTAACATTCATGGTTACAAATGCTTTGCTAATTGTAATAATAACTACGCTGCTGGAGGAGTAGCTGCGTTCGTAAAAGAAGAGTTCGATTGTGATTTCCTTTGTCTTAAATTTCCAAGTTCAGACGTAGCTAGAATTTGCTGTGAAATTGGTAACCAAAAGTTTTCATTTTTTTGCCTTTATAGATTCCATAGTTCAAATATTGAAATGTTTTTGAATGATCTTGACACCTTTTTGTCGTGTAATAGTTGTAGTAATGTTATTTTGCTAGGTGATTTTAATATAAATATTTTGGAAAACTCGTCCGTGGTGGATAAATATTTATTGTTTCTTTCTTCGTTTGGTCTTGAGTCCTGTGTAAATGAACCAACTCGAATATCTGTAAATTCTTCTACTTGTATCGATCATGTTTTTGTGAAATTAAGTACGTGTAGTCCCATATCTATGTATAGTTCTGTGGCTAATATGAATTTTTCTGATCATTGTTTGACATGTTTATATCTTGAAAATGTTAGTAGACCTTTAAAAACGGCACCGAAACAGAAGTTTTACGTTGACAAGATTGATTTTTCAAAATTAAACTATAGTCTTCTTTTTGAATCTTGGGGTAAAGTTTATTGTGAACCTGATCCATCGAAAGCTTATTCGATCTTTTACGAAATTTTAGTCAAACATGTAAATTTTTGTACAACATTATTTGATAAGTGTACTCCTAAGTTCAAAAAACTTAAACCTTGGATGACTTCTGCGCTGTTGAGAAAAATTAATTATAAAAACAAATTATTTAAAAAATTAACGAAGCAACCATCGAATTTCGATTATAAAGAACGCTATAAAAATCTATGTAAAGAAATATCTGTGCAAATTTCATTGAAAAAAACTGAATACTATGTAAATGAGTTTAGAAAATCCGAGGGTAATATTAAAAAAGAATGGCAGTTAGTAAATGATATCCTTAATGTACCTAAAAAAAATGAACAAATCGACTGTATCAACGCTGAAGGTGCTGTTCTACGGAATTCTAATGTAAAAGCTGATGCTTTTAATAAGTATTTTGCCAAAATTGGAAAAGCTGTTGTTGCTGATATAGGTCCCCTTGATGCTTCTTGTCTTTGTGTAGATAAGGAACCATCTTACCCTAATAGCATGTATTTTGAGCCCATTTCTTCTTATGAAATTTTTAAAATAATAATGTCTCTAAAAAACTCGCACTCATGTTCTGATGATGTCTTTTCAAATGTTTTTCTAAAGAAGATTGCTTATAATGTTGTCGATGTCCTCTGTAATATCTACAATCGAAGCATAGAGCTCGGAATTTTTCCTGAGGATCTTAAAAAAGCTGTAATCATACCTTTATTCAAAAAAGGAGTTAAAACCGATTTAAATAATTATAGACCCATTTCATTGCTTCCAGTTTTTGCAAAAGTGTTTGAAAAGGCCGTAAAAACGAGAATGATAAAATTCTTGTCAAGAATCAACTTTTTTAGCAACTATCAGTATGGCTTCAGAGAGGGTTTGTCCACAGAAGATGCACTACTTAACTTTTGTAATAATATTTACAGTGGGTTGAACGAGAAGAAAATCTGTGCAGCGCTTTTTGTCGACATAACAAAAGCATTCGACACTGTTGATCATAAGATATTGCTATTGAAGTTGTATAAATGTGGGTTTAGAGGCTCCATTTATAACTGGTTTCAGTCTTATTTAGCTAATAGGGTGCAAAAAGTTAAAATAAATGACAGTTTCAGTAACTTAATTGATGTGGATATAGGTGTCCCCCAGGGATCTGTACTTGGGCCAATCTTATTCCTTGTTTTTATTAATTCGATCTTTTGTCTACCATTGTCTAGTAAAGTCATAGCATTTGCGGATGACATG
This sequence comes from Pherbina coryleti, assembly GCA_943735915.1. NCBI lineage: Eukaryota > Metazoa > Arthropoda > Insecta > Diptera > Sciomyzidae > Pherbina > Pherbina coryleti. The sequence continues at coordinate 101,688,803 of OX030948.1, read as the reverse complement.
GCGTGCACTTACGCGTGTGATTCCATACATAGCTTGACTTGTGAAGTAAATAATGACTTAGAGCTTCTGAGTCATTGGTTTAGTTCTCATAGGTTAGTTCTTAGTGACAAAACCAAATTTATGTATTTTAACATTAGTGGTTCTGATATTGACTTGTGTAGTTTTGTTTTTCATTGTTCTGGCTGTAAGCAATTCTCATATAGTAATAATGTTTGTCGCTTTAGTGTCTCGTCAAAAACATTTGATAACTCTAATCAGTGTTCCTCGCAATGTTTTTCAATCGAATGTGTTAAATCATTTAAATATCTTGGTTTGCTGTTTGACTGGAAATTGTCATGGCTAGATCATACCGCTGCTCTCAAACGTTATCTTTTAGGTGCTACTAGAAAGATCTACCATCTGAGTTCGTATTGTTCATCTAAATTGCTAGCTTGCATCTACCATGGGATTTTCCACTCTAAACTGCAATATGGGATAACATGCTGGGGGGGTACCCATTTGAATAAAATGCATTCACTATTGGTTGCTCAAAAACATGCTATTCGTTTAATTTGCCACAAAAGGAGGATTGAAAGTAGCTTTCCGTTATTTAAAAACTTAAATGTGTTACCAATTAAACACTTATACTATTATAAAGTGCTTAAAGTTTTTTTTAAAAGATCTGGATACTTAATTAACAGACACTATGAAAACTATAATTTAAGGGTTAATGACCAAAATTTTGTTAAAATTCCGTCTCACAACTTGTCTCTCTTCTTTTACTCGTACTCTTGTGCTGCTCCCAGACTTTTTAATAACTTACCGAATAATATTCGTCGTATTCGTAATAATAACTTGTTTCTTAAAGAGATAAAAACATGGCTGTTTAAATTTGACTTTATAAATGTAAATTCGTCAATCTCTGTGCAATTATGATCTAGTGACAATTGTTTAACTCTTATGTTGATTTTCTTGTTTTTCACATCATTTAATTTTTTACTGCTCATTCAATTTTAATTCAATAAATCATCTTGTTACTTTAACGCTTATAAATTTTTGCTTTTAATTTAATTTTTGCTGATATTAATATTTATATTTTTTTTTTATTATGGATACTTAAGTTACTTATAAAATTATGACCCCACTACAATACTTATGCTTGTGATTATTTGCTTTAAATTATTTAAATATGTTAAACTGCATTTCGCCACATGTTCATATTGAACATCAGAATGTAGTTGTTGTAAATCAATTTTGAATTTTGTTTTTAATCTTAAGTGTATATGTGCTATTGTTTATTCAAAATTGATCTCTCTAATAATAAATAATAATAATAATAATAAATAATAAAGATACAAAAAAAAAAAAAAAAAAAAAAAAAAAAAAAAAAAAAAAAAATAATGCATGGTACACATTGGCTACATTCAGCGTACTCAACAATTGCCAACTGAAAGAAAAAAATCACTAAAAAGCTTTTATATTCATAAAGATAGTAATATTTTTATGATAATAAAACAAATTAGAAAAAATTAAAATAAAAAGATTTCGACTTAGTAAGATAAGCGCCGACTTCAAAGTTTTTATGTTCATAAAGCAATTAATATATTGATGATAATAAAACAAAATATAAAAAATGAAAATGATAAGATTTCGAATATTATAATACATATAAATAACTTTTAAAATTTGACTAAGAAATGAATGGGAAAAGTTATTTAAATTATTTTTTACTTTGTAGTGATTTTGAGGTCGGTTTTTTTTTTTTGTTAAAAAGTTTTTTGACTTACGAGGTTCAGTCAGAGACCAGTCGATATGTAATTATATTTTTTTATCCATTATACTTTTTACACTTGTATATATGACTTCGGTAGAAAAGAACACTTGCTATAAATATTATATTCAATTGCTATAAAACAGGGGTTTATAAAAACCTTTTTCAGGATTGGAAAAAAAAACTGTAACGATCTTAATATGAAAATTAAAAGGAATTTACTCCCTTCTGAGTACTTGCTTTCACTGAAAGACTTAAATTGCTTTTTAGCATTTATGTACAAAAATGTAATTTATGCTATTCGTATTTACTAACAGTAATTGTTAATTTAATTTGTAAAAAAATGGAAGCAGGGCCGGTCCTAGAGCCGAGCCAGTAAGGCCGGGGCTCGGGGCGCATACAGATGGAGGCGCCTTACAAATTTTAAAAAAAAACTAGTACGAAATGATCTTCGACTGGGCCGAAGTTAAAATACCCCCACGGCCGAACCAAAGTATATTCAAAGTCTTAAGCAATCAATAAAATGTTTATCTGTAAAAACGTTTTCGTTATATTTTTAACAGAAAATATTCGCTTTTGTTTTTTGCTAAAATGGCTTTGTATGGGAGGAGGGCGTGGTTTTCATCCGATTTGATTGAATTTCATACTTAGAGTGTATTTTGAACATCAAAACTCATATGCAAAATTTCAAGTCCATATATTCATTTTTGTTGAATTCGAAGAGATTTTACCGTTTTGATAAAGTCGCTTTGTATGGGAGGTAGGCGTGGTTTTCATCCGATTTGGCTCATTTACGAACTTGACCTTCATTTTTTAGATAAAAGCTTAAATATAGAATTTCGTGATGATAGCTTTAAAATTACGGCTGGGAATCGTGATCACAGACAGACGGACAGACGGACAGACAGACGGACATGGCTAAATCAACTCGGGTGGTGATGCTGATCAAGAATATATATACTTTTCTATACCTACCACGCCTCCTTATGGGCGTTACAAACGGAGTGACAAAATTAATATACCCCCATTTACGTTTTTTAAACGTGGGGGTATAAATATATCAATCAATATACAATATGGAAACATATATGGCGACCGTGGCATACATGTTAAGTGTGTAGCTTGCATGCCTGGAGCGAGAGTTTGATTCCCCCTCACGGCAAATTTTTTTTTAATAAAAAATTTTCTGATCACCTCTCACCTCTTTGCAGACAATGTCAAACCTCAGAAAGGAAACCATGCCATGAAAAGCTTCTTGAGAACATGAGCCGTGTGGAGTTGGCATAAAACAAAACGTTCAGTTCTCGATCAATTGTGTACAAACATTTTATAACACACACAAGACGACTGTTTGAACGATGATGAGCAACTTAATATTACCACAGCAGCGAAAAATAAGTCAGAAGCCACAGCTATATTGCACAAAATTAAAAATATAAATTTATCTGCTCTTTAATTGTATGGTATGATATTTTATTTGAAATAAATATAACTAGCAAAGCATTTCAGGCAGTTAGTTTAAACCTCAGCCAAGCAGTAACGTGGTTATCAAAGAGTATAATGTTCCTTGAAGACAATAGAACAGATGCCGAATTTTCTTGTATTTTGGATGAGGCTAAAATAATTGCAATTGATTTAGATATTGATGTACAGTGTGAACGCGCAAGAGTTCGCCTAATAAGGAGACAGGAGGTAATTCCAGTTTATGTAACGCAGACACCTGCCGTATAGACTTAATTCCACGTCGCCCCATGACAGTGGGATCGAGGTTCAATGAATTGATGCCTAGGAGATAAATATTCAGGACGTCAGTGCTATGCTAATATCTATACGACGTCCATCATACCTTTCCTAGGCGTCACTTCCATGACTCCAGACGCGACCAACGCTCTGTCATAGTAGTTTCAATACCGGTCACACACCATACTTAAGTGTATATTTAAATTAATAAATATAATGTATGGATAGCACCAATGCTGGAACGCAACTGTTCCAATTATGGATGATTAGTTCGGTCATCATCCACATTTATTGGTGGAAATCGAGACCCATCTAACATCTCTGACAATTTGAGGGCATTGCCACCCGGTTGATTAAGCGCAACTCCACGCCGATCTCACAGACGTGTTTGCGACATTGAACTAGTCAAATGGTCCACCTACTTCCCAGATTGGGCGACCAACTGCAGGATCTGGGTAGTCCCTTCTCATTTACACAGGATAGGGCGAACCCGTTGCCTGCGACCAGCCTCCTTTTTCCTGGATTTGGACAGGCTGCTCGTGAAAACAAGCGGAGTTGAACAGGCGGAGTTGAATAAGGAGACAATTTGATTATGAACAACGTGACGAAGTGTTGGATGATCCAATGCAAAACTTTAAAGTTAATTTTTTTAACAAGATCTTGGACAACGCGATACAATCATTGCGTGATCGTTTTCAACTTATTCATGAACACTACAGTAAATTCGAAATGCTGTATAACTTTGGCAATATCATCAACATAACGGATGATGAAATACGAAAATATTGCATGCATTTAGAACTTCTTTTAACTGACGGTGATCAAAATGATATTTCCGGCTTGGATTTATTTGACGAATTAAAATAATGGGTGTTTTTTTTAGGGGTTTGTTTTTCGAATAGAGATAAAACTGGCATTTTGTGGTCAAATCTGGCAACTCTAATGTCATTTATGTTCAGTTTGGTTTGCCATTTCATCATGAACAGGTTGACAAAAGAACAACGCTTGCAAATCGTGCAAAATTATTTCGAAAATAATGGTTCAGTTCGCGAAGTTTACCGCAAGCTCCGTCCATTTTATGGTCGACATAATCGTCCATCAGAGCAATTAATTCGGTTAACCATGGGTCGTTTTCGCACTACGTTTACTCTATGTGATAATACACATCCGCAGAGACGTCAAACAGTGCGCACCGAAGAAACAATTGCCGCTGTAGAGCAAAATGTTGAAGAGGACCCGAATGAATCGATTCGCCACCGTGCACAGCAATTGGAGCTTTGTCCATCAACTTTATGGAAGATTTTGCGCAAAGATCTTGGCTTGCGACCTTACAAGATCCAGCTTGTGCAAGAATTAAAGCCGCAAGACCATGCAATGCGTCGTGATTTTGGTGTATGGGCCGAAAATGAGATTGATCTCGATGCTGATTTTCATCGCAAAATTTTGTTCAGTGATGAGGCTCATTTTTGGTTGAATGGCTACGCCAACAAGCAAAATTGCCGCATTTGGAGTGAAGAGAATCCACATGCGATCCTTGAGACGCCATTACATTAACAAAAACTGACTGTTTGGTGTGCTCTATGGGCTGGTGGAGTCATTGGGCCATACTTCTTCCGAAATAATGCTGGAGAGTCAGTTACCGTTAATGGAGACCGGTATAGAGCCATGATAACAGACTATTTTGTTCCCGAATTGGATGGCATGAATGTGGATGAGTTGTGGTTCCAACAAGACGGCGCTACATGCCACACAGCGCACGTCACAATCGATTTATTGAAGGAAACATTCGATGAGCGCATAATTTCGCGGAATGGACCTGTCAATTGGCCACCAAGATCGTGTGATTTGACACCATTGGATTATTTTCTTTGGGGATATGTGAAGTCGCTCGTCTACGCCAACAAACCAGAAACGTTAGGGGACTTGGAGGCCAACATTCGTGGCGTTATTGCCGACATACGGCCCCATATTCTCGAAAAAGTGGTTGAAAATTGGACCTGTAGAATTGGCTTTATTCGAGCCAGCCGCGGCGGCCACATGCCCGAAATCATATTTAAACATTAATGGCATAAAATTATCCTTCCAATAAAGCCAAATTGATGGACATTAAAACGATTTTCTTGTGTTTTATTTCAATTCGAAGTTCTATACCTCTAAAAAAAACACCCTGTACCTTTAAAATCATGTGTCTTCAGATCGCTTCTCCTATTGAAATTATAAATAATTTATTAGAATATAATTTAACAACCGCGTTGCTAAATATATATATATATATACAACCGTATTAATATATATATTACGATCGTCTTGATGGTTTAGCTACCCTTTCCATCGAACGCGATATAGTAGGGAAATTGGAACTGGATGATCTTATCAACAATTTTAGCCAGTAAAGCTCGGAAAAAACTGTTGGTGTAAGTTAAAATAAAATTATTTATGGATAATATAAGTTCTCTCTTTTTTATCTAGATAAAAAAACTCCGCCAACATAAAGAAGGGCATACTTTAGATAGCGGTTTGAGATGTGTTCATTTTCTTATTTTGATTTAAAGAAAGTTTTATATTACTTGTTGTACTTAAAGTTCGAAAAATACCGACCAAAGCCCAATTTTATCAAATTGTATGCCTTACTTGTTGTACTTAAAGTTCGAAAAATACCGACCAAAGCCCAATTTTATCAAATATTGAATTTTATATAAAGATAAAGTTGGGAGTTTTATACATAATATGTAAATAATTTTGTCTTATTATTCTAAAGTTAACTTAAATAAAATTAAAAAGAGGTTTCTTACTCTTTTTGTTTTGCTTGTTAAAAAATATGGGGCGCAATTTAGACCCTTGGCCTAGGGTACCACAAATTCTCGGGCCGGCCCTGATAGCTGCCTTCTGCTAAGAATCTTAAGCAAGCAGCAAGCTTTTGTGTTGCGGTCAGTGCACCTTGTCTTTTGCCCTGCACAATGCTACTTTCTAATTCTGACAAGACGTATTTAAAAGCATCTTTATTTAGTTTGAAATTTTGCTGAAAGCTGAGGTATTCAAAAGGATGTGATTATTTTTTTAAGAATCAAACAAAATTCAAATTAGTAATGCATTACTTACACTCTATCGGTCATATCTAGGATGTTTTTAGCAGTGTACCTTAAGAATCTTCTTTCCAGCCTCATTTCGGTACAATCTGTCTCATCAGATTCAACAAAATAGAGAGCAATTGTGTCCATTTCACAAAATTTTTTAATATTTATTTTATATAACACAACTGACAAAAAGAGAGCTTAGTGCTGCATAAATTTAAAGTTTACTCGAAGAATCAACAAAATGTATCGATATTTGCATTACTGCCATAGAAAAAAAAAATTTTAATTTTTCAATCGATCAAAAGGTGCGTTCCGCAGAAAATGTCACAATCGTTGATAACACAGTTCGTTCCGCCGGAATCAACAATTGAAATAATTTCTATTGTCGACAATGCTTTCCGCAACGGAATTCATTCCGTACGGAATCAACAATGAGGCCCAATATATTTATCAGACTTTATGAACCCTTGAAGATTATTCCGCTTCACCTTGGACACTGCAGCCGTTGTGCGTAGACGAGCTGCTGCCAATGTATAGGTGGTGGTATATTTTTAAGATCAATAGTGTGTAGTTCTCATTTTGCTCCAGAGTGAAGTTGCATTAATATGAATAGCGTGAATAGTTGGATACAGTGATGATAGTTGTTTTTTTTATATATGAAATGGACTCAATTGCACATTTTCTGGATTTTGATGACCTCAATAGCCGTCAAATGCGAGAGCGAATAAGAAATGCGGCTCCAGATATAATGAAGACGTCTGATGCAATGTCAGTTGACATAAAAATATATTATAACTTACGAAAATTATTTTGTTAGGTTTCACAAGAATTTTCGACTGAACAAACCAGCTTTTAAGTGCGTGCTTGCAATACTTGAAGCAAATATGCCATCTGTTGTGCGAACTTCGTTCCTCACACCAACTACGAAACTGCAAGTTTTGTAAGGTTTCTAGCAGAGGGAGGCTACCAACATGGTACATTTTGGATGAACATCTTTGTCCCAATTGGATTTCATTGGAAATGGCTGAGAGCGAAAAAACAAGCACGAACACATTTTTTTCAAAAGTGTTCGATACCAGTAGCGGAATTCCCAAACGTGTTAACGACGTTTATTGTTATAGCTAACTGGCCTTTACTACAATTATCGTTAACTGGTATTCCCAACATCTATGTTAGCTATTTTTGTCTTTAATTTTGACAGTTCTTTAACGTTATTTGTAGCAAGCTTAACCACGAATATTTTGGCGTCGCAAATTGATATAACAACGTTAAGAAATTGGTTTGTTTGTGATTGCGATTTTATAAAATTTATTTTTTATTTATTTATTTATTAACTATTAACAACATTGTTTAACAGTCAGTATATACACAAAAATTGTAAATTAAATAAGATTGTTACAAACATAATAATGATTTTTAAACAATTTTTATTACAGATTGCTTGAACGCCATTCTGTTCTGAGTGAAATCTATTTCAGCACTCACGGAATTAAATCCGGAGCATATATTATAAATTGGGTCACTTTGGCCGTAATTAGTTCTATGATGCGGTACATGAAAGAAATCCCTTTGCCTAAAATGTCTTCCAAGCGCATATATATTAAAAAGTTGTAGAAGTGGCGCACAGTTAATATGGAGCATTATTACGTCTCGAGCGAAAACAATAAGGAAATACTTCCGCCTCCACTCTAAAGTACTTAGTCCTAGAAGAGCACATCTTGAAGAATAATTTGGCATAAAATCCCAGTGTAGTTTTCCCATAACAAACCGTGTAAAACGTTTCTGTATCTTCTCAAGTCTTGCACTGGGTATTTCATAGAATGGATCCCAAACTACACATCCATATTCTAAAATTGATCTTATAAGAGATATAAATAGAGTTTTAAGCGTATATGGATCACTGAATTCTTTTGAGTTGCGCCTTAAAAATCCTACCATGGCATTAGCCTTGCTAATAATTGTGTCATAATGGCTAGCAAAAGTGATTTTTCTATCAAATAACACTCCCAGGTGCAGTTTGGAGTCAACTCTTGAAAGATCATTGCTTTTTATTGAGTAATTAAAAAATGATGGTGTAAGTTTCATGTAGAATGACATAATGTTGCATTTGTTGATATTTAAATGCAATTTATTCACTGAGCACCAATTCTGAAAGTTATTTAAATCAGTCTGCAATAGACTTGACAACCTTAAATAGCTTTACATCATCAGCATACATCAGGCATTTTGAGTAATTTAAGAAATTGGGAAGATCATTTATAAATAAAACAAACAGAAGTGGCCCAAGGTGGCTTTCTTGGGGTACGCCCGAAAAGTTCGATACGGATTTTGAAAACTTATTTCCAATGCGGACAGATTGGGATCGACCTAAGAGATAATCTTCTAGCCAAGATAACAGAGACGAATGAAATCCCATAAGTCTTAGTTTTGTCACAAGGATTGAATGCTGCACCCTATCAAAGGCTTAAGCGAAATCGGTGAAAATGACATCGATTTGGTTGCAGTTTTCCATTTAATTTTTGATGAAATGAGTAAATAATGTAAGATTTGTGGATGTGGACTTCGCAGAAACAAAACCATGCTGATATTCAGGTATGGAGTTCTTAACAGCGGCATATAAATGTCTTTTAACTACTGCCTCCAACACTTTTGGAATTAACGGAAGTTTAGATATTGGTCGATAATTGGAAACATTCTGTCTAGAACCAGATTTATGAATAGGAGTTATAACAGAATGCTTCCAAGCATCCAAGAACTGTCCCTTTTTGAGTGATAGATTAAATATTAGTGCTAGTGGTTGGGGTAAAGCATTTGCACAATTTTTGAGAAAAATTGGGGGGATATTATCTGGACCAATACCTTTATAAGTATCAATAGACAATAACTCTTGTAGCACAACCCCATCGAAAAGACACAGATAACCCATATCTGTGATGAGGTCACCTTTGTAGTACTGTGTATCGTCAATGCTAACATCCTCCAAAACAAAATTAGATTGGAAAAAATCTGCGAAAAGGTTGCAAACCTCTTCGATGTTATTCGATTTTTTGTCATTAAAAAACATCTTTTTAGGGTATCCTTTTGTATTCCGGTTTTTGTTAACAAAATTCCAGAAGGTTTTTGGATTACATCTTATATCTAATTCTAAGTCAGATACATACTTTCTATAAAGAGATTTCTTCAGTGAATTATAATCTTTGCGCACTTGTAAATGATTTCACCGATAAGATATGTCAACTTTACTCTTTTTAAACAATTTGTTCATTTGATTCTTTAATTTAGACAGATTTTTACTGAACCATTCCGGCTTCGTATTATTGTTTATTTTTTTTATGGGAACGAAACGAATAAATGCTTGATTTATAACATTTATAAAAAACTCATAATTTTCCAACAAGTTGTCGCCAAAAACTGAGCACCAATTCACACTAGACAAAAAGTTAGAGATGCTAATGTAGTCAGCTTTTTTAAAAGCAAACGCAAAGGTATCTTCTTCTAAGGCATGTATATCGAAAGTTAGAAAATCTAATTTCACCAATAACGCTTTGTGATGAAAACTATTATTAGACAAAGGGAATTCCGCTTCAAAGCACATTGCATTAAATTCTTGATAAGAGAAAATTTTGCTTAAATTATTTTTCACAGAGCTTATTTGTTGTAACCCCAATGAGAAAATAGAGTCAAGAAAATCAGATTCCACTATATTACTCATTGAATTAGGAATCAAGCTCAAAAGATCATCAGAATAACACCAGTTAATTTTCCCTAAGTTAAAGTCACCTAGTACTAGTGGGTATTCATTGTCTTTAAGTTTATCAACGATATTAAGAATATTACTGAAGTGCATGGTAAGTGCTGGAATATAAGATAAAATAAGATAAATACTTATAAACGACGGCGCAGCATATGCACCGAAGAAAACTGGAACGTCAATTCGAACGCATAATGATTTCAGGAGTATTTTGTAGCTTTATTTCTTGAGAAACATAAGATGCGCGGACGGCGATTAGTACTCCACCACCTCGGGTTAAACCCGTTGATGACAAGCAGCGATCACGTCTGAAAACTTCAAACTGATCATTGAAAAACTCGGATGTAAAGATGTTATTATGCAACCAGATCTCCGTTAAGGCAATAACATCATGAGTGCAATCAACCAGATTCAGGAAAAAATTAATTGATTTAGTACGTAATCCACCAGCATTTTGGTAGTATAATTCAAAAGACTTCTGATAAGGGAAATTTTGTGCAGCATATTTTGAGAACTTCGATGAGGAGTGAATCATATTTGCGGAATCTGTACCGCCGAGAGCTTGACTTTTTTGGAACGTAATGAAACGGTTTCACACGTACACCTGCAGGCCAAAAGTTTGAGCTAAAGACTGTTTCTACAAGATTTGCCGGTATAGCTAGCTTGAAGCTTATGAAATTCGAGTTAGGTACATCCTTCTTAGCTAAACTAAAGCATGAAATTTCGGATAGAGAAACATTAGCCTTCGAAGAAACATAATTTAAAATTGCTCAATGAGTAGTGGAAGATCGGAGATTAGAGATATGAAACCATTTACGCCGCCTAATGACGTCAATGTTCTCATCTTCACTTGCATTATTGCCTATAATCGCTTTAGTTCTGCCTATGTTAATACTACTTCTATTATTTGTAACCGAGATATTGTTATTTATGTTATGAACACCATCGATATTATTAGAAGCAGCGTCTTCGGCTAGTTCACCATCTCTTGAGTTGTTTTTTGCATTTATAGCAGCAGAATTAGAAGAGAGAGGCTCTGACTCTTCAATTGCGGCAGATTCAGCATTCACACCAAAAGAGTTAACAACAACAGAGCTTCATAATCAGTTACAGAAGCAGCAACAACAACATTAGCAACGGCAAGGTTATTCGAAACAACAGCAGCGTATGATGACATTGGTACTGTCACGCTACCATACGTAGCAGCAGCATTGTCGGTTAGCGAAGCAGAATGAGTGCGAGAAGAAGACGCAACAATGCTAGTTGCTTTGATAGCGCTACTGGATGCGGGTGTATTACGACCAGTTTTGTTAGGTATGTTATTTTGAGCGGCCGAATTAATGGCAACACATTGATTAGCAACATTCGGCAAACGAGAATTTTTGATATTTTATGCTCTTGAGCGAGTTAGAATTTGTGTATCAGAGTTTGTTTTCGGCACTTTCGTATTTTTTTCTACCGCGTGAGTAATATTCACCTTCACCAAGGGTTCAAGTAATTGTTTAATGTCATGCATATACTGAAAAGCATTTTAAATTTTTAATAGAATTTCAGAATAAGAGCAACTTGTACACAAATTACATCTATAAAGAAAACTTTTATAAGATGTTAACAGTCTTACACAACTTTCGTCAATATTAAGACATCTTAGATGTAGTTTTTTAGAGCAAAAGCAACAAGTGATACTTTCACTGTTTTGTAATTGAGAGTTGCACTCCGCGCAACCGAGCATGATTAAGATATAGAATTTCGAGATTTTCGCAGAGTAGGCGATGTGTTTATGCCGACGATAAGATGAAGACTGTCTAAAATAAATATAATATGCAAAAAATGCATATTAATATGCTTTTGATAATATGCAAAATATGCTTTTGAATATTTGGGAATGGATGCAGCTTTGTTAAATGATGAAATTTCAATGCGAGACAGTGCGTTCGAGTGGGCTGCTCTGCGAAGGGTTGATAACGCATTTGATTTGGAAGAATCAAAATTTATAAGCCTATACCGCTTAACACCCGATGTAGCTTCTCGAGTAATTGAGTCAATTTGCAGCGATTTGGAAAAAAAAACCATAACAGCTTTATCCGCTGAAAGCCAAGTGAGTATTTAAGTATATGCATTATAAATAGCTATCTACTAAACTTATCTACTCTACATTAATAGGTGCTGGCTGCTTTAAGATTCTATGCGACTGGGTGCTACCAGCGCCCGGTTGGCGCCAGCAGAAAAAAATTACAATGAGCCAGTCATCTGTGAGCCGTTCCATCCATCGGGTGACGGATGCAATAAATAACAGAATTTTTCGTCCTAACGTGCGTTATCCTGTTACGCACATTGAGCGGCAAGCAGCGCTTACCATGTTTCGGACGTCGCGTCAGCCTTTTGAGGGTGCTATTGGTGCAATTGATTGTTCTCCGTCGTTGGACCACCACAACACGAAGAGGCATATGTTAACCATCATGGTTATCATTCAATTAACGTTCAAATGGTAAGTTCAAACTTATTCCTTAAACTTGTATTTGTGCATAAAGTTTTTTCACATATTTTTAGATATGCGACCCCAATCTACGGATTTTGCATGTTAATGCGAGGTATCCTGGGGCTCGCCATGATGCCTTTATATGGAGTGCATGTGCTGTTCGTAGTGGCATGCAAAGAGCATTCGAACGTGGTGACTGACAAACTTTTTTAATTGGTACACTTCCAAGAAAATAAGTACATTCAGCATATTTTACTAATTATCAATTCTTTATTTACAGGTGATTCTGGCTATCCACTAGAACCTTGGCTAATGACTCCCCTGATGAATCAGCCTGAAGGTACTCCAAAGTTTCGGTACAATGAGGCATTGTGCAAAGCCCGAAATTGTGTGGAGAGGCTTTTCGGTGTACTCAAGAGTAGGTGGCGCTGTCTTTCAAAGCAGAGAGTATTAATGTACGAACCTTGGTTTGCAGGCAAAATTGTTAACGCATGTGCGGTTCTCCATAACATGAGCCTAAATACCTGTAGCACGAGTGAAATGGCGGATGATTTGTTACCAAATGTGGAACCGGAAGCTGCAGCAATCGATGAAATTGAAATTGAGTTTCGTTCATTAGTTGCAAAACGCATACAAGATCGCTTAATTGCGCAAACATTTTCATAACAAACCACAAATTTATATCAATTTCATTGATTTTTTATTTTATTTAATTTATTTTTTTCATTCAAAAATAAATAACTTAAACCAAATACTAAAAAAAGACTTATTACTAAAAAATGCACTTAATACTAAAAAAAGACTTATTACTAAAAAATGCACTTAATAATTAAAAAATTCAATATTAAAAAAGGAACTATATTTTTTTTCATTCAAAAATAAATAACTTAAACCAAATACTAAAAAAAGAATTATTACTAAAAAGTGCACTTAACACTAAAAAAATTCAATATTAAAAAGGAACTATATAAATAACTATAAATAAATAAAAAAAAACATAAATTTCATCACATAGGTGGGAAGTAAGTAGTAAGTTCAGTCACATATTTTCATCAATTTTTGGTTTGTATGTTATTGTTATTATTATTATATTATTATTTTGTTTATATTATGTAATTTTTATATCATTTCAGCTTTTTTTGGTTTAATTTCTTCGCATTTGCTTGCAATAGCGCAGCTTCAGCCAGTAGCTTTGATGCCATTGCTTGCTGTTTGGCTGATCCAGCTTGTATCTGTAAGAGATCCAAACGTATAGAAACACACCTTGCTTTGATTTATGACAATGTACTTACCATAATTGCGTCTGCCTGTTTTTTTGCTCCCGTGCCGAATCCATTTGTGTCCTTTTTGGAACTCTTGTCTTGCACTCTGATTTAGCCTTTTTTCGTTGTGGTGGATCATCTGCTGTCACGTCGAGCTCTTCCACAGGCCAATTTTCTTCGTTTCGGATTTCGTCATCAGCTCCAGTCGCTCCGTCTCTAATCATGCTAGGCACTGTAGGGATCTCATATAGAGCATCTGTATTTCCAATTTCCAAGAGGATTTGCAACTGCTATATTAAAAAATATTAATAAATATACATATACGCTTATAACAATGTAGTTACCTCCACCTCTGGAAAGCTTTCCGGACAAATGCTGCTACCTTCAGAGTAGTTGTGGCCTAAAATGCCTAGCACGCGCGAATCAAGTTCGGTGAGCGCAGGAAATGTGAGCGGGTTTCCACCAGTCTTTGTCATTTCCTTCCTGCGCTCCCTTGCTTTTATGGATGTTCGACTTTTTAGATCGCGCCAACTCTAAAATAAGGAATGTTAATCTAAGCATAACAATTGAACTATTAAAAAAAAAAATAAATAACTGGCCATTTCAGCCCTTAAAAGGACTTTGACCTAGCTTCTTATGATCAATTGTGTTGTGCGTGTAATTAAGTTTGTACACAATTGACCGAGAACCGGACCTACATGCTTAACGCCGACTCCGAACGGCGATGAACGGAATGTTCTCGTTCTCAAGAAGCTTTACATGGCATTTTGATTACTCTCTGAAGTTTGCCATTGTCTGCAGAGAGGTGGCGGCCGTACAGAAAAATTATTTTAATTCAAATAATTTTCTGTCGCTGCTGGGGTTCGAACCTGGGTCTCCCAGGTTCTTTGACATAGCGGCCACGCACTTTAACCAACTACGCCACGGACGCCACTATTGAACTATTACCATTGTTTACTCACCGCTTGCCATTGCGACGCCGACTTTTCAGCTCCTCTTGCTTGGTTTAGGAGTGAAGCTAACTCCTCCCACTTTTTACAAGCCGGCCATGCAATGAAGCAAACTTGCCTTCTGCCAATCCTTTGTTGGAGTAAAAAAAAATCCAACATTATCTTGTACTGCTCCAATGTAGTGCGGCATGATCTTTTTTTGTGTGCTCCATTTTTCTTATATAAATTTTTTGTTTTTTACTTGTCAAAAATTAAGTGCTGCCACATTTTCGATTTGTATTAACGACGTTTATAGATTCTATTATTAACTATACTTTTAATAATTTTGTCGCTTAGTACGATTTTGGGAATACAACAATCGTTATTGCAAGCCACAATCGTCGTTAGTTTGCGATAGAGATTTTTTAGCGTTAATTTTTTGGAAATTCCGCTACAGGCATAGTTATGTGTGTAGATGGGACACATAAAAATTTCAAAGCCAACAGGTGAAAATGCGCATATATTTTACAATAGAAAAGGATTTTATAGTCTCAACGCCATGATAGTAAGTAATAGCAATTTTTCTTAAAATACGCTAAAAGTTTTCCACTATGTTTAGATTTGTCACCAGCGAATTAGATTTATCGATGCCAAATACCCTGGATCAAACCACGACTCTTTTATATGGACAAACAGTGATGCGTTATTACACTTCAAATCTATTTATAATAATTTAGATCGAGTAATGCTATGTTTTCCTCTTTTTTGAATATTTGAATATTTATTGATATTTGGAATTAGTACATTAAGAACTATGTTCTTTTCGAGTACAAAGGTTTAATAATAATGAAGTTATATAATTTAAGTTTAAAAAAAAAAAAAAAAAAAATGTAGCTCAGAAATAAGTGAGAAATAATATTATAAGTAAAATAGACATTAAAAATAAGTTAAAACTAATCATTTAAATTAACACAAGAAAAAAAATTAAGGAGAATTATTAATAAAGAAATTATATAATTTAAAAATTAACATTGCATATCGAAACAGTGTGAAAAAACACTACTTGTAAAATTGACATTCAAAATAAGTTAAAAGCTAATTGTTTAAATTATCACACATAAAGTTTAGAGAAAATTAGAGTTGAAAGACTGAGTTTGTTGTACAAATTAGAGGACATTTTTGAGAAAGAAGTAAGGAAAAGATTAATTAAAGAGATAGATATAGGAGCAAATAAACTGATAACTTACATCATGTTCTGCGAGAAATATTCAATTATGGCATTCTTAAAATGTTCATTTCCAACAATTGATTTTAAGTTAGTTGGTAACCCATTCCATAACCTGATAAAAATAAAAAAAAAAAATAAATAACTGGCCATTTCAGCCCTTGAAAGGACTTTGACCTAGCTCTTATGATCAATTGTGTTGTGCGTGTTATTAAGTTTGTACACAATTGACCGAGAACCGGACCTACATGCTTAACGCCGACTCCGAACGGCGATGAACGGAATGTTCTAGTTCTCAAGAAGCTTTACATGGCGTTTTGATTACTCTCTGAGGTTTGCCATTGTCTGCAGAGAGGTGGCGGCCGTACAGAAAAATTATTTTAATTGAAATAATTTTCTGTCGCTGCTGGGGTTCGAACCTGGGTCTCCAAGTTCGTTGACATAGCGGCCACGCACTTTAACCAACTACGCCACGGACGCCACGTCCATAACCTGATAGCATTGATAAAAAATAATCTTGTAGAATTTAGGAAGTTGAAATTCGGTAAAGTAAGCATATGACTCCTGCGCGACTGACTAAACTGCAATTTTTCATACAAGTATGAGGGTGTTTTTAGTTTTATCAGCTTATAAAGAAAAATGCAATTTCTGGCATTTAGATAACTAATAATATCACAACCAAGTAAACAATTTCTGAATTGATCCAAGTAAACAATTTCTGAAAACGTAACGGGTAGCATGATTAAATGCAATTTCTAATTTAAGCCGAGACCGTGAGTCCAGCTTGCTATACACATGTTCAGAGTACGTGATCACGGGAAGGACTAGTTGAATTATCAGTTTTCCCCTTGTATTAATAGGTGTATACTCTGCCGACATCCTTAGATTACGCGTCTTGCGTAATAATAAATTTTACAAACAACGCTGTTTATGTGGTCAGTACATGTGAGAGTACAATTAATGTTGAAACCTAGGTTACACACACTTTTAACTAGTGCAATGTTCTTGTCACCTATAAATAGTTTAGGGATATCCTCAAAGTGAATTTCACTTTTGCAAATGGGTAACACATGAGATTTTACTGCATTTAACAGGAGACCATTTCTCTGAGCCCATTGGTTTATACTGAGCAAGTCTTCATTCATCCTGCACACCAAATCTTCTAAGAGGTTAGTTCTATTAGATAGGTAAAGTTGCATATCATCAGCATATGCATGCATTATGGAGTATTTGCACTGAAGAAAAATGTCATTTATAAAGACAGAAAATAGAAGAGGCCCAAGAACTGATCCCTGGGGGACCCCACTGCCAATCAACTTATACTCTGAGAATCTATTGTTAACCTTAACCCTTTGAACTGTTTGTTAGGTAGCTTTTTAACAAATTAACAGCACTTTCACAGAACCCATAAAAATGCTTAAGTTTACGACAAAGAAGTGCATGATTCACTGAATCAAACGCTTTAGAGAAGTCAAGCAAACATAGTAACGTAACTAGACTCTTATCATATGAGCACCGTATATCATCCAGTACTTTAACTGTAGCTGTTGAGCAGTTGTGGCCAGCACGAAATCCAGATTGAAGTGGAGAGAGGAGATTATTAGTCGTTAGAAATACCGTCATTTGTTCAGCCATAAGAGTTTCACAGACTTTAGAAAGAGACGACAAGATGCTTATGAGCCGGAAATCCTTAGGCTCAGAAGCAGTGCTTTTTTTTGCTACAGACGTTACAGTTGCAACTTTCCAGGAGTCAGGAAATGAGGAAGCAGTGAGGCAGTGGTTAACAATATGTGTAAGAGGGCTAAGAATTTGACCAAGAATAATTTTTATAAATTTTATATATATTCCATCTTCACCAACCGAATTTGATTTAACCTTCATTATAGACTTTGCTACATCAACCTCACTAACACAAGTAAATTGAAAGGTTTTTTCAGCAGCAGGACTTGAAAATTCGTAAGAATCATTTTGGAGATTTGAAGAAGAAGAAAGAAAAAAATCATTGAGAACATCAGGATCAATATAATATTCAGAGGTTTTCTTATCACATATACCAAGCTTCTTCAAGTTATTCCATAAAACCTTAGATGGGAGGGATGTCTTTAGTTTGATCGAACAATATTTCCTTTTTGAATTCCTCATTATCAAAGTAGCAGCATTCCTTGCACGCCTATAGTTTTGCCATTTATCTGGCGTAGGGTTTTTCGACATATGTTATGCAACTTATTTCGCTTTTTTAAAGCATGCTCAACATAGCTGGTAAACTATGGACAGGACATATTTTTGATAGTGACAGTTTTAATAGGAACGTGCTTTTGAAAGAGGGTATTGACAGAGTTTGAGAAAATCGCCAACTTATTCTCAATGGTTGGACTGAACCAAACCTGATTCCAAGGAATTAAAGATGCATCCTGGTAAAGTGCTGCCGAATCAATTGACTTAAAGTCATAGTACGAAAACTCATTTGACGTTATATAACGTGATAAAGATATGTCAAGTGTACAAAATATAAGATCATGATCAGATACAAAGTATATCTGATCAAACATCAAGACAGACGAAACATCAGACACTATAAAATAATCAAGAAGGCTTGGACTGTCACTTGACGAAAAACGGGTAGGCATGGTATCATTAAAAACTGACAGACCGACAGACGCAATACTATCAAACAATGATCGAGTTAGGTTATCATTACTTAAGATGTTAACATTAAAATCACCACATATAATAAAATAGCTAAAATCTATTGACAAATCAGACACTTCAGAGAAGAAGGAATCTAGGCTTTAACCTCGAAATCTTGAGATTTTGAGAAACAGATTTCAAAGTGTTTCCATCAGGCACGTCGGTTCAACTAGATTTCATTTGACAATTAAGACTTAATTTGCTTGCTTCCGGTTGGTTGCTTATTGTTTTTTTTTTTCTTTAAAATCATTAATCAGTTGTCATATCCAATAAGACTGAATTTGGTTTTTTACAAAAATAAAACTGAGACTTGAAAATAAATTTAAGAATGAACAAATCCAATCCAGGTCTTCTCAACCAGTTGGTCTACTAAAAACATAAAACATTCTTGCTTGTTGCAATGTTATAAAAAGGAGAGAACGATATTTAAAAAATTTGTTAACACTTCAAAGAAAAAATGTTACATTATTAGCAACAATAGTAAGTTGGCGAGCGTCTCCAAGGTATTGGACCCTTGTACGTATATTCTGCTCCAAGTTTTTTATATTGCTGCTTTAATAAATTCTTATTTAAGGAGCGTTCGAATGCTTCTGGGAGCATGATGTTCCTAATAATAGTGAAGAGTTTTTTAAAGAAGATTTCAGAATGCATAAGGAATCCTTTTTTATTTTATGCTCAAAACTGAGAAACCTTTCATGAATCAATACAGCCTTCAGAAATTGCATTGACCTTCATAAGAGGGTAGCAATTGCCGTCTATGCTCTAAGCACATCAGCAGAATATCGGACCGTGGCGAATGTCTTTGGTGTAGGAAAATCCACTGTATGAAAAATTGTGCTAGAGTTTTGTAAAGCAGTGTGGGAGCTATTGTGGCTAGAATATTTCAACATATTCCCTTTAAAGCGGCAAAAAATTGAAGAGAGTGTAAAAGGATTTGAGAAGTTAGGATTTCCTCAGTGTCTTGGCGCAATTAGTTAGGCTGCTAAAATAAACAATAAATTTGGAATGCAAATGTCAAAATATTAACTTTAGATGGATGCCATGTTAAGGTGAAACCACATTTAGAAGATTGTACAGAGTATTATAACTACAAGAGTTGGTATACTATTGTATTGCTAGCACTAGTTGATTACAGGTAAGTTTTTTATTTCAATGGATTTATATCTCAGATTAATTTTTATTTTATAAGCAGATACAGGTTTCTTTACATAAATGTTGGTTCACCTGGACGGTGTAATGATTCCTTCATTTTCGAAAAATGCCTGCTTCAAAAGGAAATTGAAAAGCCTACAATGAGAGATTTGGCTAAAGATATAAGTGGGGAAAAAGTTCCCATTTTCATTATTGGAGATTCTGCATTCAGATTTTCAGAAGCCTTAATGAAGCCTTATCCTTTTAATATGGAAAGAACAGTGCAACAAAAAATTTTTAATTATTCCTTGTCGAAGTGTAGAAAGGTCGTAGAAAATGCATTTGGCTATCTTAAAGCACGATTCCGCCGTTTAGGAAAGGGTATTGATAACAGTGTAGAAAATGCACCTCTTATTATTAAAGCATGTTGTGCTTTGCACAATTTTTTAAACGACCACAACGATAGAATCAATGCACAATGGATGCAGCAATTAAAAGATATAAACGATTCTCTTCAAAATCAACAACCTCAACATAAAGATGTATTGTTTGATTGCGATACATCAGCAGAAAAAATTCGGAATGCACTTGTACAGTACATTAGTAAGTATAACCATATTCACACTTTAAAAGTTTTTCAGTTAAGTACTTTCATTTGAGTTAAAAATATTGATTAATTTATTTTGAAAATCTTTCAACAAATTTCTCCATAATTTTTGTCCGTTTGATAATCTGCAAGAAGAGGTTAACTTTCTGCAACAAAAGAATAGAAATAAATCCATCGAAATTGTTGGTATTCCAGATGTTAGCAATGCCAACGCTCTTGATTGCGCTCTTAAAATATTCAATGATGGTATAAATGTCAACGTAACTGAGACGCAGATTGATGACTGTTACGTAAAGCGAATAAAGAAATCCAGGGATTCCGCATCGTTCAATTCTGGTCTAAGCGTTTTGTGCGTAAAATTTGTTTCAAGTTTATGTAAAAAAGCAGTAATAAAAAATAAGTATAGATTCAGGAATAAGTTAAACACTAAAATATTTAATTCTGACAGAGTTTCTAATATTTTTATAAATGATTCCCTATCTTTTAAAACTAGGTTGCTTTTTAATCAATGTAAAAAACTAAAAACAGAAAAAAATTTTAAATACTTATGGGTTAGAAATGATAAAGTTTTTATGCGCAAAAAGGAGGGTGATGTTGCCTTGGTTATTAACTCAAGTGAGGATCTTAATAATATATTTTAAAGTCAGTTTATTTAAATTTGAATTATTTATATCAACATGGAGATTTGTAATCCTCATTTAGATTTATTTAACATTCCTTTTGCGCTTTGTAATAATGTTAATTTTTATGATATTTCGTCAAACCTAATAAACCCAAATAGTTTTTATATAATTCAACAAAATATTAGAAGCTTAAGAAAAAATTTTGACAATTTTCTTTTGCATCTTGAGTCATTTATTCACAAGCCAGTCTTCATCTTTTTAACGGAAATTTGGATCTATGATCACGAAACATCTTTATATAATATTCCGGGATATAAACTTATGCTAATTGTAATAATGATTATGGAGCTGGAGGAGTGGCTGTTTTTGTAAAGGAGGAATATAAATGTGATTTTTGTTATTTTAATTTTAAAAGCTCTGATGTGGCAAAGATTTGCTGTTTAATTGATAATCGTAAATACTCTTTCTTTTGTGTTTATAGATTCCACGGTAATTTAAATCATGATGTGTTTTTGGGTGATTTGGATGTTCTTTTGTCAAGTGTGAAATCCGATAATGTTATACTGTTAGGTGATATTAACATAAACATTATGGAAAATACATCACTGGCTGATAAATATTTTTTTCTGCTTTCTGCGCATGGTCTGGAATCGTGCATAAATGAACCTACACGTATAACTGATAACACTTCCACTTGCATTGACCACATTTTTGTTAGGATAAGTCAATCAAGTAATATTTCTTTAAGCAGCTCGGTTGCTGATTTTCACTTTTCAGACCATTGTATGATATGTTTACGTTTTGAAAATGTAGTTCTTCCAGTAAAAATACATCCTTAGCTTGAATTCGCTCTCAATAATACTGATTTTTTTGCATTAAATAATAAACTGATTTTTGAATCATGGGATAGTGTATATAGTGAGCCTAATCCATCTAAAGCTTTCAATAATTTTTTAGAAATCTTATCAGGTCACGTTAATTCGTGTACTACTAGAGTAAATAAGCGTAACTCAAAGTTTAAAAAACTGAAACCTTGGATGTCTATTGACTTATTGAAAAAAATAAAAATCAAAAATAAACTTTTTGAAAAATGTTCCAAGGAACCTAATAATATGTATGTTAAATCTCGTTATAAAGCTATGTGTAAAGACATTTTAAATAAAGTCGAAACTTGTAAAACAAATTATTACGTTAATGAATTTAATAAAATCAGAGGAAATGTAAAAAAAGAATGGCAATTGGTTAATAATATTTTAAATAAGTCCACAAATAATCACAAAATTGATGTTATAAATGTTGAAGGAATGTCTTTATATAAGAACATCGACATAGCCAACGCTTTCAATAAATTTTTTGCAAGAATAGGTTATGAAGTGGTTTCCAATGTTGGTGCTAACAATTTTTCTTGTGAATGTTTAAATAATGAACCTTGCTGTGCTAATAGTTTTTTTTTTGATCCATTATCGTCTTTTGAAGTGTGTAAAATTGTTTTGTCTCTTAAAAACTCTGCCTCATGTTCTGATGGATGTTTTTCTAATGTGTTTATTAAAAAAATTGTGTTTAACATTGCTGATGTCCTTTGCAATTTATTTAACAAAAGTATAAAACATGGAATATTCCCCGATTGTCTTAAAAATGCAGTTGTGATTCCTTTATTCAAAAAAGGTGATGATTCTTTGTTGAATAACTACAGACCAATCTCTTTGTTGCCTGTTTTTTCAAAAATTTTTGAAAAGGCCGTGAAATCGAGGATGCTTCGGTACTTAGCTAAAATTAAGTTTTTTAGCAATTGTCAGTTTGGCTTTAGAGAAGGACTATCCACTGAAGATGCACTCTTAAATTTTTGTACAAATATTAATAGCGGTTTAAATGATAAAAAAGTCAGTGCAGCTCTCTTTGTGGATATTACAAAAGCGTTTGATACTGTTGATCACGCCATTTTACTGAACAAAATTTGGAAATGTGGTTTCAGAGGTTCTATGTACTGCTGGTTTCAATCGTATTTATCGGATAGAAAGCAAAGAGTAAGAATCGATGGTGAGTTTAGTAGTTCTGTTATTCTAAATATAGGTGTTCCTCAGGGCTCTGTCTTGGGGCCTATTCTCTTTCTTGTTTATATGAACTCAATTTTTAGTCAGCCTTTTTTGAGCAAAACAATAGCTTTTGCGGATGACATGGCATGTACTTTCACCAGTAACTCTGCCTTTAGCATGCATTGTGATATAAGTCACGACTTAGAAATTCTAAGGCATTGGTTCTCGTCACACAAACTAGTACTGAGTGATAAAACCAAAATTATGTATTATAGTGTTGCAGGAATTGATACAAATTTAGGAAATTTTACTTTTCACAGCGCAGGATGTAGAAAATACACACTTAGTCATGGTATATGTAATTATTCGTGTAACTTTAATACATATAACGAGTCTATTAATTGTTCTTCAAAATGTTTTTCCATTGACTGCGTAAAAACATTTAAATATCTCGGACTGCTGCTGGATTGGAAAATGAATTGGATGGATCATACAACAGCTCTTAAAAGATATCTTATTGCTGCTACAAGACATATTTATCTTCTGAAATCATTTTGCTCCTCAAATTTGTTGACTTCTATTTACCATGGCATTTTCCACTCAAAACTACAGTATGGCTTAGTATGCTGGGGTGGAACTCATGCTAATAAAATCAATCCGTTGCTCATCGCTCAAAAACATGTGATTCGAATTTTAACTAACAGTAACCGCTTTGTAAGGAGCTTTCCATTGTTCAAATTGCACATTTTACCCATTAAGCATTTGTATTACTTTAGAGTATTAAGAGTATTTTTTAATAGATCCGGCTATTTATTTAACAGAAACAGTTCTAGTCATAATTTAAGGACTAATAATCTAAACTTTGCACTGATTCCGCCTCATAACTTGATTCATTTTTTTTCCTTTTATACATGCACGGCTCCTAGGCTCTTTTATTGTTTACCATTTAATGTTCGTTGTTTGAGAAACAAAAATATGTTTTTAAAAGAAGTGAAGTCTTGGCTTTTGAATAAAGATTTAAATGTAATTGACTCCATAATCACTGTTTCCTTGTAATGGTTTTTGTCTTATAATTCAAATAATCATTCATTGTGAGTTTATCAAATTTTTTTCATTTCATTATATTTTCATCTTATTTAATTTAATCGCATTATTTGTTAATTATGTTACTTGTATCAAATTTTGTCTATCTCTCTATTTGTTAGACCCCACTACCATACTTAAGTTCAGTTTAATTTGTTTAATGTTACGTTAACTGCATTCGCCACTTGTTCTACTAGAACAACAGAATGTAGTATTTATTAATCATTTTTGTATGTAATTTATTTCAAAATTGTAACTTGGTGTAATTTATTGATTAATTATTGATTAAATAAAATTAAATTAATTAAATTAATAAAAATTAATAAAAAAAAAAAAAAAAAAAAAAAAAAAACAGTATACCTGTAAGTATTTTTATAAGCCCAGTTGATCTTCAGTCATTTATTTACAAATTTCTTTTAGGTTTCAATCTTATTTCAGGCTTAACAAAGAAGCCTTCATTTTTTTTTTGCAGAATATTGAAAATTCCATGCAGTCAACTCGTAGTTGTGCGATTCCTCCAATTTTGAAGCTAGCTGGTGCTCTACGCTTTTTTGCTGATGGTAAAGGGTGATTTTTTTGAGGTTATGATTTTCATGCATTAGTATTTGACAGATCACGTGGGATTTCAGACATGGTGTCAAAGAGAAAGATGCTCAGTATGCTTTGACATTTCATCATGAATAGACTTACTAACGAGCAACGCTTGCAAATCATTGAATTTTATTACCAAAATCAGTGTTCGGTTCGAAATGTGTTTTATCGACAAATTTTGTTCAGCGATGAGGCTCATTTCTGGTTGAATGGCTACGTAAATAAGCAAAATTGCCGCATTTGGAGTGAAGAGCAACCAGAAGCCGTTCAAGAACTGGCCATGCATCCCGAAAAATGCACTGTTTGGTGTGGTTTGTACGCTGGTGGAATCATTGGACCGTATTTTTTCAAAGATGCTGTTGGACGCAACGTTACGGTGAATGGTGATCGCTATCGTTCGATGCTAACAAACTTTTTGTTGCCAAAAATGGAAGAACTGAACTTGGTTGACATGTGGTTTCAACAAGATGGCGCTACATGCCACACATCTCGCGATTCTATGGCCATTTTGAGGGAAAACTTCGGAGAACAATTAATCTCAAGAAATGGACCGGTAAGTTGGCCACCAAGATCATGCGATTTGACGCCTTTAGACTATTTTTTGTGGGGCTACGTCAAGTCTAAAGTCTACAGAAATAAGCCAGCAACTATTCCAGCTTTGGAAGACAACATTTCCGAAGAAATTCGGGCTATTCCGGCCGAAATGCTCGAAAAAGTTGCCCAAAATTGGACTTTCCGAATGGACCACCTAAGACGCAGCCGCGGTCAACATTTAAATGAAATTATCTTCAAAAAGTAAATGTCATGGACCAATCTAACGTTTCAAATAAAGAACCGATGAGATTTTGCAAATTTTATGCGTTTTTTTTAAAAAAAAAGTTATCAGGCACTTAAAAAATCACTCTTTAGTTACCTAAAGAGCGTTGGCAACGATTTTGAATTGGGTGTCGCGCAATCAACGATGTCTACAATTTTAAGCGAAGTTGTAAATATTTTTGAATGTAAACTTTGTCCTGCATGGATAAGAATAACCATGACGGAAGAGGAAAAACAACAGTCCAGGAACTCATACTATTTACAATCTGGATTCCCAGGTGTTATCGGTTGCGTCGATGGACGCAATATTGACATTGTTACCCCAGCACAGACAAAACACCACTACTTAAACCGAAAGGGATACTTCAGCATAAATGCAATGATCGTAGGTTCTACATTATGGCAATGATTTAAATTTCTAACCTCATTATATTCAGGCTTGTGACCACAATATGGTTATCAGGTTTAGGTGCTTCAGGTGCTAGATATCCCGGATCAAGCCATGATTCATTTGTATGGAATTCTAGTGCATTGAATGTAGTGCTTGAAAGGATGTACCGACAAGAAGAAGTGAGCTCAATGTACTTAGGTATTCATTTATCTTTATACAAGGTGGCGCAAAAGTAATCCTCCTATCAGAAAATGCTATAAATTTTGCGATTGGCCCCTAATGTCAGTTCTGTTTTGACATTTGTGTAGTAAACACATGCGAAATACACGTTAATAAACAATGTTACGCTACACTGCTCCAGAACGCGGAATTAATCACCACCAAGATGAAGATGATTTTTCATCAAAAATAATCATGAGTGATGAGGCCCATTTCCATCTTAGCGGGTACGTAAATAAGCAAAATTTACGCTTCTGGGGCACTGAAAATCTGCGTGTAACCCACGAAGAGCCATTACACCCGCTCAAAGTCACTGTATGGTGTGCTGTTTTCGCTGGAGGAGTCATCGGACCTTTTTTCTTCGAAGACGGTTACTGTGAATGGTGAGCGCTACAGAGCAATGATCAACGAATTCTTTTTGCCGCAACTTGATGAATTGGGATTGGAAAACATGTGGTTCCAACAGGACGGTGCAACGGCACACACTGCACGTGCCACAACCGATATGCTGAAGGATGCATTTCCCGGGCGCTTAATCTCCCGATTTGGTGATTTGCACTGGCCAGCAAGATCGCCTGATTTGACCACTCCAGACTTCTTTTTGTGGGGCTTTTTGAAGTCGCGGGTTTATGTCAACAAGCCTCATACTCTTGCAGCTCTTAAAGACAATATCCGTCAAGAATGTGAGGACCTATCGCCGGAAGTTTTGGCCGAAGTGATGGAAAATGCCATAAAAAGGGCTCAAATGACAATCAACTGTGGCGGCGGCCATTTACATGACATCATATTCTCGACTTGATGTAAAAAAAATTAAAAGACCAAATAAAAATAATCCACAAGAAGAATCAAAGTTTTTCATTTTTTTTTTAAATTACAGCCAAAAAACATCGGAAGGTTATTTTTGCGCCACCTTGTATCTGACACGTAATCTGTAAGTGTTGAGCAATTAAATCTTTTTAAATACTTTAGGTGATTCCGACTATCCTCTACGTCCATACTAAATAACACCATATCTCAACACAACTCTTGGAAGCGGAGAAGCAAAATTTAATAATATACATGCCAAGGCTAGGATTATTGAGAGAACCATTGGGGTCCTTAAATCGCGTTTCCGGTGCCTTCTAAATGAGAGAAAACTTCATTACTCTCCTACAAAAGCAACACAGATAATAAATTCATGCTGTGCCTTACACAACATCTGCAAGCATTTTAATGTGCCAAACCCACCAGAAATACCTGTTCAAATAGTTGAGCCAACTGTTTCATATCAAACAAATGGTCCAATTAATACCGATGATGGTATACGTCGAAGAGACGAAATAATGATGTCGTTATAAAAACATGTATTTTTAATGAAACATATTTTCATACTATCTTCGTTATTTCATTCTATATTTCATATTTTTTCAAAACAAAAGTAATAATAAAAAAAAGTTAAATAATAAATGAAATCATATTTCAGTCTTAATTCATTAAGAAATGCATTAATATAATGCATTTGACAAGTGCAGTATAACAAAAATTAAAATTTATAAAAAACAAACATATGCTCAAGCTAATCTGTTGCAATAAACAAAAAATATGGAAAATAATCTCGACTTACTAGAGTACACCATACTTCAGCTTCTTAAGTTTGCGACCGAAGCTGAATAATTTCATTGTGACGACGATTTGCATCTACACTAAGGGGAAAAAATATTAAATTTATCCAAAAACTTATTTAATTTATCCAAAAAACGAGTCATTTTTGCACCAATAACGCATTTAGTTAAATCGACTACGTAAATATTTAAAATTTATTTAAATACTTTTTTAATTAAATAAAATATTAAAATATTTAAACAGAATTAATAAAAAATATATTAAAATTATGCACGAATATATTTAAATATCTTTCAAATATTTACTATTTGAAAATAAAACTATCGCATTTGAGGAAAATTTATATAAAAATATTGAAATTGAAAAACAATTTATTTGAATATTTCCCACGAGCTGCGTCCATATCAAACGCCATTGAGTGGTATATTTTATTTTCTTTTTGTGAAAATATGATTTGTGAGTCCGGTGGTGAGTGCGATGCATGATGAAATCATGTAGAGTGGAGTGACATTCTTGAGAAAATACCGAGTTGTCACTCCACCTTACATGAATTCATCATGCATCGCACTCACCACCGCACTCACAAATCATATTTGCCAAATATCCATGATATATTACCCTTGAAACATTAACTAAATGAGAACTATAAGACCTGCAATTGCTGGTGCGCACAGGAACAGAGTGCGATGCTGCTGCTGCTTGGCGGCTGCTTGGCAGCTGTATGGAATATGTGTGTCAGTGTGTGGCATAAATAAAATTTAAATACGGGAAAAAAACGAGTTGTAAGGAAAATATTTGATTTATCCACGTAAATATTTAAATGAAATATATACTCAGGCGTGGATAATGTTAATATGCGTTATTTCCCTTAATGTATTAATTCACGCTCTTTCCTTCTTTCTTTAGCTTTTAAAATAGCAATTTTGTCACTTTTTAGGTCGTAAATCTTTCTGGTGTACCTAGCAATGTCGTGCAGATCTTTTTCCATATTTGTTGCTTTTAGCAACAACTTCGCTTGGGCATCTGTTTGTTTTTTTAATATATTGATGCGCTCTTCATCTCTGTCAATTGCCACTTGCTTCTTCGATTCCTTCACAGGTGGAGTATTTTCATCAACACCCTCCTCCTCGTCCTCTTCCATGGGACTAGAAATTGTAGCAGTTTGGTCAACTGTGTTTTCGCCAAAACTTTGTCCACTGGGGGTTGCAGCATGGCTCAAATTCAGAAGAGCATCGACGGCCTGCTCCAAAGGTGAAAGACTGTCTGTTGGGTCCTCCACCTGTTGGGTCCTCCACCAGTCTCTATTGCTTCGGATCGAATCGCCGACATCTTTTTTTTAGTTTTTAATCGGAAGTTTAGCCAAACCTATGATTTGCATTTGTACCTTTTTTATATATTGTTAAATTTACACAACTCACCTTATGCCATTCTTTCCCATCACGCAAAGGAGGTCCCAGTGAATTCAGTTCCACTGCAAAACTTTGCCAGGACTCCTTGTGGCTTACTTTTGTGGAACCGAACTTGCCTAATCCAGTTGCAACATCAACATTCTGCTCCATAAGCTGCACCATTTTATGGAACTGGCGGCTATTGGTTTTTTTCATACTAAAAGTAAATAAAAATCGGTTTAAAATCAAAAACAAACATTAAAAGAG
Source organism: Pherbina coryleti (assembly GCA_943735915.1). NCBI lineage: Eukaryota > Metazoa > Arthropoda > Insecta > Diptera > Sciomyzidae > Pherbina > Pherbina coryleti. The sequence goes on along the minus strand of OX030948.1, from coordinate 101,659,154 downwards.
TAAAGTAACTTACTTTTTTCTATTATTTTCCATTTTTTGTTATAAAGATATTAGGACTTGTAATTCGCCGGCTGCTCACCAAATATTTGTTCTCGTATGTTTTTGGCGTTTGAGTTGAATCACATCTATGCAATTCGCGAACAGTGATACCAACTTCTCGAACTTTACTACTTTTTTATTGGATTCGCTGACGGTGATAGGGGCATAGGTTTATCGTTTCGTTGTCAACTGTTTTTATCCTTTCGAGTTCTGTTTCAATTTTCCTGTTTGTCTCTTGAAATTCCATTAAGATTAAGATTAAGATTCCATTAATTTTTCTGTTGGTTTCTTTTCAGGTTCGGTGAAGACATGCAAGTTACTTCCTCAGTTGGTGATGAACTTCGTAATGCAGAGAATGCAGAAAATGATGGTGAGCAATCCGATGTTGAATAATCCAGGAATGGTTCCATAACTGCACTTTCTATTGAATTTGAATTTGATTCCAAACATAACTTATTACTAAGAAAATTTAAAAAACTTTTGCAATTTTTTATTTACCGGATAAAATGCTTTCTTCTACTAAGTATTCCACATTATTAATTTTGAAGCCACCTATTATAGCATGCACTTCTGTGTACAGAGGCCAGTCAGAGGGGGATCCTCCAGAAGGTCCAACGTTCTTTTTTTCTGATCTGAAATGATTATTTTAGTAATTATTTGCTTGTTATATGTTATGATATATACCTATGTATATCAGTTGGTCATGTTGTGGATTTTTACTCGAATTTCTTCGGGCGTCAAGAAGCAAGGAGCTCTTCAATTCGTTCTCTCCAAATCGCTACCAGCAATTGTTCCTCACTGAAGCTCCAAGGCTTTTTATTTTTATATTTCCTTTTTTTTTGCTTTTGCCATTCTTCTCTTAATTTTAGGTTTTTTTTTTTTTGTGAAGTTTGTTGTTACTCTCAATTCCAAAATCAGAATACAGAGCTTTCTTGGCCAATTCGTAGAATTATAACGCCATCACCAATTATCTTGAATTTCGTCAAGTTAAGTAGAGTAATTATTGGAAAACAAGAACTTGCATATTAAAATAGTGTAGGCACGAAGAGTAATGACAGATGAGAATAGAAGAAGTAGGTATAACTGATAGATAAGAATGATGAAAACACTGAGAATGCATGATGACAGATGCATGATGACAGATTGAAAATGAAGAGTTGTGAATGTGATGTTTAAATATCTATTTGCGCTTCTTGAAGAAAGTCAACCAGCTCCCTGAAGACAGCCATATTCTTAGTAGCAAGTAAATTCTCCAAATTATCAAATCTAGACAACGCCTGAAATTTACATCGAGTGTCATTAAACTTGTTGCACGCAAAGACTATGTGATTATCATTTTCAGTGACATTACACAAGAAGCACAAATTCGAATCTTCGACTTTTATCAAATGAAGATAGGACTTATTGTATGTGTGGCCAGTGATCAGACGATTTAAAAGCTTAATTTCATACGAATTAAAATCCGAATTAGCAAACCAGTGTTTTGACGGCAGGCCATTGAATATTTTAAAAAAGTACTTGCCCTTTTCCTGGGAAATATCACAGAACTCCTTGCTTCACTGTTCCGTTAAGGCGTTGTAAATTTGGCAGCATGCTTCTTTGAGTGTAAAGCGAAAAGGTATTTCACTGCCAGCGATAGCCGCATGCTTCCCAAAAAAATCAGCTCTCTCATTGAAGAAGAGGCCAACATGAGCTGGGGTCCAAATGAAAATGATTCTCTCGATGTTGCTGTTAGCAATGCCCTCTAGAATTTCCCTGAACAACGAATTTTCCGACTTGGTGTCACTCAAAAGACGGCATGCGTTTTTACTATCGGTAAAGATAGCACATTTTGTATGTTGATCCTCAATAATAATGTCAATCCCTTTTTCGATGGCCATAAGTTCACCAGAGAGCGATGAAATCCTCGAGTTAATTTTGAACAGAAATTTTGATTGTTGGATATTATACAAACACCACAGCCAGACACATCATCGAAAATAGCTGCATCCGTGGCCAAGACAAAGAAGCCTTCCTTCTGCAGGGACTCCAATTTATCAGCAAAAACAGCCCTTACCACTTCGAACGGTATTTCTTCTTTTGGTTTGTTAAAAAGATTGACTATGACCTCATGTTTTTTAACAAGATTACATTGATGACTTATCGATGCCATATTATCAAAAACATGCGTAAACAGTGAGTAGACATGACTGTAGCTTGACTTAGAAGGACAATTCAGCATGATTTGTTTAAATAATTGAGGATTAAAAGCTTTGATTTTCAGTAATTCTTTGCCTGCAAGATATACCGCTCTATGTTTCGGCGGGAGCATCAAGCCAAGAGCGTACAAGACATGTGCAGGCGTTGAAGGATTTAACCCTTAACAGCGCCTTATCATACCATTTTGGAAGGACATGATCCTCTTGTTAAGATACATTGGAGCGTGCGCCATGGAAGATCTGGCATATTCAACTTTGGAAAAAACAAAGCTTTTGGCCATGTTAAGGGTAACATCCGGAAGAAGGCCCTGTTTCACATTTGAAACCATCTTGATGGCGTAAGTCGCCAACAGAGACTATTTGATGACTCTATCATAGTATTTTTTGACCATTAGACTGTCTTTAATGTTCCTTCCAAGGAACTTGATGGACTTAACATCAGGAATCAGTACATTGTTTAGAACCAAGTTGATATTTTTGCGAGCACCTTTTGCAACATACATTACACACGTTTTTTCTGGATTTATTTCAAGATGGAGCGAATTTGCAATTCTGAGGAAACTCTGCATTTTATTGCGAAGATTATCAACAGACCACTCAAAAACTTTGTTCGCAGAAACAATAACAAAATCATCAGCAAATTGAAAGATGGCAGTACTTTGATCCTGTAAATCGTGAAAGGCCTTGGTATATATGTTGAAAAGAGTAGGTCTTACAACACTTCCCTGGGGTAGTCTATTAAAAATTTCTACCAAATTGTTACTCAAGACCAATCTTCTGAGGGACAAAAAGTTAAAGATCCAATTAGTATAATGAGCTGAGCAGCCATCATGTTTTTAAGTAACGCCAGATCTACACCGTCATACGCCTTCGATATGTCCAAGGACACCAAGGTAACTTTCAAATTGTCCGCTTTGGCTTTAGCTATGAAATTAGTTAAATCATTTATGCAGATACTGGACGAATGTCTTGTCCTGTAGACATAAGATCTCAACGGAAGAACATTCTTTTCCTCTAGGCAACCAACCAGTCTGTTTTTTACCATTGTGTTGATGATTTTTATGAACAAGGAAATTAAAGCAATAGGGCGAAAGTAAAAGCTGCAAATCCTTTCCTTTCTTTTGTATTGGGCATATTTTCATACCCCTCCAGGAATCATGAATATCACAGGAGGACCAGTTTTTGTTCATTGCAGCAAGCATCGAACTCAGGGAATCCACGTTTAAGGCTCGAAGCATTTGATAGTAACTCCATAGCTATAGCCATAGCCACAGCCTCCAGCAGAAGGTTTTGTTTTCTTGCTCAAAACTTCTGTCAGTTCTTGCAGACATAACGGTTCCGGATCAGCAACGAATGGTAAGTCAAGCATGGTCACATAATTTCTCACAAGTACCTGTTGTTTGAGATGATTTAGAAAAGCCAGATTGTTATCATTGTCCCAGATAACAATCTGGGACAGATTGTTCACATTTTGACCAGACGCACCTTTGCAGTTTTTGACCAGCTTAAAGAATTCTCTTAGATCCATCGCATTGTTGCAGATGTTGATTTTATCAGTAAAGATTTTCTTTTTGGCCTTTTTGGCAGCACTTTTCCAGGCTTTTGAGACCTCAACAAGCTCCTCAGCAGCACTAAAACACTTCAGTATATTAAACGTGTTTTGGGCCGCAATCTTTAGTCTGAAAAGCTTTGATAGATCATCATTCCACCATTTTTTGGGAGTTCTTTTCGACTCATGGTCAATCTTGTAGGATGCAATCTCGATTTGAGATTTGAGTTGTAGAGAAATATCATCAAAGTTATCTTTCAGCACCAAAGAGTTCAATTGATTTAATAGTTTTAGCCTGGAAGTGAAAACAAAACCCTTGCAGCATGTATTTTGTGTATCTAAGAAGACCGGAAGATGATGGCTCCCTCCAATCACAGACGGAAAAACTGAGCACAAGATCTGTAGACTTGAGTTCGAGAAAGCGAGATCCAGAACTGAACCAACACATGTAGCCTCAGTATGAGATTTCTTGAAGGTGACCATATTATAATTGAAGCATATATTGTATATATACTATAAGTATGGCGTACCGGGCCTTGTTTGCCTTGATACCTTTTCTAGATCTCACACTCTGATACTTTGTGCCATATTTATAGAGGTGTTATATGTATATTAATATGAGTGGCCAATGAGACCTAGTTTGTCTTAGTGCCTGCGTTCGCAACCATTTTCTTTTCCACAAGGAAATTGGTGTGGTAAATACGACTCAATTCGTCGGATTACCAACTTGCTAAGCCAAGACTTTATTGGCTTCAAGGACAGAACGATATATTTATTTTATACATATTTTCATTCTCGATACCACCGCCTTGGACCCTCTTGAAGATTTATTATTAATGTATATTTTGCTTTATAATACCTTTACTCATGTTATCTATAAGTCTGTATACTTTGAAACGTTCATGTTTTAATTTACATTACATTACAACTGAACTTATTTTACTTTGGTTTTGTATCTTCATTTAAAACGTACTTGAACTCTATATATTAGTATTATTAGTATTAGTTTAATAAGATTATGAATTGTAATTTTAAAATGCTATAAAGCCTAAAAGGCTTAGCAAACAAATAAATAATAAATAATAAATAAATAAAAGCATCTGAAAACAGATGAAGCCATGATAGCCTGTAATTTAATGCCTCTGACAGAGTTTTGAGTATCGCCATATTCACGACACCTTGCATTGAAGTCTCCACATATAAGAACATCATGTTTAGTCTCAAGAAAATTTATGAGCATTAGAATTTCATCTTGGAAGTCATTTGCTCTAATAGAATGGGCAAAATATACAGCTGCAATGGTTTCAACACACAGAATGTCCATGGTTGTATGGAAAGGTATTCTCCTGAACTTTATGTTTTTCCTGAGCACTATCGCTGCGCCTCCTTAGTTATCAAGTCAGGGCTTCGCATACATATAGGGCTTCGAAGCAGAAAATTTGTTTGCAAACACTGTCCACCATACTGCTTTAACAGTTATTTTCTCTGATATAAATCTCTCTTTTACCCAGTCCTTCAATAACTCCATTGTGTACGACTTTCTTAATGCGGATTACGAAAGCATAACATCTCTCCTTGATGGTATTAACTGGAGGAGCGTTCTATCAAACTTAGACTTAGAAAGTTCTGTTTCGAGTTTTTATCATTATATTTCTACAGCAATCGAAAGTTTTGTGCCAAAATTAAAGAGAAAAAACAAACTGTCAGAACCTTGGCTAAATTCAAATCTCAGGCACTTGAGAAACCAGAGAAACAGAATTTACAAACTCCTCAAAAGCACCAGAAATGTAAGCGATGAAATGAGGCTTAGGTATGATGAGCTATCGAAAGAGTTCTCTCTCAAATCAGAGCTAGCTTACAAATCTTACACAAATTTAATTGGAGAAAAAATTGTCCGGGACCCAAAATCATTTTTTGACTTTGTCAATTTGAAGCGAAAATCTGCCGGATACCCTTCATCCATGTACAAAGGTGATGTTAGCTCTTCCTTCCCCCATGAAATATGTAATCTCTTTGCGGATCATTTTAAGGAGGTTTTTTGCCCACCAACTACTCAGTCTGAGGTTTTTCCTCCCACCTTGAATTCACGACACATGGTGGAAAACTTCAGTTTGACGACAGAAGAAATTTCAAGTGCAATAAAAAGTCTAGATGCAACCAAGGGTCCTGGACCAGACCTAATTCCCCCAACGTTTCTGGTAGGATGCTTAGACCAACTAATTTTGCCCTTGCATATAATATTTAACAAATCACTCTCTCTTGGAGTATTTCCCTCTCATTGGAAGACTTCCCACCTTATACCAATACACAAAAACGGTGAAAAAAGTTCGATTGAAAATTACAGAGGCATAGCAATTTTGTCAGCCATCCCAAAGTTATTTGAAAAAATTATTTGCGAAAAGCTAACACGCATTATCAACCCTCGACTAAACGAGCAACAGCACGGATTTCGGAAAGGACGGTCCACCACCACTAACCTCATGATCATGGTTTCTGACGTTTTGAGCAAGATGGAGAAAGGAGACCAAATAGATGCTATTTATACTGACTTCAGTAAAGCCTTCGATCGTGTTGATCACGGCATATTAATACATAAACTAGAAAAATTTGGTTTCTCTGGATCTTTACTTAGTTGGTTATCAACTTATCTCCAGGGTAGATTGCAATTTGTTAAATTCCAAGGTATTGTGTCTAAGAAAATCGAAGTCTCCTCAGGTGTACCGCAAGGTAGTCACCTTGGTCCTCTTCTCTTCAATATCTTCATATCTGACTTATCTATATTGTTGAAGGATATTCCGCATCTTATGTATGCGGATGATCTTAAAATGTACCATGTAATTAAATCGCAGGAAGATGCCAATTTCTTACAGTTAAACCTCTTATCTCTTGAGACCTGGTGTACCCAAAACAAACTTTACCTCAACATAAATAAGTGTAACGTGATAAGTTTTTCTCGCAAAAACCAAGTAATTAATCACAAATACCGCCTCAACAATATCGATCTTAACAGGGTCAATTATGTAATCGATCTTGGAGTGGTCTTGGACAACAAACTGCGCTTTAATCTACACTATGATAAGATTATATCCAGGGCCAGCAAACAGCTCGGTTTTATTAAGAGACGAGCACAAGAATTCAAAAACGTATGGGTGACTACTTCCCTGTATTGTGCACTAGTGCGCCCAATACTCGAATATGGCTGTATTATTTGGAGTCCAGCTTTTGATACCCATTGTGATAGAATTGAATCCATTCAAAAGCAATTCTTGTTATTCGCTCTGAGAGAAACTTACAACCCCCGCGATTACTCTACCCTTCCACCGTATGAACACAGGCTGAACCTATTAAATTTGATGCCGCTGTCAATTAGAAGAAAGGTATTGGATTCATGCTTTACTTTCGATGTTCTGAAGGGTGTAACCAACTGCGAATACATCTCCAACAAGATTATCCTCAATGACCCTATACGACGTACAAGGCATACTAGGCTGTTAGCTGAATATCAGCATCATACTGCATACGCAAGTAATGAACCCATAAGCCGTTGCTGTAGAGAGTTTAATAATATATCCGACCTCTACGCACCCTCCTTGTCCAAATTATCATTCAAGCGATCTCTTTTCAAGTCTCTTTCTCTTCATAACTAGCCCGGGCTTAGAGCTCTATTACTATTTTCTTTCCTTTTACTCTTTTCATTCTTTTCTTTTTTCGACATAGTCTGAGAAAACAATGTCAATCCAGTGGGCGGTATTTGCCCACTTCAATTGAATACACCAAAAACAAACCACAAAAACAAGGAAAGGAGAGTAAAAAAAAAAAAAAAAAAAAACCCCTTAGTAAGTAATTTAGAATAAATCAAAACCTGTTAGAATAAGATATTGTATTGTAATGTATTGCCTTGTTTGGCCAATAAATAAATATTACAATTCAAAAAAGTTGAGTAATCTTTAGACTCGTCAATACCAAAAATTTTTTTGGATAAAACGCAGATGTCGATATTCTTTTCATTGATAAAAAATTCAAAATAATTTTTGTTGGTTTTTAAGCCTTGAATATTGTGCTGTACAATTTTAACCATTTATGCTTTCACTATCCTTTTTTAATAGAGAAATGTCATTTCGTATACCTTGTTTTAAAATTGAATCCTTGATTCTTTGAAGCAATAACTTGGCCGCATCAAGCCCTATCAACTCTTCATCATTTTCCCAGGCAGACATATAATTGGTTATGTCTAACACAAATTGATTGGCCATTTTTTCCATTTCAGTGACTCTGTGGTTGTTGACCATATCCACCCTCTTCATTTCTGGACAAGCTTCCAAAGCATCCTGCCCCTGTCTGATGTTCTCCCTCGCTTTTTCTGCCTCACGAATTTGATTTACAGTTGTTTTTGCAACTTTGGCATAAGAGAATGTAGAGTACATATGTTTCGCCACCACCCTTTCGCCAAGGGTACGTACCCTTCCAGGATCAGGCGTTTGTATTTTACAAACGAGTTTACCGCAGCGCCATTTTTAAAAACCACTTTGCATCGACCAAAGCCAACTTTGTAAACTTCCAAAATGTCTTTGCAGCTTCGAAAAAAGTTTAGCATGAGAAATAGCATTAATTTACTTACGCATATTATCAGCAGGTAGCAACGTGTCTACATAAGCCAGGAACGGCCCTTTATGATCTGCACCATAAACGTGAGTAAAGTTTTCAGGCATTGGTACGTTGCTATGCATATCATTTTCTGCAATTCGCGATCTCGTCACTCTGCTTCTCGACAAATCCCGTTCTTTGTTATGGCTGCGACTACGCAAATTTTCCCCACCAACATGCCTATCTGTAGAAGGATGTGGTGCAGCGCCACCCGCCATTTTGTTTTTTTTTGCTTTTTCCACCACCTAGCAATAGGCGAAGAAAAAGACCACGAGGAAAAGTAACCAAAAGAGTCCCGCACACAGAAACAGCAGTAAAACAAAAAGTAAACTTAATTTAAAGTAAATAGTGGTTCTTGAAAATCCTTCAAAAGAACACAATAAGCAAAAACAGATTAAAGAGTTGTGATGGTTTGATAGAAAAAAACCGACGAAGAAAAACCACCATACAGCACTGCGCTCACGATTTCAACGTTTTTTTTTTTTTAAATTATTAATCAGTTGTCATTGCGAAATGCGAATATGACATTTTTGACACAAGCTGAATAGGGCTGGATAGTGATGTATAAGTTTTCAGGGATGCTGCATTGCATTTTATGAGATTTCGTACAAGATTTTGTTGAAATCTCGAGATTTTGAAATCTTGAAGTTGTATGAAAATCTCACTAGATTTGAATGTAGATTTAACGAAATCTCACAAAATCTCAAGATTTCGAGGAGATGGAAACGTGGTATTACGAGATTATTGGGTAAAACTTTAAAAACTTGATAATTACTGTACTTAGAATACAATTTTTTTTAGGAGATAGTGGGTATCCGTTATCACCTTGGCTGATAACTCCATTTAGAAGTGTAGAAATAAACACGCCTCATAGCCGCTTTAACAAAAATCATTCCATAGGCCGCAACATTGTTGACCATTGGTGTTTGGAAAAACTGGTCTCGATGCCTCCTTGGAACTAGACAACTACACTACTCGCCAAGAAAAGCAATACAAATTATTAACCTTAAACCCGTTTATCGGGGCATATTGACCCGAGGCAGTTTTCATTTGCAAAAAAACATATTAAGTATCAAAAATTAAAAAAAAATAGCGTTTTATTTGTTGAACTTTTATCTTTGCAACCAGAATGAAAAAAAAATTGTACATATGTGACTATACGTTTATCTGGGTCAAAATGACCCTACATTTTCTATCATACGATTTGTATGAAGGATCAGTTTTGTAGTACCTTTTTCACTACTTTTTCCTGTTGTGCAATCCTTTCTTATTTTTTTGCAACTGTGAGTACATTGGAAGTGAAAGACAGCATTATTCTGTCGTTGGCGTATATAATTTTCATACTTATTTATGTACACTTACACGTATGAAAACATGCTTTTTATATGGGTCTGTTGTGCAAGTGCAGTGTTCTCTTTTGTGTTGTCTTTTAGTATTTGCGTTATATCATAATAAAAATCAATTAGAAAAGTGATGCAACACTCCAACGAAACAATCAATAAGGCAGTGTGCTATTCGGAAACTTCTCACTCATGGAAGAAAAGAAGTTACTGACTTGAATACAATTTCTGTCGTAATATAATTTTCATTTTAACTGTGCCAAAAGGACGATCAAATTGTGACAGCTAGAAATTTTGACGTTTTAGATTTTAGTAGTGTAGTAGTGCAAGAATTTAATTTAATTTGCAAAATTATTAATATATACTAAAAATTAACAGTACTTTATGCAAAAATTTTCCACTTCTGGTTGCTACGCTGTCGGAAGCACAAAATTTTGAACTTCTTTACGTTTTTTTTCTTTTTTTCCTTGTGTCAAAACTTCTCTTGCCGATTGTCAAAATTTATATAAGCCCCTGTGGCTACATGAATTTTTACAGTCATATTCACCTCACAAGTTCCAAATATTCTCATTCAGACTGTCAAAATTTCGTCATTCGAGTGAATAGTTTCCGAATAGCACACGGCCTAAGAATTGCTTTGAGTTTGATTGGTATGAAGCCAAAAAGCCTTACAGAATCGCTTCGAATGCCAAAAATTTAGGTAAAAAATAAATAAAAAATTTCCATTTGAAATGATTTTTTTGTTCATTCTTGCTTCATTCACTGTTTTTACTAGGATAAGAAATCACGACGTAGATGCGAAGCATGTAAGGGTGTGTGACCATTGCTTAAAACTTTTTTGACCTTTGCATTATGTTCGTGCATGTTAATCGTGTTAGCTTCACAAATACAAAGAACCTGATATATTGGAAGATAACGATGATAATGATGGGGCAGATCCATCAATGCCTAGCACATCAAATGCAGCTCAATCGAATCGAATCGGTTATCAATCGGTTATAAATCTTATGTAAATTGCAAATGTTATGTGCAAACATATATATAAGAAAAAAGCATTATTAAAATTAATATTTCATGATATAATAGCATTTTTTTATTTTATCTCATTGAAAAATAGAAAATTTACATACAAAACCCACAACGGGTCAATATGACCCAAATAAACGGGATTAAGTTGTAAAACCTGTAAACTGGTCTAAGGTTAAAATAATTAGGAAATAGTGTAGCCGAAGACTTTTTCGGCCTCGGCGTGCGCCCGCTTGCTTTTCTATTCGGTCGTCCTGGTTTTTATATTATGTTTTGAGAGCGCCCTTTGAGGCGCTCCTGGTCACAGTGCCAGACGAGAAAAAACCAGGGCGGCCGACCCGCGTACGCGCACAACCGCACCTGTGGGTGCTACAGTCCAGGGCCCGCACGAGCTTGCGTGCCACTTTGCTGCCAGTTGGGGAAGTGGGGGGGTTCTTATCTGGACCGGTAGCACCCCTTTGCCGCACACAAAAATTTCTCGTGCGGATGAATGTTTGGGTGAGCTCGCCCTGTGAACTCATGTATCTGTAAAGAAAGATAATAAAAAAAAAAAAACAAAACGGAATTTTAATTTTTGAGTGAGAGGGGGGGCCCTGTTCCTCCACGCAACCCCTACCGCGACGCTCATGGACCGGATGTTATGGCCCATGCCCCACGTTTCCCACCCACCGTGAGGATCCGGGGCGAATATTTTGGGATCCTCCCTAGCGCAAAACTCAATTCCATCCCTTACCAAATAAATGGAATTTAGTTCATGTTTTTTTTTTTTTTTCTTTAATCGGGGTCTTTAATACACATTTATATTATATAATTCATATTTATATATATTCTTATTCTATATATAATATATATTTAATATATAATAAAGTATATATTTTGTACATTTTGTATACATTTGTTATTTTTAATTGTATACATATTTTTTTAATTTAAATATTTTTAATAGTTTTTTTTATATTTCTTTTAAACTTTTTCAGCCATATTCAATAGATTTCCTTAAAAAACCTTTAAACGCTTGTTTAGTTACGCACTGTTTAAGGCTTTACGCAGCTTCTATGCAACCTTGCTAACATTGTTATTCATAAACATTTTTTCATTTTCTGCTTATGATTGTAAGGTTTGTGTCTGAACTATAGAAAATCTCTACAAAAATTAAGAATTCCTATGGATTTACAATGGCCGCCGCATAAAAAAATGCTGCAAAGGGCGCATATGGAGCATGTCTTTGATATTAAAAGAAAAGACAAACAAAAATCATGGTTGTATTTACGTAACCTTTAAACGCCAATTTTGGCGTTTAAGTTACGCAGCTCTTAAACAACTACGAAAAATGTTTATGAATAACGTTTTCTTGTTTAAAGCCCGTTTAAAGTTACGCTGTCTCTAAAATGTGTTTATGAATAAGGCTGTTTATATTTTCAGTTTTAGTTTTAATTTCAGTTATTCGTTTTGGCTTTAGTTGTGGTTTTATTTTTACATTTTGGTTTAGTTCTAATTTGCGTTTATGTTAGGTATACCTTTGAGTTTAGGTTTCTTTTTATTTCAATTTAATTTTTAAGTTTTAGTTCAGTTTAAGTTAATTTTAAGTTTAGTTATAGATTGTAATTTAAGTTGTAATTTTAGTTTTATTTTGTTTACATTTTAAATTTACGTTTTGTTATCTTTAATTTTTAAGTTTTAGTTTAGTTTAAATTGTAATCTTAGTTTAAACTTTGTTTAAGTTTAGATTTAGTTTTATTTCAATTTAAGTTTTAGTTTAGTTTACATTGTAATATTAGTTTAAACTTTGTTTAAGTTTAAATTTACGTTTTTGTTATATCTCTAGTTTAAGTTTAGTTAAGATTTGTATTTTAATATAAGTTTTAGTTTAAGTTTTATTTTAATTTGGATTTTAAATTTTATTTTATTTTTAAATTATTAAAAAAAACTATATTAGTTTTTTATATTAGTTTTAATTTCAATGTTAGTTTTCGTTTTAGGTTCAGTTTGAGTTCTATTTTTAATCTTGCTTTTAAATTTTATTTTAGTTTTTTTTTTTTTTTGTTTTTTTTTACATTATCAAAAATATATTAGTTTTTTTTTTTTTTTTATTAGTTTTAATTTCCGGGTTAGTTGTAGTTCAGTTTAAGTTGCAGTTTTAGTTTAAGTTTTATTTGTAGTTTTATTTTTAGTTTTAGTTTAAAGTTACGTTTATGTTGTGCCTTTGGTTTAAAATTTAGTTTAGATTTTTATTTTAATTTACGTTTTAGTTTTAGTTTAAATAGAAATTTTATTTTTAGTTTTAGTTTTAGTTTTAGTTTAGGTTAAGTATTAGTTTTACTATATAGTTTTAGTTTTGTTTAAATTTACGTTTATGTTATACTTTAATTTTAAATTTAGTTTAGATTTTTATTTCAATTTACGTTTTAGTTTTAGTTTAAATGGAAATTTTATTTTTAGTTTTAGTTTTAGTTTTAGTTTAGGTTAAGTATTAGTTTTACTATATAGTTTTAGTTTTGTTTAAATTTACGTTTGTGTTATACTTTAATTTTAAATTTAGTTTAGATTTTTATTTCAATTTACGTTTTAGTTTTAGTTTAAATGGAAATTTTAGTTTTAGTTTTAGTTTTAGTTGCAGTGTTAGTTTTAGTTTTAGGTTCAATTCTAGTTTTACTATAGTGTATGTATATAGTTTGTATCTTTATTATTTAATCTCGTATATGTCTACTGTGAATAGTTAGATATATAGTTTTTATTTATAATATATATTTTGTTTTTATATACATTATTTACTCTCGTTATATATATCGACTCATAGCCGCCAAAAAATCTTAAGCGCCAAAAAGAAAATTTTACAGGAGAAGGTTTTTTTTAATTATCTTTGCTATTAATTTAGTGCTTTTTTAATTTTTTGCTTTTGGTTTAAATTCATAATCTAATTTCGTACACCCATGAAATTTTGACAGACGATGTAAACCATCGCAAATTATCGATTTTCATCAAAAAACATAAATCGGATATTATGTCGCTTAAGATATTTTGGCGGTTATGAGTCGATATATACTCTAAATAGTTTTAGATTGATAGTTTTTATGTATAATATATATTTAGTTTTTATATATATTATTTACTCTCGTAATATATATATATATATACTCTAAATAGTTTTAGATAGATAGTTTTTATGTATAATATATGTAACATAGTTGCCTCTCATCAGTTTGTCTATCGTCGCTCGTTAAGTATTTGCAGTTGCCTCTCATCAGTTTGTCTATCGTCGCTCGTTAAGTATTTGCAGTTGCCTCTCATCAGTTGCCTATCATCAGTTGCCTCTCATCAGTTGCCTATCATCAGTTGCCTCTCATCAGTTGCCTCTCATCAGTTGTCTCTCATCAGTTGCCTATCATCAGTTGTCTATCATCAGTTGCCTCTCATCAGTTGCCTCTCATCAGTTGCCTCTCATCAGTTGCCTATCGTCAGTTGCCTCTCATCAGTTTGTCTGTCGTCGCTCATCAAGTTGTAGGCAGTCGTTGTTCAGCAGCCGTCAGAGTTGAGTTGTTTCATTGTTAGATGCTTTGCGAATGCTTATTATACTACCTGGAAGGAATCTTAAATAAAACTAAACTTATTATACTACATAAAACTAATCTTTAATAAAACTAAACATATTCTTCATATAAAACTTATCTTTAATAAACTGAACTTATTCTACATTTGGGGGCTCAACCGCACAATAAAAATGGTATAAGTGTATGTATTGGTGCAGGCAGAAAGCAAAGAAAGAATGGAAAACAATTTCACCGACATGTCAGAAGAGCAAAAGAGACACAACACAAGATTGCAAGTAGCAAAAAAGAATTCGGACAGTGTAGTTGAAGAAGCCAGTAAAACGGAATCGGTTGCTCAAATTAGCGCTGAAGGGATGGAAGCACAAATAAAAGAAAACGCTCAAAACTTACAAAATATAATACAAATGTTAACACTTAAAATTCGAGCTGATGAAATAAGACAGCACGAACCGAAAATTGCAGCGGAAAGTTTTGCAAAGGTTGTGCCTTGTTTTGATGGTGACAGCGTGCCAGTGGAATATTGGTTTGCTAATTTTGAACAAAACGCGGACGCTTATGAATTAACAGATAAGCAAAAATATGTGCAAGCTCGCGGAAAAATGATAAAAACTGCTCAATTATTTCTGGAATCGGTGTTAGTTACAACATACCAAGAACTAAAGACAGCGCTGGTAACGGAATTTAGGCGTACATATGAAAGTGCAGAAATACATAAGAAGTTGTGTGAAAGGAAGAAGTCGAAAAACGAAAGTTTTCACGAGTATGTGTTGCACATGAAAAAAGTCGCATCATTGGGACACATAGAAACAAAATCTATCATTCGCTATATAGTAGACGGCTTGTATATAAAAAATGAATACAAATACATGATGTACAGTTGTAAATCATACCACGAACTCTATGAGCAATATGATGTTTATGGTCGAATGTACGAGAACGAGAAACCAAAAATGCTGTACAATAATGGCAAGAGCAATGAGTTTAACACAAAAAAATATCATTGTTTTAATTGCGGATCCACGGATCACATGCGGAAAGATTGCGAAGCTCAAACTAAATGCTTTAAATGCAACGGCATGGGCCACATTTCTAAAAATTGCTCTTATAAGTCAGCAGCTGTCAACATTGTTTACGATACAAAGCGATTTAAAACAGTGAAAGTAAACAACATTCATGTAAAATGCTTAGTTGATACGGGAGCAGATGTTACTATTTTAAAACATCAAATATTCAAAAAAATCGACAATGCTAATCTGAAAAAGTGCGTCTCTAATTTGCGTGGTTTCGGCAGCAAAATAACACATCCTCTTGGATATTTCATGGCAGAAGTTGAAGTAGATGGCATGCAGATATCACAAAAAATGTTGGTTGTTGCAGACAATGACATAGAATGCGATGCACTGCTGGGATATGATTTTATTAGCAAGTTCAACTTTGCAGCGACAATCGATGGATATAAGTTTTCTCCTCTTTTGAGCGAGGAAACTTATCAGGACGTAAAACAGATAAGTATTTATAAAATAACAGAAACATACACTGACATCAATGTTCCTCCGCAGTATGAACAAGAGGTGCGCTGCATGATTGAAAATTACCAGCCAGCCGAAAACGTTTGCGAATGTCCAGTCAAATTGAAAATTGTGCCTGATGGTGAAGTCATACCGTTTCGACATGCACCAAGTCGTCTTCCTGAAATCGAAGCAAAAGCAGTAAAACAACAAATTGATGAATGGCTCAACGCAGGCATTATACGACGTTCTACATCAAACATCGCCAGTCGCATTGTAGTTGCAAAGAAAAAAGATGGCACTCATCGGATATGTATAGATTTTCGTAAATTGAACACAATGGTATTAAAGGACTGTTTTCCTGTTCCTTTAATTGACGATGTACTGGAAAAATTGCAAAAAGCAAGGTTTTTTACTATTATGGACCTAGAAAATGGGTTCTTTCACGTCGAAGTCGAGGAAAGCAGCCGAAGATTCACAGCATTTGTCACCAGGGATGGTTTATTCGAATTTAACCGAGCGCCTTTCGGGTTTTGCAACTCTCCTGCAGTCTTTATACGTTACATCAATCACGTATTTCAAAGCCTTATCAACGCTGATGTGTTAGACTTATACATGGATGACATCGTTATACATGCAGAAAGTGCTGAAGAATGTCTGACGAAGATGAAAAAGGTCTTTAATACTGCAGCAGCATATGGTTTAAGAATAAAATGGAAGAAGTGCCATTTCTTACAGACGACGATAAATTTTTTAGGCCATACTGTTGATGGAGGCAAAATATGGCCTTCCAAAGAAAAAACAAATGCAGTCAGTAAGTTCGCAGTTCCACGAAATATAAAAGCCGTGCAGTCGTTCTTAGGTCTAACAGGGTTCTTTCGCAAATTTATTAAGAACTACGCACACGTTGCAAGACCACTAACAAATTTGCTACGTAAAAATACAGTATTCCAGATGGGCACATCAGAGTTGAACGCATTTCAACAGTTGAAAAATGTTTTAATTCAAGAGCCTGTGCTAAAAATATATAACAGAACCGCCAAAACGGAACTGCATACAGATGCTTCAAAAGACGGATTTGGTGCGACGTTATTGCAATGGTTTGATGGACAACTATACCCAGTATTTTTCTGGAGTAAAAAGTCGACGGAAGCGGAAGCTCTACAACACAGCTACATTCTCGAAGCAAAAGCCGTGTACTTAGCAGTTCAAAAGTTTCGACATTATTTATTGGGCGTTCCATTTAAATTAATAACGGATTGTGCTGCATTTAAGCAAACGTTAAAAAAAAAAGATATACCGCGAGAAGTAACGCAATGGGTTGTTTATTTGCAAGATTTTGAATTTGAAGTAGAGCATCGCGCTGGAGATAGACTCAAACACGTCGACTGTCTAAGCCGCTATCCACAACAAATAATGTTGGTGTCTACAGAAATCTCAGCGAGAATCAAAAACGCACAAGAAAAAGACACGATGATTAAAGCTATTGCAGAAATTCTTGCGAATCGACCATATGAAGGATTCAAAATAAAAGGTGGTTTAATGTATAAAACTGTAAACGGTAACGATATGTTGGTAGTGCCTAAGCTCATGGAAAAAGAGGTTATTGTCAATGCACATAACGCTGGTCATTTCGCAGTTCAAAAAACTATGCACACAGTTCAGCAAAACTATTGGATTCCTCATCTAGAGAAAAAAATTATACAAGTCATAGAAAATTGTGTAAAATGCATTATATACAACAAAAAGTTGGGCAAAAAGGAGGGATACTTGAATTGTATTGAGAAAGGAGACAAACCTTTGAGGACTCTGCACATTGACCACCTTGGACCGATGGATGCCACTGCGAAACAGTACAGATACATCTTTAGTATGGTGGATGCATTTTCAAAGTTTGTGTGGCTGTTCCCAACAAGAACAACAAACTGCGAAGAGGTACTCAAGAAGCTGGACGACTGGTCTTCTATTTTTGGCAATCCAGAATGTATCATCAGTGATCGAGGAGCGGCATTCACGTCAAACTTGTTTAAAGAGTATGCCAATAATAATGGTATCACACATATTCTGAATACAACTGGGGTCCCGAGAGGAAATGGACAGATTGAGCGAGTCAATCGCTCTATTCTGGCGATTGTTGCAAAACTGTCATCAGAAGAACCAGCTAAATGGTTTAAGTACGTGCAAAACGTCCAAAAAGCGATAAATTCGTTCGTTCACGCTTCGACAAAAAGGTCACCATTTGAGTTAATGTTTGGCGTAAAAATGAACAATACGTACAGCGATCTTATTGTTCAGATGCTGGAGCAAGAAATGTACGATATCTTTGATGAAGAAAGACAACAAATGCGGCAAGCAGCGAAGATTCAAATACAAAACGCACAAGCAGCCTATAAAAAACAATTTGATAGTAAGCGAAAAAACGAAGTTGGTTATAAAATTGGGGACCTTGTCGCAATTCGGCGTACGCAGTTCGTTGCTGGCAGAAAATTGGCCAGTGAATATTTAGGCCCATATGAAATTATGAAGGTAAAAGGTAATGGGCGTTACGACGTTAGAAAAGCTTCAGAAGGAGAAGGGCCTGTTAACACATCAACAAGCTGTGATAACATGAAGCTCTGGAGATATGTCATAGAAAATGAAGACGCATGGTCATCTCAGGCAGATGAATAGATCAGGATGGCCGAATGTAACATAGTTGCCTCTCATCAGTTTGTCTATCGTCGCTCGTTAAGTATTTGCAGTTGCCTCTCATCAGTTTGTCTATCGTCGCTCGTTAAGTATTTGCAGTTGCCTCTCATCAGTTGCCTATCATCAGTTGCCTCTCATCAGTTGCCTATCATCAGTTGCCTCTCATCAGTTGCCTCTCATCAGTTGCCTCTCATCAGTTGTCTCTCATCAGTTGCCTATCATCAGTTGTCTATCATCAGTTGCCTCTCATCAGTTGCCTCTCATCAGTTGCCTCTCATCAGTTGCCTATCGTCAGTTGCCTCTCATCAGTTTGTCTGTCGTCGCTCATCAAGTTGTAGGCAGTCGTTGTTCAGCAGCCGTCAGAGTTGAGTTGTTTCATTGTTAGATGCTTTGCGAATGCTTATTATACTACCTGGAAGGAATCTTAAATAAAACTAAACTTATTATACTACATAAAACTAATCTTTAATAAAACTAAACATATTCTTCATATAAAACTTATCTTTAATAAACTGAACTTATTCTACATATATATTTAGTTTTTATATATATTATTTACTCTCGTAATATATATATATACTCTAAATAGTTTTAGCTAGATAGTTTTTATAGATAATATATATTTAGTTTCTAAAAACCTGGCGACCTCATTCACAGGCCTGGGTGGTCCTGTCCAGGGTGTGATGTTTATCTCTGTGTTGTTGTTGCAGCGGCACAGCGGTAGCGCTAAGGCTACTGTTATGGCTGTTGCTGATGATGATGATGCTGGTGCAATTGATACTGTTGTTGCTTTTGGCTGTCTAACTATTGCTTCTTATTTTGATGTTGTTGTTGTTGTTGTTGCTGTTGTGCGTTGGCGGCACAGCGGTAGCGCTAGGGCTGCTGTTGAAGCTGTTGCTGTTCTGGCCGTTGTTCGGTGTTGCAACGGCACAGCGGTAGCGCTAGGACTGCTGTTGTAGCTGTTGCTGTTCTGGCCGTTGTTCGGTGTTGCAGCGGCACAGCGGTAGCGCTAGGGCTACTGTTGTAGCTGTTGCTGTTGATGATGGTGCTGGTGCAGTTGATACTGTTGCTGCTGTTAAATTTAGGTCTGGCTGCAGATTTATTACTTTGTTGCTGCTTTTGCTGTCTAACTGCCACGCCTGCGTGTGTTGCAAGAAAAAAAAACAGAAAACCAGTTGTTGGTGTTGGCACTATTGCTTCTTATTTTGATGGTGTTGTTGTGTTATTCTGTAAGTCGCGCAGATCTTGCGACCATCCTCGCTTACGGCTCAAACAGAAAAGAACGATGGCCGATCGCTGCGCTGCTTCGACAACTTTGATCCGCCATCTTCGTTAAATTTTCGGCAATTCGCCATCTTTTGTCACCTCAGGGGTGCCAACCGAACGTCAAGCGGGTATGTTCACGTAGGTCGTACGTTAAGGACCATTCCACACTTAACGCATGGTGTAAATAACCATGAAAAGGATATTCATGAGGCGTTTGTGCCATTACAATAGCTTAAACCTAAAGCTAGCTTTCTGTAGCTTTGTCGGTGTTGTTGCGGCTGCTGCTATTACTGTTACAATTGCTATTGTTGTTTTTGTTGCTATTATTCTGTTGTTGTTGTTTTTATTGTTGTCGTGGCTATTTCTGCTGAAGTCTTACCATGTGTTATTGTTGTTGTTGTCGATGTTGTGTGGTAAATGCTTACTAGGCATTTCTCATTAAAAGACAAATGGAAAGACAGCAGACATATCGTCAGCGAAGAAGGATGCTAACTAGGCTGTCCCTATTTTTTTTGCTCAAGCTTTGTTTGAAAGCTTGTAGGGTAAAGTTTTTGAGATTTTTTTGAAGAGGTTTAGAGGTTGCGCTTATCTCATTTTCCCTAGAAATCAAGTTTTTCAGAGATTTTTTGAATTTCAAGGATAAGATGGTCAATAACAGAAATTTTCTAAGTCTTTGAGTTATCATGTCGAAAGACAAGGACATTTTGAAGAACTATATTTTATTTTTTAGGACGCGTGAGGGCTTACAGGAGGACGATCCTCACAAGGCAACGCGTGAGGGTCAAGGGGGCGATCTTCACATGGCAACGTGTCTGACTGCCTCAACCTGGTGAGGCCAGCATTATCCATGTCGAACTCGTCTCAAGTCGACTCAAACCTCTGCGTGGTGTCCTCTAGAAACGGCAAACTGGCAACCGTTAGTTTGACGGCTAATCTGAGCGGCGGGCTCCCCCTGCCTTTAAAGGGTTGTGCGTTGGGTTTGAAGCCCACCACGTAAAAACAAATTTCAATGCAAACGACAAGAAAAATGATAAAAATTATCCCCAAATCTGATGACGACTACCGCAAACGAAAAACTGACAATGATTTACGGATATGCACCTGGAACGTCCGAACCCTTTGGGATGAGATGGTGCCTCTATCCAACTGATAGATATCTTAGAAAGATACAAAGCTGATATCACTGCAATCCAAGAAATGCGATAAAAGGGACAGGGTTGCTCACGGCAAGCATCCTGTGATATTTACTACAGCGGCCATGCGGAGAAGCACGAATTTGGATGCGGATTCGTGGTTGGCAAGCGACTACGACATCATGTTCTGCGATTCACACCTGTGAACGAACGACTTGCCATAATCCGTGTCAAGGCAAGATTTTTCAACATAAGCCTGATTTGTGCGCACGCTCCGACAGAGGATAAGGACGATGAGACCAAAGACAGCTTCTACGAGCGCCTTGAAGAGGCCTATGAGCGCAGCCCCCGCCACGACATAAAAGTCGTGCTTGGTGACTTTAACGCCAAGGTGGGAAAAGAAAATATCTTTGGTCCACCAGTCGGAAAGTTCAGCCTCCACGACAATACCTCCGATAACGGAATGAGGCTGATTGACTTTGCCGCAGCGCGAAACATGGTCGTTAGTAGCACTAGATTCAAGCATCTCTATATTCATAAAGCAACTTGGCTGTCTCCTGATCAAAAGACGCGCAACCAAATTGATCACGTTTTGATTGACGGAAGGCACTCTTCTAGTGTTTTAGATGTACGCACGATCTGTGGTGCCAATATAGACTCGGATCATTATCTTGTCGCAGCCAAGATCCGTACACGCCTGTGCGCAATCCAGCATAGAGAAAGCTAGGCGTCGAAAAGCTGCAATCAAAGCAAACAGCCGAAGACTTCGCTACTCGACTCTCACTCCTGCTTCAAGAAAGCACTCCTCCGATCGACGATATATGCGCGCAGTGGAATCATATTTCCCACTCTATGCGTACGGCTGCCGAAGAGGTGATTGGCTATCCACCGCCCTCGCCGAAAACAGTGGCACGACCAAGAGTGTCGCGACGCCACTGCAGAAAAATATGCTGCCTACAAAGCCACCCTGCAGTCGGTTATAACGCGCGCTGCTAAGGAGCGATACAAAGAGAAGAGGAGGGAAGAGAGACGCATTTTCAGGCGAAAGAAAAGGGAAGCGGAAATGCGTGAGTGCGAGAAAATTGAGATGCATGGTGACAGGAATGAGGTCCGAAAATTTTTCGAAAAAATAAGACGCCTGACCGGTGGTTTCAAGACCGGGGCCTCTTCTGGCAAGGATGAAAATGGGAATCTAGTGACAGATATCCAGAGTACACTGATGATGTGGAGGGAACACTTCTCTAGGCTTCTGAATGGCAACGACGACAACAATCCCATCAATAGAGATGATATCCCGGAATCCCCAGTTTTGGACGACAGCGTTGAAGTTCCGCTGCCCGACCATAGTGAAGTCTTGAAAGCTAAAGCTCGGCTTTAAAACAACAAAGCCGCAGGAGCCGGTGGCTTACCTGCTGAGCTCTTCAAGAATGGAGGCGAAGCTCTATTTAAATGCATTCATGAGCTTCTATGCAGAATATGGTCGGAAGAATGCATTCCAAACGATTGGAACATCAGTGTGCTCTGCCCAATCCACAAGAAAGGCGATCCCACAATTTGCGCCAACTACCATGGGATAAGCCTTCTGAATATCGCATATAAGGTCCTGTCGAGCGTATTATGTGAAAGATTGAAGCCCATCGTAAACCAGCTGATTGGACCTTATCAGTGTGGCTTCAGACCTGGCAAATCCACCATAGACCAGATATTTACGCTACGAAAAATCTTGGAGAAGACCCTAGAAAAACAAATCGACAAACACCATCTTTTTGTCGATTACAAAGCCGCCTTCGACAGTCCAATAAGGAATCATCTATATTCCACCATGTCTGAATTTGGTATTCCTGCAAAGCTCATCAGCCTTTGCAGAATGACACTGAGCAACACCAGCAGCACAGTTAAAATCGGGAAGGACCTCACTCCTCCATTCGATACCAAACGAGGTTTTAGACGAGGTGATTTCTTATGGTGCGACTTTTTCAACCTAATTATGGAGAAGATCATCCGAGCTGCTGATTTGAGACGCAGCGGCACGATATTCTACAAAAGTATTATGCTGCTGGCGTATGCTGATGATATCGATATCATTGGCCATAATACGCGCGAAGTCAGTGCAGCATTCTCCAGGTTAGCGAAAGAGTCGAGTCGAATGGGTCTTGTAGTGAACGCAGATAAAACGAAATACCTAGTGTCAACAAATAAACAGTCCCAGCGTCTTGGAAACCACGTCACTGTTGACAACATCTCCTTCGAGGTTGTTAAAGACTTCGTCTACCTGGGATCCAGCGTAAACTCTTTCAACGATGTCAGTATTGAGATAAAACGAAGGATAACTCTTGCCAACAGGTGTTACTTTGGGCTAAGTAGGCAATTGAGAAGCAGAGCCCTCTCTCGACGAACAAAACTCACGCTCTATAAGTCACTAATCATGCCCGTCCTATTATATGCAGCACAAACCTGGACGTTGAGCAGTTCTGATGAAAAGACTTTGGGAGCCTTCGAGAGAAAGATCCTTCGTAAGATCTTCGGTCCAATCTGCGTTTATGGCGAGTACCGAATTCGATGGAACCACGAGCTGTATGAGCTGTACGCTGACATCGACATAGTTAAGCGTATTAAAATCGAGCGGCTCCGCTGGCTAGGTCATGTTGAGCGAATGGAAAACGACGCTCCAGCGAAAAAAATATTCGATTCGGTGCCCGGTGGTGGTCAACACAGAAGAGGACGCCCACATCTTCGTTGGAAGGATCAGGTGTTGGATAACCTGACTACACTTGGTGTTTCCAACTGGCTCCAGCAAGCGCAAAATAGAAATGGCTGGCGCAATTTCTTATACGAGGCCAAAACCGACCTTCGGTTGTAAGCGCCAGATAAGTAAGTAAGTAAGTATATTTTATTTTTTCGTGAATTTTGCGTAAATTTTTAAAAAGACGCTTCATAACTTTTGAAAATTTCATCAAAATAAAAAAGTAATGATGCACTTGTAACCGTTAGTTGAATCGTTAAAACGTTGATTGGTGCATCGATTATAAAATTGTTAAAATTATGCAGCTGATGGAAAAAAAAAATAATAAAAGAACAAAAATATATAAAAAACAATAAAGCAATATTTCCAATTAGATCACAATTTTTTTTTAGCTATGAAATAAAATCGTGGCCTTAAGTTGGTATTTTATAATAAAACTTTTAGACAGGGTGTTTTTCAGAAATATTTGAAGAATCTAATTTGAGAAAATTACCACCGGTGCCATTTCTTATACCCGAGATAGACAATTTTATATTCATTTTTTGAAAAAAAATTAAAAAATTGCATTCAAGTATACATTTCTCAAAAATAGTGGAATGCATATCCAAAAAATATGATAATTATTAATTCGCCAAGTTTATTGAATACATTAACTCTATAATTAATACCACCAAAATTTTGACTATTGGGTAACAAGCTTCGAATACCTATATATTACAACTATTACACATGACAATGTGGATAAGAATCGTGAGTGGCATCGTGTTTAGCAATATATCGTTAGTTTAAGCCTATACTTACTTTTGCTTTAAGACATACGTATGTAGTAGTTTTTTTTTATAAAAGTCGAAACATTTTAAGGTCATTATTTTTTTCTGTAGTCCTCAAAAAACAACTTTGTCCTTGCGGGCTAGGTAGACACCCTTTTTTTTTGGTGATCATGACAACCCCATGCAAATTTTGAGACCTTTTAGAATACGATCTAAATGTTTCGATACGCCCTACTGTGCAACGGTTACAAAGCCTTAATGGCTATAACTTCAGCACGGCAAAAGTTAAATCAAATATTTTTAATTGTTTAAAATTTTTCCTTTGTTCAAACTGTATCATTATTTTTTTTATTTTGATGAAATTTTTAAAAATTATGAAGTAAATTTTTAACAATTTACGCAAATTTCACGAAAAATTTAAATATAGTACTCTAAAATGTCCAAAAAAATTCGTATAAAAGTCTGTTATTGACCAACGTAGGCTTGAAATTCAAAAAATCTCCGAAAAACCTTATTTTTGGGGAAAATCCGATTAGCGCGACCTCTAAACCTCTTCCAAAAAATCTCAAAAATACTTTACCCTACAAGCTTTCAAACAAAAGATTGATCAACTATCAATCTTTGTTGTTTCGAAACTAAATTTCGAAAAAAAATTTCATATGGGACACCCTAGTGTTAACTTATATGCTTTAAAATATCAACAATATTAAGTGTAACCTTTTTCAGTATATTATTTGAAATGCACTCACAACCACAAGAGTAGGAGTTAAAATACTTTATAATTCTTAGTAGCTCTAGTCCAAATATATTTTCAAAATAAAACTGGAAACGAAATGGTTATTTAAATCATTACAAACTTCTTTTAAATCAGTTATGTTATTAATTCCAGTGTTTATAATTTTCCATTCTTTTTTTGGGTCTCCTCAAAGAAATGTGCTATATGAAGCTGGTGCTGATATAGTTATTCCTACAAGATTTTATTTCAATGTTTAAATATTTACGTTTTTTAAGTTTGAGGTTTAGTGGATGCTTCCTACATTTCTTGCTAAGTTTATTATTTTCCCAAATCTTTTTAATTACTTGACGATTAATGCACGACTTCAGGTTTCGTTTATGGAGCTTTTAATAGAGTGAGTCATAGAGTGGGTCGAAAAAAAAGTTTGAAAAAACCACCCCCTATTTCAAGGCTTACCTCGAATGGATTCCAAAATAAAAAAAAATTAATTATTTTGGACCGTCGGAAAAACAGCCGAAATGGTATTTTTTCTATAATTTAAGCATAACATATACGATCTTAAAAATAATATGTCGTTTAAAAGTGCTAAATTTTCTCTTTAGAACATTTTATACTTAATTTAATACTTAACTAATTTAAAAATAATTCAGTTAATTTTCAATTTTGTTTGAATTAAAAAAAAGTAATTCATACATAATGAAAAAATCATTGTACCAAATATTTAAACCATTATAGCTTCTTTGTTTTTAAAGTTATTGAATAATTTTTTTGGACAAAGTGTTAACAAAAAATCGGGGGGTAAATCGGGCTAACGAGGCTTACTAGTCAAATATGACCTTGGAAATAAAAATGTTTTAAATAGAAAATGTAGTACTCGTAAAGCTCTTTTAAACGACATATAATATTTTAAGATCGGATATCTTATGCTCAAGCTATAGAAAAGAGACGGCTGTTTTTCCGATGGACCAAAAAAAAAATTTTTTTTATTTTGGAATCCATTCGAGGTCAGCTTTGAAATAGGGGGTGGTTTTTTCACTCTTTTTTTTCATGAAGGCCGACCCACTCTAATGGTCACTTAAAATATTTAAGCACATGCTATATGCATGAGATACATTTTCTTGGGCATAGACGGATTACGAGCCTTCGAATACAAAGTTCAGTTTTAAAACATTTACTTTTTTAAGCTTGTGGGAGACAACTGATTAATACGCGCTTGGTAACCTACACTTATAAAGATACCAGATAAACATTGGTCAGTTAGGCGAAGATCCAGGCAAAATGCCATAACAACGGTGAGAAACTATTTTTGCGAACCGCCCAAATATGTGGTCTAGACAAGTACCCGACACAGGTCTAGTTGGCTCATTAACAAAAGAAATCAGTTCATGTTCAGCTAAGACATGATAAGAGCTAGGTAGGTATCCGAGACATGATTGGCATTAAAAATGTCTAAATTAAAATCTTCTAATATGATAAGGTTATTCAAATGATCGTTACTCTAGTAAGTTGAAAAATCGTTCAAGAATAAATGAATGGGTTGCGCAGACAAGCAAAGTTAAATGTTTCTGTGTTTATACAGCAAGAGGTTTTTTTCAAATCTGTACTAATAAAATTGCAATGTGATATATTACAATCATAAAAATCACGCTCGAAAGCACCTCCTCCACCGGCAGAATAAGAGTCGTTAGTATTGGCAACGAATTTATAACCAGAAATGTTAAAATCATCAATTTCAAAGGAATAAATTAAAATTTCGTCCGTGGCGTAGTTGGTTAAAGTGCGTGGCCACTATGTCAAAGAACCCTGGAGACCCAGGTTCGAACCCCAGCAGCGACAGAAAATTATTTTGAATTAAAATAATTTTTCTGTACGGCCGCCACCTCTCTGCAGACAATGGCAAACCTCAGAGAGTAATCAAAATGCCATGTTTACATGGCAAGCTTCTTGAGAAACCTCTTGAGAACGAGAACATTCCGTTCATCGCCGTTCGGAGTCGGCGTTAAGCATGTAGGTCCGGTTCTCGGTCAATTGTGTACAAACTTAATAACACGCACAACACAATTGATCATAAGAAGCTAGGTCAAAGCGACTCGAGCTGGCAACTCTGTTTTGAGAAGTCGTACTTTTAATCGCTCTCACTGTGTATAATTTTTAATTACAAAATTAACTAACTAAAAGCTCTTAAATATATAATAAAATCTTTGTTTGCAACATATAAAGCAGAGCAGTTCTGGATTATTAAAAACGATGGGCAATAATAGGCGTCGCAGTGCTAAAATAAATAAAATTACTTGTGGGCAATGCAAGCTAGCTGTAGAAGATGATGATGAGGCAATTCAGTGCGACACATGTGAAAGAACTCTCCACTCTCAATGTACGAAACTGGATAAACGTCAAGTGCAACAACTGTTAAAAGATGAGAGTAAGGAGTATGTTTGCCATATATGCACTAGCCCTGAGAACTCTTCAATCGCAATGGATTTACTCGAAATCAAAACAAAAGGTTCTCATCTTGATGACATCCAGACCACGATGCATTTTCTATCAAAGCAATTTGATGATCTGATGAAAGGTGTTACTGCTAACAAAAAGAAGCTAGAAGTGGTTCAAAAAGAAAACAAGGTATTACGTGAAGAAGTTAATATGCTGAAGGCATCTGTCAAAGTCTTGAACGACAACCGAGTACAAAATGATTGCGTGGTACGTGGAATAACTATGGGCAACAAGGAGGCATCTGCAGCAGAAACGGTAATTGATCTTGCCAAAAACGTTGGTGCAGACATTGATTCGCATCACATTGATTACGCCTACTTTATGAGAAACACCATAAATGAGAAGAAATCAATCGTCGTCAAATTCACTAGCAAGGCACCAAAATTGAAGCTAATGGCCGCAAAGTCGAAACTTCGCGGTGTGGATGCTATGAGAAATGTGTACATCAATGACTTGCTAAGTAAAGAAACGATGGATATATTTAAACATGCAAAATCACTAAAAGCAGTAGGCTATAAGTTTGTTTACTGTAAGGCCAACAATGTATTTGTCAAGCGAGATGGAAATGCACGCGCAACAATTATGAAATCAACGGACGCTGTTGATAAATTGCTGTTGATGTCGTCAAGCTACAAACGGCCCGTGCGCCAAAATAGGAATGCCACTGGAACTACTGAGAGTGCTATCACCAGTGATGAAGAAGACACTGTTTCATACTTATCTCCAGGGGAAAATTAACTTAAGTATTTGAACTTAAAACATTTTTTATATTTTTTTTCAAGTTTATGAATAACAACTATTTAAAAAATTTTAATTCTTATAAAAACTTTGTACAAAATATTGATTTTAATTATATAAATATTATATCAGTTAATATTAGAAGCATATCCTCAATTTCAAAATTTAACAAATTTAGAAGTTTACTTAGTCGAATGCCGAGATTACCTGACATCTGTTATGTACTAAGACTCTCTTACTCTTTCTCCTTATTCTTACTCTCCATCTTTCATTACTTGTTAAACTTCGATTAATTAGCATAAGTAAAACTATTCTAATAAACAGTCGTAAAACAGAAGTTAAAGTGTTCGTTATAATTACTTCATTGGCGACGAGTAAAAAGTGAAAAAAAAAAAATGGCGACAAACAATAACTCATTTGTTGGTTCGGTCGAAGCATTTGTTCTCGGCGAAGACTTCGAATTATATGTGCGACGATTAAATCATCTATTCACATTAAATTCAGTGAAAGAAAATGAAAAGGTTGCATTTTTATGTAGTTTAGGAGGACCAGAACTCTACAAAGTAATTGTTTCCTTGACGGCTCCAAAGACGGAAAATGATTTTGGATACAGCGATTTAGTCAAAACGTTGGGCGATCATTTTAAGCCTAAAAAAAACATAATCGCTGAGTGTTATAAATTCTTCAAGCGAAGTCGTAGCGATGGAGAAAATATAACGGAGTTTATAATAGAACTAAAGCAGTTAGCGCAACAATGTGAATTTGGTGAATTTCTGGACAGAGCGTTGTTAATACAGTTCGTATGTGGAGTTGGAGATGAAAAAATTCAACAACGATTACTAGGTGAAGGAGAAATAAAAACTTTTGAGAGAGCAATTCAAGTAGCTAACGCTGTTGAGATGACAACTAATAACGTGGAAATGATTAAGGTGGAAGAAGGCAGAGTCAATGTTTTAAGAAAGAGTTCCGACCAACAAAGGAAGCTGAATAAAAATGTATTCGAGAAGGAGAGAAATTATAGTGGATGGCAAGTAAGAGCGAACAACGATGAACAAATGGCAGCAAGACAGTGGCGTGGGACCGGTTTTAGAGGCGATGCAGTGAGAAGTGCGGCAACCAATTTTCGTAGGAGATTAGTATGCTTTTTCTGTGGCAAAGAAGGGCATATTCAGAAGTTCTGTAAGCAAAGAGCGTTTCGAGGTGGCTTTAATAAAATTGATGATGATGAAGATGGTGAAGTTGAAATTGCTGAAAATTTGATCAATAATATAAATAATGTTAGTTCTTTAAAAATTAAGCCGCTTAAAATTAATTTGAACATTGAAAATAATAATTTAGAGTTTGAAGTAGATACAGGAGCGTGTATAACTGTAATTCATACGGATGATTTTCAAAGATATTTCACAGAAAAGAAAATTGAATATGAAGAAAATGTTTTCAAATTAATTTCTGGCGAAAAAGTTAACACCTTAGGTAAAATTATTGTAAATGTAGGAGTTGAATCTTTTCAGTTCGAATTAGAGTTGGTTGTAGTAAGCACTAATGCATACTTTAGTCCCTTATTGGGCCGAAATTGGTTACAAGTATTATTTAAAAACTGACAAAATTTTTTTTAGATTATTACAATAATAACATAAATGTAACTAAGGCTGATTCAGAGATAAATCGCAATAAACTAAAATTGTTGGAAAAATACAACAGTATCTTTTTAAAATCTAATGACACAGTTATTAAGGATTTTAAGGCAGAAATAATGTTGAAAGATGACGCTAACCCAATATTTTGTAAGCCATATACAGTCCCATATGGATTAAAAGACAAAGTAGAGGCTGAAATTCAGAGACTCTGTAAAGAAAATGTGATGATACCGGTAAAGCGAAGTAATTGGGCTTCTCCATTGGTAATAGTGAATAAATGCGATGGGTCTATTCGCTTATGTGTGAATTGTAAGGTAACAATAAATAAGTTCGTTATAATGGAACATAGCGCTATACCTCGTATCGACGATATTTTAGCGTCTATGAGGGGGTGGAAAGTTTTCACTAAACTGGATCTGACTGGAGCCTATTTGCAAGTTGCAGTTTCAGAACGATCGAGAGAGTTTCTCACTGTCAATACTCATGTAGGCCTATTTCAATTCACTAGACTCATTTTTGGACTCAAGACTGCACCACAGATATTTTGTTCAATTATTGATCAAATTTTGAGGGGACTTCGAAAGGTGCACATATACTTCGATGACATTCTAATCGGTGGTGAAACCGAAGAAGAATGTAAGTTAAATGTAGTGAAAGTTCTCGATCGATTATTGGATTATAATGTCAGGGTTAACATTGAAAAATGTAAATTCTTTCAAAGTTCAATTGATTATCTGGGCTATTGTATAACAGGTGAGGGGTTGAAACCAAGTTCATCCAAGGTTGAGGCAGTAATTCAGGCACCAGAACCAAAAAATAAAGCGCAACTTAAATCTTACCTGGGAATGGTTAATTACTACAACAAATGTATTCCTAGTTTGTCAGGCCAATTACAGTGTTTATATGACTTGGCCAAAGAAAATACGAAGTGGTTATGGGGTAAAGAACATAGCGATTGTTTTGATAGAAGCAAACGACTACTCACTGATATTGAAATTTTAACCCATTATGATCCCTCTAAGCCAATAGTTGTTTCGGCAGATGCAAGTCCTTATGGTGTAGGTGGTGTCTTGTCCCACATGGTAGATGGAGTTGAACGTCCAATAATGTTTGTATCTAGCACACTAAGTGCAGCAGAGCAAAACTATTCACAATTACATAAGGAAGCTTTAGCCATAATCTTTGCAGTAAAAAAATTTCACAAATACATATACGGTTTACATTTTACTATTCACAGCGATCACCA
The DNA here is from genome assembly GCA_943735915.1 of Pherbina coryleti. Lineage (NCBI taxonomy): Eukaryota > Metazoa > Arthropoda > Insecta > Diptera > Sciomyzidae > Pherbina > Pherbina coryleti. The sequence continues at coordinate 101,627,852 of OX030948.1, read as the reverse complement.
ACCCTTAAGGGCTATTTTTGGGAACAAAAAAGATATTTCAGGGGTAGCAGCTAATCGGCTTCAACGCTGGGCTTTATTCTTATCTATGTATTCATACGAAATAAAATATAAAAAAGGCAAAGACATGGCTAATGCAGATGCTTTATCTAGACTGCCCATACCCGTTCACACTGAAGTTGAGGCTGATAGTATAAACGCTTTGAATATTTGCAAATTTCCAGTAGACCTTCAAGTGGTGAAAGAAAGTATGGTAAAAGATGAAACTTTGTCAAAGGTCTATGATTGCATTATCTCAAATAGGTGGCCAGGAGAAATGACACCAGAAATAAAGGCTTACTACGCCAAAAGAGCTTCGTTAGCAACCGAAAACGAATGTCTTTTTTATGGAGAGCGTCTGGTGATACCTTCGGCGTTAAGAATCACAGTTTTAGGAATGTTACATGAACAGCATATTGGCATAGTTAGAAATAAAGCTTTAGCACGTACTTATGTTTGGTGGCCCGGTATTGAGGTGCAAATCAAAGAGTTTATAAAATAATGCGAAATTTGTAAAGTAACGCAAAAATCCAATCCAGCCATGCTTGCTAGTTGGCCAGCATCTACTTATGCATTTGAGAGGGTACACATAGATTTTTGTATGATAGACGGGCGCCATATTTTAATTTTGTTCGATACCTTTTCTAAATGGGTGGAAGCTGTCACAATGAAATCAACAACAGCTCAAAATGTTATCGAGAAGCTCAGATTCATATTTACAACGTTTGGGCTACCAAGTCAAATTGTGAGCGATAACGGGCCGCCATTTACGTCGAGGGAGTTTTTAGATTTTTGCAAATCAAATGGCATAGAAGTTCTAAAATCACCCCCCTTTCACCCACAGTCAAACGGAAGCGCAGAGAGGGCAGTTCAGACTTTTAAACATGGAATTAGAAAAGCAATAGTAGACAACAAGAAAGAACCATGGCAGCTTAAAGTAGATCGGTTTTTATTAAAATACAGAACAACACCAACCTCAGTGACGGGTGTATCACCAGCGAACATGATCTTCCAATTCAAACCTCGTACTTTGTTAGATATTTTAAAGTTTGATACTAAGGAAAAACAATATGTTAGACGTGAAAATCTGAATCAGCCTAGAAAAAGAGAAGAAAGGAGTAACAAAATACATAAAAGTTGTAACAAAAAAATTTTGGAATTTACGATTAATGAAAATATTTTATATAGAAATATATTTTATAACAATGTGAAATGGATACCAGGAACAATCTTGAGAAAGTTGAGTCAATATAGATATTTGGTTCTAGTTAACAATGTACAAAAACAAGCGCATATAGATCAATTAAAGAAAAATATTTCAAATGTTAATAAATACACAGTTACTCCTTCTACTAATACTTCTGTAATTGATATAAAAAAAGAGCCAGAGAGAAAGTTAAGCCAGAATATAGTTACTAGAAGTATGGCCAAGAAAATAAAGTTAAGTTGAATTAAGTTAGGTTAAGTTAAGTTAAGTTAATCTAGTTTGGGAGGAGTGTTATGTACTAAGACTCTCTTACTCTTTCTCCTTATTCTTACTCTCCATCTTTCATTACTTGTTAAACTTCGATTAATTAGCATAAGTAAAACTATTCTAATAAACAGTCGTAAAACAGAAGTTAAAGTGTTCGTTATAATTACTTCAACATCATAGCCGTGCAAGAAACGTGGTTTGCTAAACAGAATACCCAATTGTACAAAATTCCTGGCTTTAATAATGAACACTGCTGCCGAGATGATGGATACGCAGGAACATCCTTTTATATCAATATGAAATTAAACTATACGTTAAACTGTTCTCTTAGTAAAAGTTTTGTTGACTATATTGTAGTCACCATCAATGATCTTCAAATTCGTGGCAAACCTTTGCAACTTATGTCGTTTTATAGATCTCCCAAGTGTACACTGAACGAATTTTTTAAAACGCTTGATGATGTTTTAGCAAACTTTGTCATACAAAATCCTTGTATTGTAATGGGTGACAGTAATATTGATATTTTTCCACTAGCAACAGTTTATCTTTATGCGCCTTATTCAACAGCTATGACTTTAGAAATTGTCATAACTTGGTAACTCGACCTACAAGTGGTTCATCAATTGATAGTATATTCAGCAACATTGCTGAGTTACTATCAATCGATTCTATTGAATGCAATTTAACTGACCACAATATGCTCTGCTGTAAGTTAAAGAACGAGTACAAAAACTGTGATTACTCTGAACGAATATACCGTCACCTTAACTTTGATATATTTAAAAATTATCTCGCTGCAAATATAACTTCTGATATTAACAGTGATGATCCGAACGTAATGACTTCTGATTTAATAGAATGTATCACAACTGCGACGTTGAGAAGCACATCAGAGATCAAACATAGAGAGTTACTTCGATATGAAATGACCCCTTGGGTTAACAATAACATAAAATCGATGATAACGCTGAAATCGAAATTGCTGAAAGCTAGAAGAAAGCGATCTCATGATATGAATATATCAGAACGACTCAAAAGGCTAAGCAAAATTATTAAAATTGCAACTCGAAATGCAATGAACGACTATTATCAGTCAAATTTAAACAAAAATATTGGAGATCCAAAACGTACATGGAGGTTTATAAATAATATTTTAGGCAGAGATAAGAAAACAAATATTGATCTACACCAAAACGGTTATATTGTTACCTTAGATAAAGAGAAAGCTACTATTTTTAATGAATACTTTACAGAATCTGTAAACTCTTTGCGCAGAGATACAGAAGTGCGTTCAGCAGATGACTGCAATAATCTACGTACATTACAACAAAACAATAAAAGATTTACTTTGAAAGAAATTTGTGAAAGCGACATGCTCCTAAATGTTTCAAATTTAAACAAGAACAAAAGTTTTGGTCATGACAAAATTTCGCCGAAGATGTTAATTGAATGCAAAGAAATAATTTCGCCTTTATTAACGGTGATTTTTAACAAGATTATTGAAAGCGCAAAATATCCTGACGTTTTGAAAATACACAAGGTTGTACCGATACCGAAAGTAACCAGGGCAGTGGCCGTAGACAAATTTAGACCAATTGCGTTGTTGTCGATTGTCGATAAGATCTTTGAAAGAATAATTTATGATCAATTAGTTACTTATCTTTCAGATGAAAAATTGTTGTTTAGTCATCAGTTTGGTTTCAAAAAAGGTTCAGGGACAGAAGAGGCTGTTTTGAATGTAGTTGATTACATATGTGATGGACTAGATCAAGGATTTTGTGGCGTTGCAGGAATCTTTTATGATTTCACAGAAGCGTTTGATCTTGTGGATCATGAAATATTGTTGCGCAAGCTTGACTTTGCTGGTATAACTGGCCGTGAAAAGTGCATTTTGAGTAGCTATCTAACAAATCGGCAGCAGTACGTTCAAGTTGGCTCTGAGAGAAGTACCTTACTGCCTATTTCGTGTGGCGTTCCACAGGGTAGCGTGATGGGACCATTGCTTTTCACTATTTATCTAAATGACATTCAAAATCTAAACTTATATGGTAAATTGTTCATGTTTGCAGATGACATTTGCTTGTTTTATCCTTATAAGCATACGGCCGTTGTGAAAGTGCAAATGGAATATGATGCCTCGATGATTGCTGAATATGCTAGGTTAAATAAACTCGTCTTAAATGAAAAGAAAACCCAACTGATGCGGTTTAGGCCCCATGTATCTCGAAATAATGATAATTTTAGTGTCTTTGTAAACGGGGCTGCAATACCTGAATCTAAAGGTGTGAAGTACTTGGGTGTCAATTTTTCGCACAATCTCTCTTGGGATAACCACATACGGCTTTTAAAGTCCAAGATATCATAGGCCATTGGAATTTTGTACAAATAGAAATATAAACTGAACCAAACAACAAAACTCTTAATATACCAATCGCTTATTCATAGTCATTTGACTTATCTGCCAATTTTCTATGCCCATAAGCATAACACAAATCTAAAAAGTCTTCAGTCAGCACAAAATCGAGCTCTTAAAACTGTTTTTAATCTGCCTATACGACATTCAACATTAAATCTTTACACGGAATTTTCAAAAACAATTTTGCCCGTTTTTGGGCTATACAAAAAGCAGTTATTGACTTATGTATTTAAGAATTTGCACAACATTGGCTATCATGTCTTAAGTTTTCCACGCAATCAAACATCTCATATCACAAGACGTGGAACAGATTTGAGAAGTATAAGATGCAGGCTTGAAACAACGAAGCAACGAATACAATACTCTGGTCCACATGAATATAACTTGCTGCCGAATGATTTAAAAAGACTGGCAAGAATATCAACTTTTAAATTACATTTAAGAAACTTCTTAATTTTAAATTTTGAAAATTTGATTTGAAGACTCTTGTATTTATACATAAAAAAAAAAAAAAAAAAAAAAAAAATTTTGTAATGCTTTTTTGAAATTAATACTGTAATTATTTTGTCAGCTAGCCTCTATAAAGCCTTTAAGGCGCTGAGGCAATTTAATCTTTTATAACGTTATAATGAAATAAAACTAAATTTAAAAAAAAAAAAAAAAAAGTCCTTTCAAGGGCTGAAATGGCCAGTTATTTATTTTTTTTTTTTTAAATTAAAATTTCAGAAGCAAATATATTGTCTGGCAAGTAGTTAAGAGTTTGAATATTACAAATAAATAAATAAACGGTTCGTTCGTTGCTTTCTTTTCATACTGACGTGTTTTAGTCTAAAAAGTTTCAAAGTTTTTAAGTTCTTTAAATTCAATTAATAATTAAATCTAAAACAACATTTGGCTGATCATCTTTGCTGGGTCATCTTGCAGCGTGCCAGCATTCTTATTAATCCTTTTTATTAAAAATTTTATTTTTGTGTCAATTTTAATATACACATTATTTTATTCTTTGTGCGAGAGCGAATTATCATATTCTTCTTGCACATATATTTCGAAGCTTTAATTACATTGCTTATTCTCTTTTAACTACAAACAGGTTTTCTGTGTGCAAGCGAGTGAGAGCGATTGTTTGTTTTTTACACTTGCTCATCTGTTTTTGGCCTGTTTTGTTTTGTTTATAATAAACATAACCAGGGCTGCACTTAATAACTTTGCAGTGCTTATTAAACTGTTTTATTGGAAAACTTTTTTGTGGTTATTTTTGCATTTTATTAATACTTAAAATTTAAAATGTTCTGCAGTTTCCGTAATTGTGCTATAAAAGACGAATCCGACCGCGTAGTAAATTGCTGGTTGTGCGATTCATTTTTTCACTTCAAGTGCGCAGCGTTGAATGCAAGAATTTATGACGCAATCAACGAAGGCAAAGGACTTCGTTGGTCATATGTTGATTGCAGATCTACGGATGTTGCACGAACGAGCACGAACGGCTTGTGAAGCTCTTCGAGAGAAAGGAAGCTGGGCTTTCTCTCGAACCCAGAGCCCCACAAACCCCCGCAATCCCTCCCTTAGCTACTGCCCCCAAGGCGAACGGCGAGGGAGAGACTGCACCCAGGAAAGCGGATCCCCCCTCACAAACTTCCAAGTCCAGGAAGAACCGTAAGGGGAAATCCGATTCGAAGAAAGAAGAGATAAAGACTATCTCCGCGCCTACTCCGTGCATGGTGAAGCCATCTTATAAGGCTGTGCTTGCCGGACACTCGAGAACCCCTTCTGGGACATCTCGAGACCTGGCAGGCAGAGTCTCCACCGGGGAGCGCGCCGGAACCTCAGGATTGCAGGCCAAACGGCAAAGATCAGAGGATGAAACCAGAGGAAACGGACCCAAAAGGCCCAGACCTTCCCCTGGTTTCGAAGGCGCGCCTAGTGACCTGCAGGTAGCCTTCATCGACCAGCAAAATCCGGACGGTAGGATATCGCTGGACAGATGGCTGCTTGTGGAGAACGAGATCCTCAAGAAGATGATGGCCAATACCGAAAACGGCGACTCCGAGGAGTATAAGTTTGACGGTGCTGGGTGGGCCAGGGGGGTAAAGATCGTCGGGTGCAGCAACGGGAAGTCACTTGAGTTCCTCTCCCATACCATCTCTAATATAGGAGAACTCTGGGAGGGGGCCAAGCTCAAGGTACTACCCCGCGCAGCACTTCCGCTTCGCCGACTAGCCAAAATTTGGATCCCACCTCCTGCTGCGCACGAGGACAGCTCCATAGTTGGACTGTTGGCAAAGCAGAATGACTGGGCCAACGTGAAAGACTGGAAACTACTCGAGTCCAAAAAGGGTTCCAATGGCAACGGTAAAGAACTTACCTTTGCCATGGACAAAACCTCAGTAGATCTGATCAGGGGTCGATCAGGGGTACTGAAATTTGGGCTCGGGGCAGTGAAAGTCAGGGTGCATGGGGAGGGTAAAGGCGCTGATGCTGCAGACATTGCAAATTAACTTGCACCACTGCAAAGCAGCCACTGAAGATCTGTTGATCTTCATGCAGGAGAAGGATGTGGACGTAGCCCTAATCCAGGAACCCTGGCTAATAGCCAATAGGGTACAGGGACTAGGGGCGAAGCAGTTTAACCTGTTTCACTCCACTGAAGGTAACAAGATAAGAAGTTGCATTCTTGTGAAGAAATCTCTAAATTTTCTTTTTCTTCACAGTTTCAGCGACGGAGACACGGTGGCTATAAGGGCGGAGTCAAATGATCACCCAATCATTTTGGCCTCGTCCTATATGCCATATGAAGCAGCAGACCCACCACCGAAGGCAGTCCGGGACCTAGCGACATACGCTAGCACCAGGAACATCTCTATGGTGCTGGGCTGCGACGCAAACGCACACCACATTCAATGGGGCAGCAAGGACATCAATAGAAGAGGTGAGTCGATTTTTGAGTACCTCCTTACATCAGACTTGACATTATGTAATAAGGGAGACCATCCCACTTTCCATAATAGAGTCAGGGAGAGATAGAGAGATTCTCGACCTCACTTTTGCACTAGGAAAAAATAGGGAATTAGTTAGAAACTGGAGGGTATCTCCTATCGATTCTTTTTCAGATCACTTTAGGATACTCTTTAATATTGAGTTTGAGAACACTACTCGCACAGAACCATTCAGAAACCCAAAAAGAACGAACTGGACTGAATACACTAGATGGCTAGAAACTCAGATCTCTCACCCATGTAAGGATGACCTTTCTGACAGTATAGCCATTGACAGTGCAGTCGGTTTCATCTCAGGGAAAATGAATAAGGCTTTTTGCAAGTTCTGCCCCATCTCCAGGAGTCGCAAACCCAAACAAAAATGGTGGAACAGCGATCTCAAAGCAAGGAGAACTGAGGTTAGAAGTCTGCATAATAAGGCCAGGTTAAGCAAGGAAGAGGCAGACTGGGACTCTTACAGATCTGCTCTCAATTCCTACACTAGAGACCTAAGAAGAGCTAAAAGGAAATCGTGGCAATCTTTCTGTGAATCCATTGAGAACACTAGCGAGGCGGCCCGACTACGCAAAATCCTATCAAAGGATCCGGTAGCCCCGGGCTACCTTAAACGCTCAGACAACTCGTGGACGGAAACTTGCCAGGAGACAGTGACACTACTCATGGAAGCCCACTTCCCTGGATGTACCGATCCCGCAATACATGCGAACCCGTACAGATCCAGAAGCATCTTCCCAGAAACCCACATTGATATACCCAATTTAATAACAGAGCACAAAATAGAGTGGGCGATTAAATCTTTCAAGCCGTATAAATCGGCTGGACCCGATGGTATCACTCCCGCTATGCTTCAGCACGCTCTACCGGCTATCTCAACGTGGCTTTTAAAAATTTTTAATAGTTGCCTAAGGCTGGGTTATGTGCCCGTAAATTGGAGAGAGGTGAAAGTAGTCTTCATACCCAAAGCTGGGAAAGCTACTCACTCCACCGCAAAAGATTATAGACCCATTAGTCTTTCTTCTTTCTTACTGAAAACATTAGAGAGAATTCTGGATCAACACATAAGATCGTTCCTTAATGACCGAAACCTGTGTAGCAAACAACACGCCTACCTTAAAGGTAAGTCGGTGGAAACAGCGCTACACGAGGTAGTCTCGGTAATTGAGAGAAACCTCCACTTCAAAGATTACACCCTAGCTGCTTTTCTTGATATCGAAGGGGCTTTCAACAATGTAAGCACAGATTCAATAAGGGCAGCTCTTGAAAATCTACAAGTGGAAGATAAGATAACCAAGTGGATTGTTGAAATGCTGAAAAGCAGAATCATCAACACACAAATCGGAAACAGTAAAGCAAGGAAAACAACTTCAAGAGGAACACCTCAAGGGGGAGTCATATCTCCCTTGCTTTGGATCCTAGTTGTAAACGAACTGCTGACTACTCTCAGCGAAAAAGGCTTTAAAGTGACAGCATATGCTGACGATGTCGTACTGCTGGTGGGAGGGAAGCATCTCTCAACCATCAGCAACATGATAGAAACAGCACTTAAAGAAACTGTCGCGTGGGCAGTACCAAACGGACTAGGGGTCAATCCCGATAAAACCGAACTGGTGCTATTCACAAAAAGAAACAAGATTGAGAATTTCTGCCTCCCAAAAATAAATGGCAGAACCCTGCAGCTATCCAATAAAGCAAAATATCTCGGAGTAATCCTTGATTCAAAGCTCACTTGGAAAAGCAACACTGATGAAAGAATAAAGAAAGCAACCAGTGCCTTCTATGCCTGCAAGAAAACCTTCGGTACCAATTGGGGGATGAAACCCAATGTCATCCATTGGATGTACACGGCCATCGTCAGACCCATACTAACCTATGGCTCGATTGTATGGTGGAAGGCCACTGAGAAGACAAGCTACCTCAACTCTCTCTCTAGAGTACAGAGACTGGCCTGTCTAGGAATAACAGGTGCACAACGATCAACGCCTCAGGCAGGCCTGGAGGTCATATTGAACCTTCTCCCCCTGGACGAGTACATGAAATCCACTGCAACCAAAGCGGCGTTTCGACTTAAGGAGGCTAAGCTTTGGAGGCACTGGACGCATGGACATGCCTCTATACTCACAAAGTATAGTCCTGAGGATCTCGCTACCACCTCGGATTACATCAACCCGAAAATAGAGTTTCGGCAGAACATGTCATTCTCCTTTCCAAAAAGAGAAGAATGGGATTCGAACCACCCTTTCAGTGAACACGACATCCAGATCTTCACTGATGGATCCAAAATGGAGAATGGCACGGGGGCCGGAGTCTACTGCAGTGCACTACAATTATCCTTGTCATACAGACTACCAGATTACTGTAGTGTCTTTCAAGCAGAAATTTTCGCGATCGAAAAAGCGGCTACGACAATCCTAACAAAGAACATAAATCCATCAAGGATAACAATCTTTGTGGACAGTCAAGCTGCGATAAAAGCACTCCGCAGCGAAACAACAAATTCGAAATCTGTACTGAGCTGCCGACAAGCTCTCATCAGAATGAGTCCTCCCCACAAGATTAATATCTGCTGGGTCCCCGGTCACCGTGACATAGAGGGAAACGAAATAGCAGACAGATTGGCAAGAGAGGGCTCAGAACTGGAAAGAAGTTCTGCGATCGGGTCGATTATGGCTCCAATCGGAGAATTTAAGAAGAGAATAAATGACAAAGCCAGAAATAACACAAACAACTCCTGGTCAAACAGGGACGACTGTGTTATCTCTCGCCACCTATGGCCTAAACTCTGCGAAAAAAGGACCCAATCCCTACTTTCAATGAGTAAAAATGAAACTCGCATCCTAGTAGGAGTCCTCACGGGGCACTGTTGTATAGGCACAATGGCCTCGAGACTGGGAATTCCGCACCCAGACTTCTGCAGAAGCTGTGGAGATGTCGAGGAAACAGAAACCATCAAACATCTGCTTTGCGAGTGTCCTAACCTCCAACAACGCCGACTTCGCCACATGGGAAGCAGAGTGTACGGAGAACTGCAGGAGCTTGTGGATGTACCACTGATGGATCTTTTCAAATTTATACGGAGCACCGGTTGGTTCAACCAACCTCGCTCCAGTGACTAACAAGACTTAGTTGTTTTTGACATTTTTAGGACCACAGATATAGGGAACCACAATGAACCAATAGGCCCCCGTGCAGGCAACGTTAGGTTGCCCCTCCCTTCTAACCTAACCTAACCTACGGATGTTGATATCCTTAAGCTTATTAGACAATCTAGAAGAGGCTTCTTGGAAGTGTCTAAAGATTTAGAGGCGGCTCAGGCCAGATTGGCTGAATTTGAAAGTTTGTTCAAAAAGTTTAAGGTCTTGGATGAAGTTTCTGCATCTCCAAAACGAAAGCGAAGTAACAAAAATCTTCGAAGCTCAGCAAAATCTACTGCAATAGCCTTGCGTTTGTCATCAAATATTGATCTTATTTCACCTGCCTCAGTTTTATCACCTGAAGGACCACTGAAAAAGTCTGTTACGGATCAGTTGACGCCTACTAATGCTGCAGTTTCAGTTGATTTAACTTTAACTGTACCTTCTTCAGCTATTCCCGCAAATGATAATTCTCCTCCTGTGGCAAAAAAAACATATGCTCAGACTTGTGCTTCTATTGTTTCTCCTAGCATTGCTACGAGTACTAATATTATTCCTTCCTCTCCTAGTTCGGTTTCTACTGGAGCTATACCGAAGCAAATATCGAATAGCAGCAATAAACTACCTGTTCATAAGGAACTGGTAGCTATTCCGCCAGCAAAATCTATATTTGTTTCTCGCTTTGCAGTTGATACATCTGAAGGTGATATCTTTTATTATTTAAACTCTAAGTTAAACCTTCTTAATAAGAAGATTTCGGTTCACAAACTGAGATTCTCTTATCAGCGCACTATTTCATCTTTTAAAATTACTTTGCCTAGTGATGTCTTCAATAATGTTTTGGATCAAGGTTTTTGGCCGGAAAATACTTTGGTGCATGAATTTATTCAAAAATCACCGCCTCAAACTTCACTGGCTATCTTACCTGTTCACAGCGTGAACCCAAAAAACTAGATTGTTGCCTTCAGTTCCTAGCCTTATATCAGAACGTTCGTGGTTTAAATACTAAACTTACAAACTTACACATTTTAAGCCATAATCTTAATTTTGACATTATTGCTTTCAGTGAGACTTGGCTTAAACCTAGTACTTTAAATACTGAAATTCTGTCTAACAATTTTAATATATACCGCAAAGATAGAAACTCTATTGCTGGTAATTTTTGCAATGGTGGTGGCGTGTTAATTGCCGTTAAATCTTCTCACTTTTCACAAGAAATATTAATATCTGAGTCTTTAGATATTGAATTTTGCTGTGTTCTTGTAAAGTTTGGTACTTTGAGAATTTATGTCACATGTTCATATATACCTCCACTTTCTAGTGTTGAAGTGTATGGGAAACATTTGGCGTCGATTTATAAAATTTGCTCACAACTTCAGCCTTATGATCACATTTTAATAGCGGGTGACTTCAACCTTCCTAATGTTTCCTGGAACTGCTGTACTGAAAATTCTACAGTACTCTTGCCATCTTCAGAGTGTTCATCTGATAACTCATTTTTAAATGAGCTTTCGAGCCAAGGACTTTTTCAAATAAACTGCCACTATAATAGAAACAACCGCTTGTTAGACCTTATTTATTTTGATGATAGTAATATTGTTTCAGTTAATAGGTCTGATCCACTTGTGTATCCTGAAGACGCACACCATCCAACTATCGAAATCACACTGAATTTTCCTAAACAATCTATATCAAACCGTATTCAAAATCCTGCCTTAGAGTTTAACTTTAAAAGAACGAATTATGTAATTTTGAGAAATAATTTGTCAATTAACATAGTTATCAACTGGTCATCTGTACTTAATATTAATAACACAAGAATATTACCACAAATGCTTGACTCTGCTGTATTTGCCTTTAACAGTACTCTTAATAATTGTTTTTTAACTTCAGTGCCACAGAGAAAATCCTCTTTAATATCTGGTCCTGTTTGGTATACCAAAGAACTGAGAAAGCTGAGAAACTTAAAATCGAAATATTATAAAAAGTATCAAAAAACTCATAACATTTGTGATTTTGCTTCTTATACCTCAACTAAATATAACTACCGGCAATTATGCAGGCAATCCTATAATATATATTTAACAAAAGTTAAATTAAACATAAAATTTGATGCAAAATCTTTTTGGAACTTTGTAAATACTAAACGTAAGATAAATTCATATCCATCTTTTATGAAATATAAAACATTTGAATCAGATGTTGATTCTACTATCTGTAGTCTTTTTGCAGACTTCTTTAAGACCACTTATTCATCTGCTTCTTACGATAATTTTAGTTACCCTTATAATGTGCAGCCTGGTGACATTTGCTCCCCTATAATTAATGTTGATACAGTTTTAACCTACTTAAAAAACCTCAAAACATCTTATAAAAGCGGTCCTGATAACATACCTTCATGTGTTTTGAAATATTGCAGTGAAGAACTTGTAATTCCCATTACTTTGCTTTTTACAGCGTCTTTGCAATCTTGCTATTTTCCACTGGCTTGGAAATCATCTTTTATTATTCCGCTGCATAAATCCGGCAATAGATCTTTAATAGATAACTATCGCGGAATTGCAAAGTTTAGCGCCCTACCTAAACTTTTTGAGGCTATTGTAACCTCACAATTATCACATAGCGTAAAATCTTTAATGTCCCCATTCCAACATGGATTCTTATCTAGAAAATCTATTGTTACTAACCTTTTAGAATTCACATCAAAGACTATTGAGAATTTTGGAAAAGGTCTACAAACAGATGTTATCTATACTGACTTCAGTAAAGCTTTTGATGTTGTAAATCATAAGCTCTTAATTTTAAAACTAATAGCATGTTCAAACCGAGTTTATTTAACGTGTTATTCGAAAAAAGCTTTTTTTTTTAACATCATCGTTCATACTGCTTTAACTAGTTTCAAAATGTCAGTTTATTTGTTTATATTTTGAAAGAAATAAAAATTGTTTATTCAAAAATATAAAAAAAATAAAAAAAATAACAAAAAATTCAAATAAATTCAAAAATTTGTCAAAGAATTAAGAAAAATTTGTCAAAGAATTTATTTGTTTACATTCAAAACATCAAAATAAAAAGCTCTTGTCAGATTTGGCTGCGTTTAAAAATCATAAAAAGCTTTTCTGACGTTAGCAAGAACACAAACCAGTGATTTAACGAGTTTTGAAACATGTTAAATCATTTAACACGTTAAATTTCCAACAACAATTGTACGCATTTAACTTCATCAAAACTTCATTTCAGAACTTGTTTTTCGATTTAACTTCATTAACGCGATTTAACATAATTAACTGCTCGGTTTGAACATGCTATAACCCTTCTCGGTTTTCCAACACCATTAGTGCTTTGGATTGAATCTTATTTATTAAATAGAACACAAAGTGTTATCTTTAACCTTGTTAAGTCAGAGGAGTTCCCTGTTACTTCCGGTGTACCTCAAGGAAGCCACCTTGGGCCTCTGTTGTTTCTACTTTTTATTAATGATTTACCATCTGTTGTAATTCATAGTAATATTTTACTATACGCTGATGATGTTAAACTTTTCCTGTCATATAAAAATGAGCAAGACTCTTTTTTCTTACAAACCGATCTTGACCATCTTTGTGACTGGTGTGAAATCAATTGCATGAAGCTTAACTTGAAAAAGTGCAAAAACATGACTTTTTCTCGTAGACAACCTTCTCGAAGTTATTACAAAATAAGTGACTATACACTTGAGTTCTTAGAAGTTTTCGACGATCTTGGAGTAACTATGGACCCAAAACTTCGCTTTCACATTCATATTAATAAAGCTATAAGCAAAGCAAACAGTACTTTAGGGTTTATTAAACGATGGTCAAAAGAGTTTAATGATCCTTTCATTACTAAAACATTATTCACTTCGCTTGTAAGGCCCATACTTGAGTATGCGTCAATTGTCTGGTGTCCTAGATATGGGTGTTATATTGACGATATAGAATCAGTTCAGAAACAATTTCTTTTGTTTTGTTTACGCAATATATATTGTCATACTAACATTCACTTACCACCCTATGAATATAGATTAAAGCTTGTTAACCTACCTTTTCTAAGAAATCGTAGAATCATGCTTAATGTTTGCTGGATTTATCAACTTATACATGGATTTGTTGACAGTCCATACTTACTGAGTAAAATTTACTTTAATCTTCCTCTTCGACCAAGAAGATCTTTTGAGCTACTTTTTATGAACTTTTGTAGAACTAATTACTTGCAAAATGAACCACTAAGAAGCGCTTGCGGAGACTTCAATTCCGTTTCAGATGTTATATCTTTTAATGAAACCCTATACTCAATTAAACTTAAAATAATAGATTATCTGCAGCACCGCCACTGATTCTCAACATACTCTTCCAAGGATACGGCACTTTTACTGTTGGATGCACCGCCACTGATTCTCAACATACTCTTCCAAGGATACGGCATTTTTACTGTTGGATGAACGAGAGAACGATCTGCATAGTATATATATTAATATAAGTGGCTTATTAGACCAAGTTTGTCTATGTGCCTGCGTTCGTTACCTTTGTCTTAGCTTACTAGGAACTAGGTGTGATAAATAAAAGATGAATCAAGACTTCATCGGCTTTAGAATCACAGAATGAATAATATTGTATATATACTATCAGTATGGCGTACCGGGCCTTGTTTGCCTTGATACCTTTTCTAGATCTCACACTCTGATACTTTGTGCCATATTTATAGAGGTGTTATATGTATATTAATATGAGTGGCCAATGAGACCTAGTTTGTCTTAGTGCCTGCGTTCGCAACCATTTTCTTTTCCACAAGGAAATTGGTGTGGTAAATACGACTCAATTCGTCGGATTACCAACTTGCTAAGCCAAGACTTTATTGGCTTCAAGGACAGAACGATATATTTATTTTATACATATTTTCATTCTCGATACCACCGCCTTGGACCCTCTTGAAGATTTATTATTAATGTATTTTTTGCTTTATAATACCTTTACTCATGTTATCTATAAGTCTGTATACTTTGAAACGTTCATGTTTTAATTTACATTACGTTACAACTGAACTTATTTTACTTTGGTTTTGTATCTTCATTTAAAACGTACTTGAACTCTATATATTAGTATTATTAGTATTAGTTTAATAAGATTATGAATTGTAATTTTAAAATGCTATAAAGCCTAAAAGCCTTAGCAAACAAATAAATAATATGAAATCCATTGCTTTGACACAAATTGAGGGAACAAAAGCATACCACTCATCCTGCACTTTTTTCCACAATGCATCTCTATTTTTGGGCTTATAGTCAGCTATCTTTTTTATGATCCCCAAACTTTAGTGTTTAATCGGATTAAGGTCCGGTGACTCCGAAGGCCACTAATTAATTAATGCTATTGTCCCGGATCCACTTTTTTGCCAGGTTCGAGGAGTGTTTGCGTTATCTTGCATAAACTCCAATTTGCACGGTATTTCTACATCGGCATATGGCAGAATTATGATATTTAATATATCTATTTACATAGTCTGTGCTCCATATTTTACCTACAATCCAATATATTCACCCTGATCGTGAAAAACGGTGGATCAGTTGCGGCGGGAGTTTATTCGATACGCATTCCCTTCACTTTGTCTTGAAAATCCGATTGTTGAATTCGTTCGAATAAACTGCAATATCGACCCACAATACTCGCTCGAAGAACAGCTGTTCAGATGACATCACAATAGAAATATACGAGTAAATTTTCAAAATATTGCGATAATAAATCAAAATAATAGCTTCTTAGTTAAAATTGCTGAAATATAATGCGGTTATATATGGTCTAATAAATAACTTTGGATGTTGTCTTGTATTGCTTCTTATTATGAAGAATATGCTTTTATTCGATGATGTTTATGAAGCTTACATAAGCATAAAAATTCTCAAATTTTATTTAATTTTAATTTCCGCTGAAAGGCCAAGCAATTGTGCTTAGTGCAGGTTTTTATTTGCCAACAGGTGGTAAGTTTTAGCACGTAGGTGCATTCTATCAGTCCGGCTGATCCAGGAACTTCTTAGAATGTAAATCGTGCATGCGTATGGCGCGGGTCATACGTATCTATGAAGATTTCTTACTTCCGGGCGAATCAAAAAAAAAAATAAGTAAGTTAATGTAAATTTAAATGTTTAAATATGCAATCTTTCCGTAAGGAAATTTCATTTCCTATTGTTGATTCCGTCATGTGAAACTGCATTACCTACTTTGTTTTTCTTTGTTCCGCGATTTTAAATCGCATTGTTGATTCCGCGAATTCGAAATTTTGCTGTGCTTTCTTTCAGTTGATAATTGTTTGCGGAAAGTGAACTTTTAAGTTACGAGTATTGCAAAAATGTAAGTTTTACGACGCAATTTCGAACATTTTATAAAAATATTAATCATTTAATTTTATTCAGGAATAAGAAGCAGAAGTTCACCACAAAAAGCCAACTGGAGATTATGGTTGAGAGGATGAAATCGAACACAGATATTGCCCAAGGGTTCAGCCAGAGAGCCCCTGGCGTATTGTCGCAATTCTGGGAAGACCTGCCTATTACCCTGAATGCATGCGGGCCTCCCCATAAAGATCCTGCAGGATGGAAAAAAGTATTGCGCCTTCATGCGCTTGGTTACACAAGGAGTAATTTTTTGGTTTTTAGGTTTGGACTGATTTCAAATGTGGAGTAAAAAAGAAACTTTCCAGAAACAGACAGCAACTTAGAGGAACTGGTGGAGGTCCTTTCAAGGAAGTTCCTTTAACTCCCATTGAAGAGGATGTAAGCTGCATGCTAAACTTCAACACTTCAATCGGTGGGATCCCAACAAATGTTACCGGAGCATCCTCAGGTACTCTAACCACCGTAATGCCATCCAATAATTCCTGCTCAATGCAGAGACTGGTCATCGGTTTTGTAGATTTTTAGGTAAACCTTACACAAACCATAGTTCAAAGTGCTGTCCTTATTGAGTTGGTCCAGACATTCGTTGTTGAGGATCAACAAGACCTCCATCTTGGATCTTTTGGTGCCGGTCTTTTGATCCTCAGCTTTGGGTTCCAACTTGACCACCTTCCAGTTATGTGTGGAGATAGCTGGGTTAAAGACTTCAACATTTCTAGTATCTCCTTGGGTTCAGATGGGGTGACTGGAACTCAGACCCTAGCTCTTGGTCTGGACGGATTCTCGTTCGAGTTAACGGCTTTTAGTCGGGCACCTGGGTAAACCTCACCGACTTTCTCAACCGCCGCTTTGAACAGCTCAGCGGATCTCTCGTTGTGGCAGGCCATCATCTTGACATTACCCTGAAACCATCCTGCATCCGTGCATGACGGAGGTGGCCCAGGGTTTGCCTTGAGGACCTGCAAGGCAACCTTGGCGGGCGAAGCCTCTATCCAGCTCCACTGGTGTTTGGGTATTTTACCATCTTTGCTGTTCTGGTCTATAACCCCTACGATGACGCTATCCTTGGCAACATCCGTGAAAGTTTTTTCCCCTACGATATGGGTTCTAGTCCTCTTGGCAGCCGGGTTTGTGGTGGTAGGTTCCTCCACAGAGTGGTACCTTTTTGTATAATAAATAATTAACTGGCCATTTAAGCCCTTGAAAGGACTTCAACCGAACTTCTTATGATCAAATCGCGTTGTGCGTATTATTAAATGTTTGAGCACAACAGACTGTTGTGTTCTTTTATGAGTTAATATTAAATGTATGTTTGTTTAGGTGAGAGTATTGTGTGAGTGTTTATGTGTTGATAATATTATTCTTACTTTATCCTTACTTCTTCTTTCTGGTTACTGCTCCTTCCTTCTGTTTATTTCAGCTTTTATTTAAATCAAAAGAAACTACACTTGTTTTTACTATGGTGTCTTTCACCTCACCAAAAACTCTGCCCTTTATTACATTTTGTTCTTATATTTATAACATTTTTTCATCTTTACATCTTAACTTCCGCACAAAAAGTTGCTACCTATTACATAACAAATACAATAGCTAAAATTGTATATACTTATGTTATATATCAAATATTATACAAACTTACATGCTAAATAATTTACAAACTTACATACTAAATAATATATAAACTTACATACTAATTGCTATACAAACTTACATGCTAAATAATATACAAACTAACATTTTAAATAATATACATACTAACATACAAACCTACTATTAAACAACTTAAAAACTTACCAACTTACATATTTGCAAGTTGCACATACCGACATATATATTCAGTTGCTTACCAACCTACATTGCATTTTTGTCACCTCGATATTTGACACCGTTTACTTTCGCGTGCTACATTTGGACATAAGTTCGTCAACAGTGCGGTTTATTGACCTAGAAACATACATAGAACAACGCAATTCGAAATGCAAGCACCATGCATTCATTTATTTCCGCGATAATGTTAAGGGTTTAATACAGAGACGCAGCCGAAATAGTTGGCTTGCATTTGTTTCGATCTTTTCCGCTAACCGTTGCATTTTTAACGCTAGCCGGTGCTTGCGCTTGAAATTGAACTTCAATTTCGCGCATTGCTTATGAACGCCGATCGCTTCATATTCTGAGGCAGGTCAGTGTTTCATTCAAGTGGCATAGTTTTATCTACGTCACTTGAATGAACCACAACAAAACCGAAAACTGGACCTACTAGTTTTATGCCGACTCCGAACGGCTAATGTGCATGTTTTCAAGAAGCTTTATATGGCATTATTTACCCTCTGAGATTTACCATTGTCTGCAGAGAGGTGACGGCCGAACAGAAAAATCAATTCAATTGAAAAACTTTCTGCGTCAGATGCAATTGAACCAGAGTTCTCTGGCGTATGGGTCATGCACTCTACCCACTGTGCCACGGCCGCCACAGTGGTTCGTTTTTGTGGATGGAAGCTTAACTCGGGGGTCTGGAGCGTGGTCCGGTAGGATCTTCTTCACCCATGCTATATCCACTTTGATTTTTTCCAGGTCCTCCTTCGAGACTTGAACTTCCTTGATAAGATCCGTAGCCAGACGTCGAAGAATACGGGATGTCTTCTTGTGGTCTGAGTAATACACCTTTAGGGTATCCCTTCATTCAAAATCAGCCACACTAGCACTGACCATTGGGTTTTCCTTGGTCCCTAAAACGTTGACTGAACTCGCGTCACCGCGTCGATTACCACCTTTGTTCGAGGAGCCGGAGACTCCAATGTCAGCTACACAGGCTTTCGATGTGCTTCCTGTTGTTGATAGGGGTCGATGATCTGATGGTATCACTATCATCAGTTGTCCCTGTGTGGTAGGTATAGAGCTTGATGGTACCACAGCTCTTGAGTTGGAACCAAAGGTCCCTACCGGTTTTTTTGTTTGGGGATCGGACCTCCGTTTGGATATTGACGTTTTTGTATTAGTGTTATTCATGTTGGATTCCCACGAGTGGCGGAGAAGGGACGGTCAACCCAGGCAGAGATCCGCAGTACCTGGGCAAGGCTGATTAGGACCGTAGGTCGCCAGGTATCCGGAGCACACCGTTCACGACTGAGCAATTATTTTTGACTGGGTGCTCAGCCACGCTGAAGCTCGGAACGGTACGTATAATACCTTGATCCGACCCAGGGGAAAGAGAAAGGATATTGCAGGACAAGGCAGGGGAGGAATGGCAGGCTTAGTAGTTCTCAACAAGTTTGTTGGGTAACATAACCCTGTGAAGAACTTAAGCCCCCACATCCAGCAGTCGTGAGGACTACTTACGTCAAGGTGCTGCCATTCGGGGGGAAAGTATCAGTTAGGACATTTAATTTAAATATAAGTTATCATTTGCAATAGAAACAAGGTTATTTTTATTTGGCATGTGCCGGTGTTACTTTATTTTTTCAACGTTTTTCTTAGACTGACTTTAACCTTAAATCCGTTTATCGGGTCATATTGACCCAAGGCACTTTTCATTTGCAAAAAACACATATTAAAAATCACAAAATTAAAAAAAAAGTACCATTCTATTTGCTGAACTTATATCTTTGCAACCAGTATGAAAAAATTGTACATATGTGACATATGTGCATTAGGGCGTATCGAATTACAATTTTTTTTTTAATTTCACATTCTAAGAGGTCTCAAAAGCTGCATGGGGCTGTCAAGATCACCCAAAAAAAAATTTTAAGGAAAAAAAAGGATATCTTCGTGCCCCGCAAGGACAAAGTTGCTTTTTGAGGAAAACAGTAAAAAATAACGACCTTAAAATGCCTTGACTTTTATAAAAAAAACTACGTATGTCTTAAAGCAAAAGTAGGTATAGGCTCAAACTAACAATATATTGGTAAACACGATGCCACTCACGATTCTTATCCACAGTGTCCTGTGTGAAGGATATTTGAAGCAAAAGTTGTAATCGAGATAGCACAGAACTTTTGATTGTTACCCAATAGTCTAAATTTTGGTGGTGTTGATTATACTGTCAATGTATTCCTTAAAGTTGCCGCATTAATAATGAGCATAATTTTTGCATACGCATTTTCCTATTTTTGAGAAATGTAAACTTGAATGCAATTTTTTAACTTTTTTAAAAAAATGATCATTAGATTTTATATCTCGGGTACCAGAAATGGTACCGAAGAAATTTTACTCAATTTGGATTCTTCAAATATTCCTGAACAACACCCTGTCTAAAAGTATTGTTTTAAAATACCAGCTTGAGGCCACAATTTTATTTTCTACTTTGATATTTTTTGATGAAATTGTTAAATTTCATGTTATGAAGTATTTTTTTTTTTAAGTATGAAAATAGAAAATAAAATCGTGGCCTTAAGCTCGTATTTTAAATTAAAACTTTTAGACAGGATGTTGTTCAGGAATATTTGAAGAATCCAAATTGAGTAAAATTTCTTCGGTACCATTTCTGGTACCCGAGATATAAAATCTAATGATCATTTTTTTGAAAAAGTTAAAAAATTGCATTCAAGTTAACATTTCTAAAAAATATGAAAATGCATATGCAAGAATTCTGCTTATTATTAATTTGGCAACTTTAAGGAATACGGTAACAGTATAATCAATACCACCAAAATTTATATTATTGGGTAACAATCAAAAGTTCTGTGCTATCTCGATTACAACTTTTGCTTGGAATATCCTTCACACAGGACACTGTGGATAAGAATCGTGAGTGGCATCGTGTTTACCAATATATTGTTAGTTTAAGCCTATACCTACTTTTGCTTTAAGACATACCTAGTTTTTTTTATAAAAGTCAAAGCATTTTAAGGTCGTTATTTTTTACCGTTTTCCTCAAAAAATAACTTTGTCTTTGCGGGGCAGGAAGACATCCTTTTTTTTCCTCAACATTTTTTTTTGGGTGATCTTGACAACCCCATGCAAATTTTGAGACCTCTTAGAATACGATCTAAATTTTTCGATACGCCCTAATGATCAGGCATTGATTTAAAGAAGCTGGAGAAAGATTGTCCTTTAACAATCGACGAACTACTAGTAACAGCTTCTTGGACATTAGAAAAAGCCAATTTTTATTTTTTGCTCTAGCTTCAGAAATTTAGCGTTTTTTATTTTTAATGAAATCCTTGTAAAGAGAACATCCTCTCCAATTGGCAGGACGACCAGATGTACCACAATTAATACAAAAGGGTTGAATCTTTAGGCTAGAATCTTTTTTCAGAGAACACTCACCAGGTTCATGCTTGGACTCACATTTTACACAACGGTAAGATTTATTGCAATTTTTAGCAATATGACCCCATTGCTGGCAGCGCTTGCATTGCACCTCCCTACTTCCTGACTTCGGGGATTCCCATGAAATAACTTGGTGCAGTAATTTTTTGATTTTGGATATTTCACCAAACTTTTTGCCTGAAAAAGTGCTTAAAAAAGACCTGTATCAAAATTACTTTTGATAGAAGAAGGAGTTTAAAATTTTGCAACCTTTTCTACAGTATTTGGAATAATACTATCAAGCTCTGATTTAATGTCAATGAGGTCTGTAAGGTAATGCAGACCTCGAATGATTAGACTTGTTTGTCTTTAGTTTTTCGGAGTAAAGGAGAATGACTCAATTTTTTGAGCCTTAAGTATTGCCATCATTTTCGAATGAAGGTTCGAGTCCTTAAGATAAATTCTCAGTTCTAATCGAAAGGTTGACGAAACAACATCGCTAGATCTCGCTCGTGTTTTACGTTTGTGCAAGTTTATTTTTTGTCTATTTATTTTACTTGTTTAATTGCTATGCCGTGCCTTTGTGGTAATAAAGTGGAGCGTACTCATTTAAAGATACAATGTTTTAGTTGTAATGAATTATTTCATTGCAAATGTGTGGATGTTGGTGACTCTGAAATTGATTATTTGGAAAAAACGAGCAATAAATTTCGATGCTCAAAGTGCTCTGTCGCGAGACGAGGGTCAATTCGCTCTCCCCCTAATCACGGGGGCCCTCCGCCAGTTAATAGCTCAAATAAGTCTTCTGAAGCGACTCATAATGTGCATCTTCAACAAAAGCAGCAGCAGAAACTACAACCAACAACAAACATACAACATTTAAACAGTCGTAATGAGTTTTCTGAAGAGACTCATATTGTGCAGCTTCATCAACAGCAACAGCAGCTACAACAACATAATATACAGCAACTGAATATTGGTAATTCACTAACGAAGCAGCAGCAACAGAAACAGCAGCTTCAAGCTGTTCAGGGCGGTGAGGTTAACCCCTCTGGCTTCGATTCTTCAACTACGGGAAATGAATCATCTTTTGTTAACTATGAAGAGCAATTAAAGCAACAGAAACCAGTATCGCATCAGCAACAAAATTTAAATATTAAAACACAGGCTAGTGCCGCCGCTCAGGAGCCTACTCTTCTTATTGATGTATCACCACTTGAGCACTTAAATCAGCAGCTTACACAACAACAGCAGCAACAAAAATATCATAACGTTGTGGGTAACCCCCCAGCCAGTGAGCTATCATCGTGTGCTGATGAGTCATCTTTTGTCTACGATAAGCAGGTGCACCAACAAAACCAGCAACTACAGCTTCTGCAGAATTCAGTGGTGTTCTCTCCAGAGAGTGGTTCCCGCCAGCAACTACATCCAACCAAACAACAACAACAACATCAATATCAACAAGGTCAAAAACAAGAACAACAGCAGCAGCATATATTTGAAAAAATTAGTCTTGATAATTGTCTTGGCTCTAATGTTCAACAACAAAACCAGTTTCAAATTCAACTACCTAGCAGCAGCGGGAGCATAACATTAGAATTGCTCGCTGATACATTAAATAAAGTGTACTCAGAAGTCGTTGCAATGAGAAGTGAGCACTCCTCTACGTTGTCGCTTATTCATTCGTTAAAAGAGGAGAACCATTACTTAAACCAACGAGTATTCAGTCTTGAAAGAGAAGTTAACTTCATGCAACAAGAATCGAGGGATAAAACTGTTGAAATTATGGGTGTCTCGTGCATCGAAAATTCTAATGTGTTAACAAGCGCTCTTAAAGTTTTTACTGTTGGTGTTGGAGTCCAAGTTAATGCTGAGGTGATTGATAACTGCTACGTAAAGAACATTAAAAATAATCTAAATGGTGGAAGGGCTGGTAGCAAAAAAATTATTATTGTTAAATTCATGTCGTTACTGAAAAAAAAGAAATTATGAGAAAAAAAGGCTTTAATAGAAATAAGTTATCAATGAATATTTTTGGTGGTGCAGGCAATGAAAAAATCTTTATTAATGACAGCCTTAACTTTGATACAAGAAATGTGTTGAAAGCTGCAAACAAAATTAAAAGAGAAAAAAAATTTAAATATGTATGGGTGAGAAATGGAAGAGTACACATGCGAAAGACGGATGATGATAATTTTATTATAATAGATTCTGTTTCAGATTTATATGCACTTTAAGTATGGTATTAATTAATAATAGTCCTCTAAATGATTTTGATTATCCATGTTCTCGCATAAAATGTGACTCGTCCGATCTCATCTTTAACAGAGCTTATTCTAATAGAATTCTTATCATCCACCAAAATATTCGCAGTGTTAGGAAAAATTTTAATAATTTCATTGCACACATTAACTCTTTTGAAAATAAGCCAACTTTTATTTTTTTATCGGAAATTTGGATCTTCGCTGAAGAATGTTCTTTATATAGCATACCGGGTTATAGTTTTATAGCTTGCTGCAATAGTTCATACTCATCTGGTGGTGTGGCAGTTTTTGTTTTAAATCAATTAGCTGTTGAGCATCAATGTTTTAATCTCAATTCTTTGGATGCTCTAAAAATAAAATGTACTGTTCATAACTTAAAATTTACAGTGGTGTGTGTGTA
The DNA here is from genome assembly GCA_943735915.1 of Pherbina coryleti. Lineage (NCBI taxonomy): Eukaryota > Metazoa > Arthropoda > Insecta > Diptera > Sciomyzidae > Pherbina > Pherbina coryleti. The sequence continues at coordinate 101,603,488 of OX030948.1, read as the reverse complement.
CAAATTCTGCGCCATAAATGGTTCGAGTGATACTTTTTTAAACGATTTGGAAAGCCTTATAGAGGATGAAGTGAGCCATAACTTAATGCTTTTGGGCGATTTAAATTTAAACATTTTGAGTGACTCTGGTTACATAAATGATTATTTGTGTCTTTTATCATCGTACGGATTAAGTTCATGTATTAACTTGCCAACCCGTATTACTGATCAAAGCTCCACTTGCATAGATCACATTTTCTGTAGACTTGGTCTGAATGTTAATGCGTCTAGCGCTATTATAGATTTGCATATTACAGATCACTGTTTAACTTGTCTAAGCCTTGATATAGCTATCAGCAATGCAAAAAATGTTAGCGACTTTAATCATACAGTGAAAACTGATTTTGGTCTTTTGAATTCCTATCTGAGAGTAGAATCTTGGAATGAGGTTTATTATGAATATGACCCCAGCAAGGCTTTCTCCAGTTTCCTTTCAAAGCTTAACAGGTATATAGATATTTGCTCAAATAAAACTAGTAAACGCAGGTCTAGGTATTGTAAACTTAAACCTTGGATGACTGATAATTTGATTGAGAATATTGAAAAAAAGAAAAAGCTTTATAAGAAAATGAAGAAATGCCCTGATAATATTCAGATCATCCTTGAATACAAGACCTTGTGCATAAATATTCGGAAAGATGTTGAAAATTGTAAAAACTCGTATTACTCGGAAGAATTGCGAAAAGTCAGGGGTGATTCAAAGAAGGAGTGGAGATTAGTGAACGAGATTTTGCATCTGTAATCTAAAAATTAATGACTCAATAGTTAATAGTACATTTGAGGTTGCAGAGGAATTTAATAAATTTTTTTTCCACGATTGGTGAGAAAACTGTTGAAAAAAGTTGCCATAATAGTTCACTTTTGTCGTCAGTTTTTATTGATAATAATGTCTCAGCTAGTTTTGTTTTTGTACCTTTCTCGTCGTTTGAAATATACAATATTATTTGCAAGGAATTAAAGAATTCTAATTCTTCCACATCTGACTGTCCGTCAAGTTCTTTTATAAAAAAGATTGTTTTTAATATATCTGACATTTTGTGCCATATTTTTAATGATAGCGTTATAAAGGGTATTTTTCCAAGCAAATTAAAGGTTGCAGATGTTATTCCATTGTACAAAAAAGGTGCTAAAGACTCTTTAAATAATTATAGGCCTATTTCTTTATTACCAGTGTTTTCTAAAATTTTTGAGAAGGGTATGAAGAAAAGAATTTTGTCTTTTCTTGATCGTGTAAATTTCTTGTCGAACAAACAATTTGGCTTTAGAGCAGGTAAAAGCACTGAAGATGCGCTACTGAATTTCTGTACTGATGTCTATGAGTCTATGAATAAGAAAAAACTCACGGCTACTCTATTTCTCGACATATCTAAAGCTTTCGATACTGTAAACCACGATATTCTTTTACAAAAACTAGCACATAATGGCTTTAGAGGGTTTTGCCCTCTAAAGCAAAATCGTATCTGGCAAACAGACAGCAAAGGGTCAAATTTAAAAACTCTGTTAGCTCAGTAAGCAATATTTCCCTGGGTGTTCCACAAGGGTCAGTTTTGGGCCCCATACTCATCTTGATCTACATTAATTCGCTGTTTTCACAAAATTTTTACAGTACAATAACGGGTTTCGCAGATGATATGGCCTTTGTTTTTAGCTGTGACTCAATAGACTTGTTGTCAGCTTCTATAAATCGTGACTTACATTTGATTAGATGCTGGTTCTTAAGGCATAATATGGTTATTAGTGATAAATCGAAACTTCTGTTTTTCAACCTATTAGGAAATACAATTAATTCTGATAGATTTGTTTTGCATTCGAATTGTTGTTTGAGATATCCTATTAATTATGATGGAGTCTTCAATTGTGCTAATGATGTTGACTGCGCAAATGAGTGCTTCGAGATTGATCATGTAAAATCGTATAAATATCTAGGTGTATTAATCGACAGCAAGATGAATTGGCATGAACATGCTTCGAAATTAAAGAACTATTTACTTAATGTAAATAGATGTCTTTATTTGCTAAGTTTTTCGTGTAACTTGGATTTGCTTAAAGGTATTTATTATGGTTTATTTCATTCGAAATTAGAGTACGGACTGTGTTGCTGGGGTGGTACACATAACAATATATTGCAGCCTTTACGTATACTTCAGAAAAAGGCCATTCGAATTATTTGTAAGGTAAACAGGTATCAAAATAGTCTACCGCTATTTTGAAAAAATTTAATTTTGCCACTGAGGTATTTGTATATCTTTAAAATCTTAAAACTATTTTTTATAAGATCAGGGTACTTAAACAATAGATTTTCCCCTATCTACAATTTGCGAGTAAATGCAAGAAATTTGTCAATTGTTCCGCCACATTCACTGCATTTATACTTATTTTAGTTTTCTTCAGTAGCGCCTAGACTATTTAATAAACTTCCATAAAACATACGTGAAATAAGATCAAAAAATCTTTTCCTCAAGAGAGTAAAAGTTTGGCTTTTTCGACTGGATTGTGCTCAAGTTGAACTTATGTTAAAATTGCCTGGTTCTTAAGATTGTTTTTATTGTTCTAGTTACAAATATATACTATGTCTATGTCTTGTACAAAAAAAAAAAAAAAAAAAAAAAAAATTATTATTTCTGATGTATTATCTTTTTACTGTTACTTTACTGTTATGGATAAGTTTAGAGTACATATAAGTTTAGTTCTGGTTCAACACTAGCCATCTTGGCTACTGAATTCAGTACTATTACTTGCATTTCTTTATATTTATGTTAACCTTGTTTGTATATTATTGTGTGAAATGCATTGTACTAAAAATCAATCAATAAAATCAATCAAAAATCAATAAAAATTTTTGATTTATTTTGGGTTACATTTTTAATTTTGAAATCAATATTTGGGTTTTTAATTTTGAATTGCTCTACTAAATTTTTAATATTGATATTATAAACAACGATTGGGGGGCAAAATTTAGCCTTGGAGGGTGCTGCCAGAACGATAATGTCTGAACTAACCGCTTTTTTTTGAGATGTAGGTGCCGCTTCAAAAGTTATATCCGCCAGCGGGGCATAACGATTAGAAGATGAAAAACTTGATAAGTCAACAGCTTTCATTGTGCCTTTATTCGAGCGCTTGGTTCTCTTTTTAGCGATAGAACCTTCATCGTCAGACTCTGGCAACGGCGTATTATTGCAGATAGCATTATTGTAGACAGATGAAGACTACTCCTGGACAGGATCAAAATCAGTAATATCTTCGTGAGCATCCATATTAGGATCAATATGATTCGGATCACCCGGATCAATTTGATAATTGGACGCCATCACATCCAGCAATATTTATTTTAATAGCAATCAGTGTATTACCAATTTTATATATAGAAAATTGTAATAATTTATTCGATAAAAAAGTGTTTATTTTATATTTTTTTATTTAAGAGAAAATTTTTACAGACGTCTGCTTTATTCAAAGCTTACTCATCCCATTACATATTACAAAAAGGTATAACATTTCAAACAATTTTCAAAGAACAACAAAATGATAGTGAACTCAAAAACTTATTACAATTCCTAATTTTAAATTTAATCTCATACTTAAAAATATTCCACTCTTAAACCTCAAAATTTGGTGTGATGTTTCTGACTCCAAATCGCGTCCTTATATTCCAATAACTATGAGGACAATAATTTTAAAAAAACTTCACGGTCTGTCACATCCTGGAGTACGCCCAACAAGGAAATTAATAGTTAGTTAATATTTTTGGCCAAATATGAGAAAATAAATTAATACTTGGGTACAAAATTGTTTGGAATATCAAAAAGCTAAAATTATGATCTACACAAAATCCCCAGTACAAAAAATTAAAATTCCAACCGGTAGATTCGAGCATATTCATATGGATCTGGTGGGACCTCTTCCTGTCTCACGTGGATATTGATATTTGTTGACCGTCGTGGATAGATTCACACGATGGTCGGAAGCATTCCATTTACAAGACATCTCCACTCAAGCTATAGCAACAACTTTTGTTACCAATTACGTCTCAAGATTTGGAGTTCCTTTAGAGATAACTGTGGATCAAGGAACTCAGTTTACATCAAAACTATTTACAGCGCTCACTAAAATAATTGGCTCCCATAAAATTCACACGTCCGCTTATCATCCATAAGCCAATGGAATGGTCGAAAGATTTCATCGACAACTAAAATCTTCCATCATTGCTTGTAAAACTACAATGAACTGGACTGAACGATAACCTTCAATTTAACTAGGTTTGCGTACTGCTGTTAAAGAAGATTTGAAGTGTTCCCCATCTGAGTTGGTTTATGGCCAAACTCTAAGAGGTCCAGGTGAATTGATTATCCAAATTGATCACAAAACAACAACAAGAGAACGTTTTTCAGAAGCAAGAAGTAAAATTGTGCATCACTCTCAAAAAAAAATGAACTCAAAACATACAAATATCTTTTCGTTAAGGTCACTCAAAAAAAAGAGTTTAGAGGCGCCTTTTGAAGGTCCATTTCTCGTCGTATTGGGAAATGCGAAAGTAAAAAAAAAAAAATAAATAACTGGTCATTTCAGCCCTTGAAAGGACTTTGACCTAGCTTCTTACGATCAATTGTGTTGTGCGGTTTATTAAGTTTGTACACAATTGACCGAGAAATGGACCTACAGGTTTAACGCCGACTCCAAACGGCGATGAACGGAATGTTCTTATTCTCAAGAAGCCTTACATGACATTTTGATTACTCTCTGATGTTTGCCATTGTCTGCAGAGACGTGGCGGCCATACAGAAAAAGCATTTAATTTCAGAAATGAGAAAGTATTTCTAATTAAATACGGTAATATGATTCGGTCTGTTTCAATAGATTTACTTAAACCGGCATACATAGAAAATACACATATCAAAACAAATCCGCTAAAGAAGAGGCAAGTTACATTTAATATTATCTAGATACTTTGAAAACAGTTTTAAATGCTGTTCGTTTCACGGAAGGGGGAGCTGTATAGCGAATCTTTTATTATTAGAATGTTATACGTATTACAAATACTTTGCATAATATTAACTTGTTACTTTATATCATTTGTTTATTTTTGTATTTTAACACATGGTCCAATAAGTCCCGAGACTAACTACTAAATGGCACCTCTAACGAAATATCGATATAATAGTCCGATAGTTCCAATCTGCAAACAATACGTGTACAAATTTCATAACAATCTAATGTTTAGTTCAGAATCTGCAGTGATTTAAGTGACGCTACTGTTGATATTTTCAAAATAATGGATTCAAAGCAATTCCGTGTATTGATTTATCACTGTTTTTTATGGGAAAAAATTCCGTCCAAGCTGAGCAATGGCTTCGAAAGTGTTATTCGGACTCTGCTCCGTCAGAAGCAACCATTTGCCGATGGTATGCTGAGTTTAAACTTGGTCGTACAGACACAAATGATGCTGAACGTTCAGTACGCCCAAATGAGGCAGTTGTTCCACAAAACATAAGAAAAAGTACACAAAATGGTATTGGCCGACCGTAAAGTGAAGATACGCGAGCTAGCTGAGGCTCTGAAGATATCGAAAGGCAGTGTGGGAACAATATCATATTAACATTTGTCGGTGAGAAAGCTGCTTTCCAAATTGGTGCCGCATTTTCTCACACCGGACAAAAACAACAACGTGTCGATGATTCGAAGAGCTGTTTGGCACTGTTTACAAAGAATAAACATGAATTTTTGCGTCGGTATGTGACAATGGAGGAAACATAGATCCACTTTTACACACCGGAATCAAAACTGTCGTCAGCTGAGTGGAGAGCAACCGATGAAAGCAGGCCGGAAAGGTTATGGCATCTGTATTTTGGGATGCGCATGGAATTTTGTTCATCGACTATCTCGAAAAGGGTAAAACAATCAACAGCGATTATTATATAGCGTTGTTGGAGCGTTTGAAGGATGAAATCGCGAAAAATCGGCCCCATTTGAAGAAGAAAAAAAAAATTCTTATTCACCAAGACCGTGTCACAAATCGCTAAAAACGATGGCAAAAATCCAAGAATTGGGCTTCGAATTGCTTCCCTATTCACCGTTTTCGCCAGATTTGGCCCCCAGCGACTACTGGATCTTTGCTGACCTCAAAAAAATATTTGCCGGTAAGAGATTTGGCTCCAATGAAGAGGTGATGGCTGAAAATGAAGCGTATTTTTAGGCGAAGCACAAATCGTTCTACAAAACCGGTATTGAAAAGTTAAAAAAGCAGTGGAATGAATGTATTGCTCTTGAAGGAACCTATGTTGATGAATAAAGAAGAATATTTGCCAAAAAAAGTTTTTTATTCTTAGTCTCGGGACTTATTGGACCATGTGTTAAGTTTCATTATTCATTTTTGTGAGTCCAACATATTCATTAGAATTTTCAACGTTATACAATAAATTTTTTTGTATCGTTTATAAATGAAATGTGTGGCGTCCGTGGCATAGTTGGTTAAAGTGCGTGGCCTCTATGTCAACGAACCTGGATACCCGGGTTCGAATCCCAGCAGCGACAGAAAATTAATTGAATTAAAATTATTTTTCTGTACGGCCGCCACCTCTCTGCAGACAATGGCAAACCTCAGAGAGTAATCAAAATGCCATGTAAAGCTTCTTGAGGATGAGAACATTTCTTTCATCGCCGTTCGGAGTCGGCGTTAAGCCTGTAGGTCCGTTTCTCAGTCAATTGTGTACAAACTAATAACACGCACAACACAATTCATCATAAGAAGCTAGGTCAAAGTCCTTTCAAGGGCTGAAATGACCAGTTATTTATTTATTTTTTTTTTTATAAATGATTTTATATAAAAACTATTAAAAGTCTGGTCAACTTTAAAACGCACATTTTATTATAAGTTTTAATTTTAGATTACTTTAATTATGAATTCAGCAATAAATACACAACTCAGTCCCGACACATTACTGCTTGAGCCCCCAAAATTGTAGGATTTTTAATTTAGTTACTCCACCAATTTGAAACACTTTACTTTATTAAAGGTTTACACTCTTTATTTATAAAGTCAAATATCTATTAAATTTATTAGAATTTACAGTCCTTGTTTATAAAGTTTTTAAGTTATTTAACATCAAAAAGTTTCAAATATACACGAGTTTCAAATATACAAAGTTTCAAATATACAAAGTTTCAAATATAAAGAAAATACGTCCGATGTCGTGCGCGTAGAAAAACCAATTCGACTCCCTGTTCGTTCGCATTCTTCCTGTTGTCCTCGTTTCGTCCAGATTTAAATTGTCTGTCTGCTCTTCGTTAAATTTTTAGTATTTTCGTCTCGTCGCAAAAATTAACGTCGGAACAGGGTCCCCGTATTTTGTAATGTAATTTTAATAAGTCTGCCCACTTCTAGTCATATGTCAGGTCACATACAGTGGCGGACAAAAGTGGATACATAATTGAAAATTTTTGGTTAATTTGTTATAACTTTTTTTTTATTGAAGATAATAAAGAAATTATTTTTACATTGTGTACTTCAGATTATTTTCTCAAATTAATATAAAAAAATCAGTGCTTATTTTAATAAAAAACAAATTAAAAATTCAAATCTCATCGTAAAACGCATTTATCCAGTTTTGTCCATTTTTAGTTTCATTGTTTACAATGGAATTTACCGTTGCAATTGTTTTTGTATTGCCTTTCTTTTAATTTTTTATTTATTTGTGTTATTCTTAAGTTTTATTTGAGCATTAAAAAAGTAACAAGTGTTAAAGATCAGCTTAATATAAACCAAAATCAAAATGAAAAAAATTTCACTTCAAGTAGAGAATGAAATATTAAGATTAAGTGAACAAGGATATTCCTCTCGAAATATAGCAGTTAAATTAAAGATATGTATGTCACCGGACAGTTAATTTAGTAAGAAAACGCCGAAATTTTACCGAACCTATTAGTCGTGGTGGTCGGCCAAGATTGTTGTCTGATGGTGATGCTCGTTTGGTGGAACGATTAATGATGACAAGGAATGCCAGAACACCTAAAACTGCTGCAGAGGCATTGAACAAAGACGTAAGAGAACGCACTGTAAGGAGAGCTTTGCGTAAGATTGGATTGGTGTCTGCAGTTAAACAAAAAAAACCTGCCCTATCTGACAAGAACGTAAAGGCCAGGCTTAAATTTTGTAAAGATCACAAAAGTTGGACTATTGAAGACTGGAAAAGAGTTATTTCGTCAGATGAGACCAAAATCAATCGATTTCAGTCGGATGGTAAGGAGTATTATTGGCATCGGTCCAATGAGAGGGTTCAAAGGCACCAAGTTAAACAAACTGTGAAGCACGGCGGTGGGCATTTAATGGCGTGGGGCTGCTTCACATGGTGGAATCTTGGCCCATTGATGAAGATCGACGGAATAATGAAAAAGGAAGATTACCTTAGCCTCTTGCGTGACAATTTACCTGACGTCGTCGATGAATGCGCTTATCCAGAAGATGAGATTGTATTTCAACATGATGGAGATCCTAAGCACACAGCGATTATCGTCAAAAAATGGTTGGCTGACCAAAAATTCCAAACAATGCAGTGGCCTGCACAAAGCCCGGATTTAAATCCGATAGAGAATTTGTGGGCTATTGTAAAAAGAATGCTTTCCCACTACGAACGTGCTCCAACTAATATGGCCGAACTCTGGGAAAGAGTTAACATTGAATGGGCGAAAATTCCACACCAAACAATACAAAATTTAGTGGAAAGTATGCCAAAAAGAATTGAAAGTGTTTTAGCAAACAAAGGACTCTGGACAAAGTACTAATTTGTCAAACAACTTAAATGGACAAAACTGGATAAATGCGGTTTACGAAGATATTTGAATTTTTAATTTGTTTTTTATTAAAATAAGCACAGACTTTTTTATATTAATTTGAGAAAATAATCTGAAGTATACAATGTAAAAATAATTTCTTTATTATCTTCAATAAAAAAAAGTTATAACAAATTAACCAAAAATTTTCAATTATGTATCCACTTTTGCCCGCCACTGTATATGTATAGAATAATAAACTATATATACTTATACTTTTATATACTATTATATAAAAGGGTTCTCTCGGATTTTTATCGTTCAATCACGGGGTAACCGCTGAACCGATTTTAATAATTCCTTCACTATTCAATTGCTATAATAAGGGACACTGCTACTGGGTACTACGTTTTTGGTAAAACTTTGTATTTAATGATTTAAGAATTCATGTATTTTAATCCATGCTGCCATTGTATAAGCAGCACAAAATAACATCAAACAATAGCTTAAGCTCTTTGTTGAGAGAGAGAGAGAGAGAGAGCTGAAAGTTACCAACTCACCGCGCTGCCATCTTAAGTGGATAGTTACAGGATAGTTACACTGAGTTAATTTCTGCTGCAGTGTTGCCATAAGGTCAATATATCTTATTTATTTTGATTTTACTAAGATGAAACTCTTTTTATTTCAATAAGAAGCCACTCTTTTTATTTCAATAAGAAATAATCTCAAATTAAATAAAATTAATTAAACCTATTTGATTCTTGAGTTTATTTAGAGTATGTTTTCATATAAGGCTTATGCTCGCAAGTAACGCTGGGTACGGGTTTGCTAGTACTTTTATAATCAATACACATATAAAATACACATAAATATGGATGCAAAATATCCTAATATGATCAGTTTTTGACAAATATTTGATATAATATTTAAAAAGAAAAATTATATTGGTATCAATACATAAACAATTTTCTGAAAGTTTGTTTATTTGTTTGTCTTTTCGATATATTAAAAGCGCTAAATTTTTTATATTGCTCTATTCATATATTTAACATCCACCAAGGTTTTAAATTTATTCTCAACCATACTTATAAAGTAAAAATTGCTAACCTAAAATAACACAAAATTTATTTAAAAAAAACCCATTATTCGAACATTAAAAACATTCACGTTTCTTAAAGTGTTTTTTAAATTTATTTGTCTAAAAGCTTGGACAAAGGTCGTTATATTAAAAACTGAGGATTAGAGTACAATAAAATTTCCGAGTGAAACCGGGTATATTAGCTAGTTATCAATAATTAAAATATGGGACAACCTCGGTTTGGGCGACTAAATGCAATATAAACTGCGTTTTTGTTAATATTTTAATAATAAACATATGGTGTTCTAAAGTGACTTACACCTGCTTCAAGAGAGTTTATATTCTAAATTAAAAAATTATGTTTTGAAATTAATGGCCCGTAGTCATAGAGTCCATCATAAAAGCTGACTTTAGTTAGTAAAATGCTACAATAAAAAAGCCAACTTTATTTTTTGTGTTGTCATAGTCAGTTTAGTACATGGTGCTTACTAACAACGACGTTGTCAATCAGTGAATATGCAGAAATGGCAATGCTGTAATATTGACGATGACATGCTGGGGCGAAAAATATCGTTAATGAATATATTTTATCGAAATGAATATATTTTATTTTTTAAACTTGATAATTATACAACAAAATGTAGTTTTGTAGTTAGAAATTGTGAAACATATGTTTTAAAAGACATTCTATGTTTTTATATAAAGTAAAAGACGTAATTGATGTGAAATGCTGTTCTATTAAAACGATATTACCGCTTATCGATTAAAACAACATCCGTCTTTAGGATACATTCATAAATCAGCTGATCTATGTTGATTATTTGAAATAAAGAGCTGAAACATGATTGAGGAGGAAGCAATAGTAAGTAATTTTTAAATATTCCTGTAATTGTTTGTTTAATTAAAACTTTCTTCTATAGGCAAAGAAACGCGAACATAATTGGGCTGCATCCGAGAAAGACTGCTTAAGAGATTTGGTCAATGGGCACATCTCTGTTGTAGAAAATAGGCAAAATAACCTCCAGATGATAAAGTTGAAGAAAGATGCCTGGAAAGCCATTAGAATGGATATGGTAGCCACAGGTTTTGATCGCGATGTGCCCAAGCTAAAGCAGCAGTGGATGCGCATGAAAGTAAACGCGAGGAAAGCAGTTGCGCAAGTAAGAAGGGCGACTGCAGCGACAGGAAATATTGTGGATATCCCAACCTTGGACGAAGGCGACATGCAAGTCCAGTCGATGATAGCGTATGACTTTGAAGAGGACACGATACTCATCGACAGCAACACTCTAACGATGCCGACTAGCACCTCTTGCATCCTGAATGAATTTGAAGAGCAAGACGAAAATGAAGCACCTTGCAGTAGCGCTCTCCACACCGGATCTTCTCCCAAAAAACTGGTCACGGAATTGCGAAGCCTTCCAAGGAAAAATGCCTCCAAAACGGATGTCATCAAGCAGAGACAGAATCAGATTGCAAAAGAATCTGGCAATGATGACGTGCTTCATATTCTAAGAGTGCAGCAGCTCAAGGCAGAAGTTTCGCATCAGGCTCGAATGCACAAAAGAGAGGATGAGCTGATGGACCTGAAGTGCCAACTGGTTTGCCTCCAAATAAGAAACGAGGAAGCCAAAAAAGCAATTGATATATGTTTTTTTTATATATAAGTATTATTTAAGTTATTTAAGTGAACGATTTTTTGTGATGCCGTACCTGAAGTTTTGAAAGGCTGTTTTTTTTTGCTTTTTATTTATTTTAAATTAATTTTTTTTAACTTTGAAATAAATATGTACATACATATGAATAGAGTTTGGGTTTTACTTTAGTAAAAAAAAATAAGTCAAAAATATCTATTAATAAATGCAGTTCTGTATGCTCGCCCAGAGTTCGAAGTGGTTTCTAGGGTGTCTCTGCTTTCTGCAATTGATACTTCAGTATTAGTAGAATACATATTCAAAACTAAGGAAATATTTTTTAATGTGATTGATTTTGCAGGTTTTAATTCAAAGTATAGCACTCACATGAAAAGTTTCGTTCTTTGGCAATGTTATGAAGCACAGCAACAGCGACAACAACATGTTTAGCTGTATCTAGGTCAACCCTCAACCTCTCAAAAATTGAACGAAACTTAGATTTGATCTGTCCATTCAGGCATTCTATTTTGGAACGTGTTGCAATGTGGCTCCTATTATATCTAAATAAACATCATTATAAAAAAATATATTTAAGAAATTCTTTTTTATAAATTCCACCTTTCTTCTTTTGTTGTGGACGGATTTCTAACTGGAGTCAAAAGTATGCATGAATTAGGGTTACCTGCATCTCCGACTAGTACACCGTTATGTTCAGATTTGCTTTCCAACAAACGAGTTTTCAGCTGACAGTTGTCCCAAATTCGAGCGTCATGCCTAGAACCACGTGATCTTGCAACGATATCAAGAATCTTGCAATCTGCATCACAAACAATCTACGAAATGTACGTACGTTATAATCGCATTTGCATATAATATTATGGCGCGTATACCTGAACATTTAGAGAATAGTATCCCTCCCTATTTAGAAAATGACCTACCAAAGTTGGGCCCACATTTTTTGAAGGACATTTAATTCGCACGTAGGTGCAGTCGATGGCTCCGATCACTGTAGGAAATTGAGCTAATCGGTAAAATTTGTTTTTTACAGCAATCATTTCATTTCTGCTTGGAAATCGAACAAAGTGCGGCAGCAACATTGCAATCCTTTCGGATATTTCTTTTATTATCCTTCCAATAGTATTCTGGGATAGACCATGCAGATCACCTATAGTACAGCAATATTTTTATAATTTTATTAAGAAAATTTAATTAAACTTTATTAACATACCAACGTCACTTTGATGGACATTTCTTCCTAGAAATCTAAGAGTACATAGAACTTGTGTGCTCACCGGTACCGGGAGACCTCTGTTATTTCTTGGGTTTTCTATATTTAAAGCTGTAATAATAAATTCCACAGTGGCTTTGTCGAACCGATACCGTGAATAAAAATCACTGTCGTGTAATTCAAACGGATTTGTTCTGTTTTTATAAATTTTTGGACGCCTAAGCAATGCACCATCATCAATGATGTTAAAATCCCGTTCAATACGATCAAAACGGTTCATTTTTTAATTAAATTGAGGTTTTTCCAAAAAAAGAATTACGTTTGAACGCCAAAAATGTACATTTAGAATTATTTTGACAGTTTGCTAAATGGTTTAGTAACAGCTTTTCGTTGCTCTAACTTTTAAGCCGACTCTAAGCGAAAAAGCCTGCTCTAACTTGACTATGTTATAACTTAGATAAAGTATACTTTAAATTAAAGTATCCTCTAACTTGTTTAAAGCCGACTTTAATTTAACTATGACCAATATCCAATATCAATATATGACCAATATCTTTTTGTCCACATCTTCCAGTTGCTATATTCAGCTGAATCCATAATATTTTAAAATTAATGAAGAAAATAAAATTAATATAAGTCATTTAGAGCCACCGCACACTACAGACTTTTAATCGGCTGATAGTTTGATTTGTTTTCATGTGGGCATGGAGTCTTATGGAAGTGCGCACACCTAGCGATTGAATCAAACCCAACTAAAAAATCAAATGGGATATCAGATTTCCACTTTATTTTAAAGTCTGGCAACTATCTGCAGACTGCCAAGTGGGTATGGCGTGCTATGGAAGTCCGCACACTAGCCGATCAAATAGTTTGCCAACTGGTGGACATTTTGTTTGTTGTTGTTGTAATTTTATTTTTCGTTGAAAAGTGCTGCTTTTTGCAGTATGAATGGGGATAATTTGCCTTTTGCAGGCAATAGTTGGCTTGTCAGTTGCGGTCAATCAAGCATAAAACTTGCGGCCGACTAAAAGTCTGTAATGTGTGGCGGCTCTTATAGTATGAATTTGTATGTTTATTTTTGGAATGTTTATATAACTTATTTTCAACCTAAGCAATACTTAGTACTACAGTACTAGAGTACTAGAAATACAATACTAGAGTACTAGAAACAGTATCAAATCTCGTTCCAAATGCAATGAGGCTCATTCCTTTGTAAAATTATTTTACAAAAGGAAATGCTTTACTTACTTGGTGATGAGTTATTAGGCAATTTTACCTTAGCCACCGTCAAGTCAAGATCGTCACTAGTTAGATCTCGGAATCTGTTAAAACAATATAAGAATCGAGGTGTTCAATAATTTAAAATTTTTTGTTGAGAACAATGGATTTAATAAAATTTTTATTATTATTCTTAACTTTCTTAGTACTATTTGACCCTAGTAGATCGTAGTACATGTACGTTCGCGAAAATAGTATGTTTATTAAAGCTGTAGTTCTGCCTTTAAGATACGTACAAATGTGATACCTTTCAAACTGGAATCAGTTTTTCTTCAGACTGATTTATATTTTCAGGAACTTTGGAATAGATGACTATTTGCAAGTTAACTTCCCGGAACGAATTACAAAAGATGATATCAAGCTCTCCATTAGATGTTGATCATTATAAGCAAGGCACACTATGGCGTACTAGAAATTTCAATAAATATACATTATTAATAATAATTATACATATATAAGCTTAGTACTTTATTTATTTATTTCATTTAAAGTTCAGAAATTCAATTACAAACAAAGAATCTAAATGTCACAAAAAATTGTCCTCAATCAAGCAGTAGACAGTTGGACTCACACTTTCACATTAACTTTTAGCGCTCTTGCAAACCTCTAGCTTTCTCATACTGCTGACTTCTAATATTATACCCCCATCCGTACTGGGGGTATAGAAAAGTATATTTACTCTTGATCAGTATCACTACCTGAGTCCATTTATATAGTAACTCGTTTCTGCAAATTTTCTCACTGCAGTTCTCATTGCATTTTCTCACTTTTTGTGAGATAGATAGATAGATAGCAAATAGATGACTATTTGCAAGTTAACTTCCCGGAACGAATTACAAAAGATGATATCAAGCTCTCCATTAGATGTTGATCATTATAAGCAAGGCACACTATGGCGTACTAGAAATTTCAATAAATATACATTATTAATAATAATTATACATATATAAGCTTAGTACTTTATTTATTTATTTCATTTAAAGTTCAGAAATTCAATTACAGACAAAGAATCTAAATGTCACAAAAAATTGTCCTCAATCAAGCAGTAGACAGTTGGACTCACATTTTCACATTAACTTTTAGCGCTCTTGCAAACCTCTAGCTTTCTCATACTGCTGACTTCTAATATTATACCCCCATCCGTACTGGGGGTATAGAAAAGTATATTTACTCTTGATCAGTATCACTACCTGAGTCCATTTATATAGTAACTCGTTTCTGCAAATTTTCTCACTGCAGTTCTCATTGCATTTTTTCACTTTTACGTCATTATGACGTCATTTTCACTTGCACTGACTCTGTAATAAGATGAGAAAAATCGGTGACTCGTCGCTTGTTTCGATTCTACTTTCGTAGGAATTCAATAGCCGAAGTGTTTTTGAAAGCTAAAATATACAATTCGAGTCGATGAAAGTTCTCTCTATATTCTAACTTGGTGAGAAAAAGAAGAATAACAAAGAATAATAACAATAAAGAAATACAACTTCAAGTTCTGATAGCAGTAAGCGTTGTGATCGACGTTCGAAAAATGAGCATAAGTTAAGGCTATGTCTAAAAGTATCATACGATCAAGGTTTACCTTGACAGGGTGCATCAAAAGTAGATAAGAACTCTAGTTACAAATGGAAAGCGTTCTCTTTGAAAAAAAAATTCCGGTTAATTTTCTAGGCAAAATTGGCACTTAAGTAAGACTTAAGTAGCTAAGTGGATCACAGTGAAAGTCATGCAAGACTAGTGATGAGTTGGTGTAGCGGCCAATACAACAGTCTGTCTGGTCTGCTGTATGATTTGCTCTATACCGAGCTGTTGTTGTTGTTAGTTCTCTTCTTCATTAACATACTTGGCCTACAGCTCAACAATTTATTTCAATATAATTAAATGAAAAGGTCATATTAAATTTAATTCAGAGAAAAATTTTTGTTTATTTGTGCAACAGTATTTTTCAATGAAGTTGTGGAAATGAATGTATCCACGTTACAAATACTTCTACCAGGTACAAGACATCAACTTAAACTTGTTCATGTAGATCAGTGGGGCCCAAGAAATTTTAAGCGCGGACCAATTCTTAAAAACAAAAAAACAAAACAAAATGTTTCTCATCGTTGCATTTGGCAAAAAATCAAACAAAAAAAAAGAAACAATTACAATGCAATAAAATCAAATGTCCTGAAAAATAGATCGACACACAAGTAACGGGACAATTAGCAATTTTTGGCTTTGCATGCATTTGTTTTTGTAAAGTTCGCTGGGAAATGTGCTGGGAATTGTGCACTGAACGAGTGCAGTTTGTGTTGTTGTTTTTTGCAGGCGTTCTTTGATTTTGGCTCATCGTAAAGACAAAATTAAAATAGAAAAAAATTAGTATCAAGCGCCATACGGGACACTACGTGGTCATGTTTGATATCTATATAAATAAAAATCAAATGTCGTTCGTTGGTAATTGTATCAGTTGAGAACGGCTGGACCGATTTGGATAATTTTTTTTTTTTAAATGTTCGTAATAGTCCAACTAAGGTTTTTATGGAAAGAAAACTTTACCACGCCCACTTTTACGCCCTCTTTTTTGATTTATCTAAAATCGGAAAACGGCTACACCGATTTGGCTAATTTATTTTTTAAACGTTCGTAGTAATCCATTTTAAGTTTTTACTGAAGAAAAATTGACCACGCCCACTTTTTTGATATCTATACATATAAAAAAAGGAGTTTTGTGTGTAACTATGCAATAGACTCCTAAACTATTCATCCGATTGGCATGAAAATTTGTGTATAGAAGTTTTTTGGTACGATGCGAGTTTGTGGGCTATCAATTTTTATCCACCTTGAACACCAGAAAGCGCTCTAGCACAAATTATTTACAAAACTACCTAAAACTCACAAACCGCCCATGCGATGAGAATGAATTGGTACATACGGGTTTTCAGATACGATGAGTTTTTCAGCACTATCATCTTTGATCCACCTTGGACACCAGATGGTGCTGTAGTACAAATTTTTACAAAATCGCATATTTTTAGTGATTTTCTTAGGTTACATATGCAAATATTTTCAAAATATAAAATACTTCTTAAATTAAGTAAAATTAAAAAAATTTCCGTTATTTTGACATCAAAAACATAAACATATCTTGAAAACTATGAAAAATTTTATTACAACCATATATATAATGCAACATCGTTGCTCATAAATGAGAAAAAAACAATCAGAAATTTAATTTTGTGACTTTCGATTCAAATATCTCCGCTGCTTTTTTATACATTTTGTTAAATTTTTTTTTACTTAAAACTTCATCAAAGTACTATGAAAACCTTATTGCAAGAATATCGTTAGTTGAGTAAATATATTTTATATGTTTTTTTCTAAAAAGGTCTGAAAGATTGGAGTTTTCCTCAAAAAAGGCTAAAAAATTGTTTTTGTTGTAAAAATAATTTAAATTCAAATTCGCAAATTTTCAACTCGATTTAAAAATTACAACATTTATAGGCAAAAATTAAAAACCATTTTTGTGATTAAAAACAAAGCCTTGATTTTTTCGACCAACATTTTTTTTCCAAAATTGTGTTTTTATATTTTTGCAAAAATATACAAGCTAAAAAATTAATTTATTAGAAAAAATTATCTTAGTATCTCTTATCAATCAGAAGTTATAGTCAATAATCTTTATCCAACATATATATACAAAAAGAAAAACGCTGTCTGTGTGATGGTTGGAAACTTCATAATTACTGAAATGGAATTACTTCAAAATAGAGCTGAAATTTTGGAAGTATATTTTTTTGAAGTACGAGATGGCTTAAATTTCTGTCACACCCTTTTTTAACGCCCACAAATCAATAAAAACATTTTTATTGGCTACATTTTGGTAATTTAGTTTGTATGCTCACTGTCAACAGCTGTACTAAAACTGGGTAATGTCCATCTACTAGAATACTGGGATGGGCATTATATAAGGGTGTGGCTACTTATATACAAACTCAAAATGGAGTTACTATTTGGTGATCTCCTGCTACTGGGAAAATAACGGTCAGTGGAAAATGATAGTGGTGTCAAACTGAGTTTAAGAAAAGTTTTGAATACACCTATTATGTTCCCATATAGTTGCAGGGTGCAGCAACGCGCGCCGGGAAAAAGCTAGTAGATTATAAATATATTATTAACACAATATTATATGTACTGCAATGTATATATTATTGAATATAAAAATAAAAAAAAAATAAACTGGCCATTTCAGCCCTTAAAAGGGTTTAGACCGAACTTCTTATGATCAAATTGTGTTGTGCGTGTTATTAAATTGTTGTACACAATAGATCGACCTACTTGTTTTATGCCGACTCTGAACGGCTAATGTGGATGTTCTTTAGAAGCTTAAAATGTCATTATTTACCCTCTGAGGTTTGCCATTTTCTGCAGCGAGGTGACACCGAACAGAAAAATAAATTCAATTGAAGTAACTTTCTGTGTCAGGTCCAAATTGAACCAGGGTTCTCTGGCGTATGGGCCACGCACTCTATCCACTGCGTCACGGCCGCCGCCGATTATTGAATATATGGTATAAACTGAAATATTTCATATATGAGATTTATTCCATGATATTTGTATTAGGCTTGGGCATTTTAGTTCACCACAAAGATCGCTCTTTTTAGTTCCATCGTATGTAATGAACTACTTCGTTCATTTAGTTCTTTTAGTTCGTTCGTTCATTTTGTTCGTTGCATATTTTATTTCGTTTGTTCTCTTAGTTCGTTAGTTCTTTTAGTTCATTCGTTCTTTTAGTTCGTTAGGTCTTTTAGGTCGATTGGTCTTTTAGTTCGTTTCGTTTACTCGTTCATGTACAGGTTCATTACCAAATGAAACAAAATTGGTTTGAATATGTGATAGCCATCAAATTCAACATTTCTATTAGTGCAGACACAAAAAGTCTCAAACTTAGTCTTAAACCAAGGATTGAAACCATAGCTTGGTAAATTTAGTTATTTTTGACCTCGTTCGTTTTGTTCCTACTCGCTGCAATATCAATTGAACTAAAATGAACTAAAAGAACGATAAACACAGAACTAGTTCACATAGTTCATGAGTGGGAATCGTTCAATTGAACTAGTTCGTTCATGAACTACCCAAGCCTAATTTGTATCATTGCATTAAGCAACCATATTAATGAATACTCGGATGTGTGCATAAGGTTTGTGTATTTAGTAGCAATATTACTAAGAGTCACAAGTGTTTAACCACCAAAATGACTAATTGTCAGAATTCGTACATATTACCTCAATCAACATATTACCATTAAAAAAAACTAAATAACCATACGCAATTATTTTTGATACGAGAGCTTTAAGCCACACTCGGTCAAACACCCAAGAAATATTCAGAGCAAGAAGCCTGCTCTCACCGAAGAACTGTACACAACAGTTCCATTATTCAGTGAGGAATGCCAAAAGATCCCCAGTAGACGGGCCTTACGGAAGGCATATCGACGGTCACTGAGAAAATCGCTGCGCTCTAGATAATTCATAAGGTGGAACTTGATTACACTCTCCATGACTTTGGAGAGCGTAGAGCATATCGCAATGGGTCGGTAGTTCACAGGGTTCGTGACATCACCCTTCTTAGAGTATCTAAGCCTCATCTTAGGCTGAACATTTGCGACCTTCCAACA
The DNA here is from genome assembly GCA_943735915.1 of Pherbina coryleti. NCBI lineage: Eukaryota > Metazoa > Arthropoda > Insecta > Diptera > Sciomyzidae > Pherbina > Pherbina coryleti. The sequence goes on along the minus strand of OX030948.1, from coordinate 101,583,812 downwards.
ATATGGAAATACTCCTGTCCTGTAAGAAAGGACTTTCTACACTGTAAGGTCGAGCCAGTGTAGAAAAACACATTTTTAGCACAATTGGTGGACCATCAGGGCCAGAATATTTGTTAATTTTGAGGTTTGCAGGGACTTTCTGCAAACCTTTCTGCAACTGCTCTCGTCGGAAATAGGAAATAGCTTAAAGAAAGAGCTCACTTTATTGTTGTTGGAACAATTTGTACAGATATTTTTGGTTGTTGTTTTCTTTGTAGTATACGCAGTAAAGAAAACAAGTTTTAGAAAAACTAACGGAAAATATCGTAAAAAAAACTAGCAAATGAGTATTATTCTCTGGCCTATAAAGTTTTGGTACAATGTTTTGTAGACCGATAAGTTTTTTCAATTCTAGGGGTCTTTTGGAAAAAAATGCATGCAACTTTCTCAAAGTCCAAAAAGTAAGGCAGTGCAGCCCTTACGTTAATAAATAATTGTGTGTAATGACGCCAGTAAAGAGTGTGTAAATACTTATGACGCCAGAGAGTAATTATCATTTACTATTTTATTTTGTGATATTTATCGTAAGGTTTGCTAATTTTTTTTTTTATTACTTTGCATACTGCAACAACAAAAAAAAATCTCCGCAAATTATTTCCAACAACAATAAAGTGAGCACTTTCCTTAAAACATATAAAAAGATAAGCGATGTGTAAATAGTTTTGACTAGGGCTGTATTGGCTATAGTGGCTGGTTGGTAGCCAGGATTATGGAATTTTTTGCAAACAATCCAGCCAATAGGTTGGCTTTATCAGCCGAGTCAGTGAAAACTTGGTTATCCTTTAAAAGAATAGAAACCGACGATGTGATTTTTAACTCTCTTAACGAATGACCGAAATTTTTTGCTTCCTTAAGGGCAGATAAGAATCTGATCTCTAATGCGAGATTCGTGAAGAAACTTTTCGCGTTTTAAAACTGCATTATAGCGATTCCTAGCGTCAATGCGAAGATTTCTAGTATTAACATTCTTGTTAGAACGCCATTTCTGAAAGGCTTCCTCTTTGGAACTGACTGCAATCCTGCAAGTCTCATTAATCCAGGAGTGGTCTTTTGGCTTAATGCTTCTCATTTTATTAGGGATGAACGACCGCATGCCCAAGAAAATAATTTCTTGTACCATAAGAGCAGCATTTACATTTCTATCAGCGAAACATAATATCCAATTAAAATTACGGTAAAAATTATTTAACACAATTCAATTTGCTTTTCCATGAAACCAAGCGATCCTCTTCGGGTTGCTTCGAATTGCCAAGTGGTACGTTGACACCCAAATTATATTTTTCATGATGCGAAGTCAGAAAAAGTTCTAGGACTTTGGGGCTTTGCAGACCAACTCAAGAATGAAAGTTAGTTCCTTCACTAGTTGAGTCAGATGGTTCGATTCAGCAAAGAGCTCAACATATTGTCCTTCAGGTGTTTTTGGCTTGAGTGACATAATAAATTGTGGATACTGAAATCGCCAGCAACAACGATCTCGCTGTCAGGGAACATCCCCAAAATGTGCGTTATTGAATCAGAGAGAGAGTAAAATTTCTTAAAAGTGGACTCCCTCCTTAAATTCGGACTTCTATACCCGTAGCAAAAGTGCTTCAAGTGCCAGCGAACCCTGAACTTCACCCACAAGGAATAAAACTCCGGATCGGTAACGCCCAGACTCTGCTCGCACTGATATGCTACATCAGTTCTTATAAAAAGAGCGATCCCTCTATGCAGAGAAAGCAATGGCAGTAAGCGATGCTCAGGTGTATGAAAATCCAGTGGATCTGCATCTTCGCTTACCTGGGTCTCACTCAGTGCTACTATTTGAGACCTTTTAAGAGTACAATATGCATTAACCGAGAAAAAATTCGTCGTCAGAACATGCTCATTGCAAAAATCTATACGAAAATGATCCGACATTTTCTTACAGTGTAAATTTTAAAACAAAAAAGGTATATGGGCAATTAGTTACAACTGCAAAGAGAGTAACACCGAGAGCATAAGCGAAAAGTACAGAGGCAAGTGTTATGCCTTGGCCTCAGCACAATTTTGCTCACAGTGCAACCTCAATTACAGTCGCAACTAATCGGAGAGGATGGAGGAATAGACGGACACGAAAAAAAGAATAACTTACGCAGCGATGAGCATAGAAAAGCCCCTCGCATGGTTAGTAAAAAATCATATTTTATTCCAGCGATGTTGTTGCTGTTGGCAAAACTGGTCTGATGCTTGTTGTTGTTGTTATGCAGTGAATCTACACTGCATTTTATTTTTTTTATTTTGTATTTATTATTTGTATTTGTTAGGAGCACATATGTTGTTTGTAAACAATTTTTTTAGTTTTGATAGACATTTATTAAAGCTTTTAAATAAAAGATAATTCATTGAAACTAATTGTTGAGCTTGAGGCCAAATGTGTTAATGAAGAAAACAACAACAACGGCTCTGTACAGAGCAAATTATACAGCAGACTAGAAAAACTGTTTCGCTGGCCGCTACACCAACTCATCAGTAGTCTTGCATGACTTTAACTGGGATCCACTCAGTTACTAAATTTGCTAGATTTTGACTATTGTCGAGAAAATTTCTAGGAATTTACTTTTGGCTGAGAGAACAGAAAAAAAAGTTAATTCAATTATTAACACAAAACACTCGACGCAGAAGGACAGACGGAATGATAGCACATAAACAAGCAAGGACTATTGACCGACACGTCCATATCCCTTGAATATACGATCACCAATCCAACATCAACGCGATGTTGCGTTCGCAACTTTGGGTTCACATGGGCAACACCTACAAAAACAACATACACAGTTTGACAATTAAATAGCCGAACTTTTAATTTAAATCATAGAAAACGTAGAGCCATCTACATATATGTTGTTATAAAGATACATCTATCCTTTCAAACGCACCTAAGTTCATGCAAATCGGTTGGCAGGTTATAAAATTACGTGCGTTTTAATGACCACAGTTTTTTACGTTTGTGGCGTCCGTGGCGTAGTTGGTTAAAGTGCGTGGTGTCTATGTCAAGGAACCTGGAGACCCGGGTTCGAATTCCAGCAGCTATAGAAAATTATTTGAATTAAATTGATTTTTCTGTACGACCGCCACCTCTCTGCAGACAGTGGCAAACCTCAGAGAATAATTAAAATCCCATGTAAAGCTTCTTGAGAACAGAACATTAAGTTCATCGTCGTTTGGAGTCGGCGTTAAACCTGTAGGTCCGGTTCTCGGTCAATTGTGTACAAACTTAATAACACGCACAACACAATTGATCATAAGAAGCTAGGTCAAAGTCCTTTCAAAAGCTGAAATGACCAGTTATTTATTTTTTATGTTTATTTAGTTTTTTACGTTTAGTCGTAAAAACATAATGGAGCAAAACGCAAATAATAAATTTTGTTTTACACTTAGAAAGAAATTCGCTGAGACATACGAACTGAAGAAAAAGAATGTATGGTGATGATTGTATAGGGTAGAGCGAGAATGATTTGACAAAATAAAAAGCATTTCCTTAGTTTTTAGGCAAACTTAAAAGTATATCTATACCGTAGTAAGGGGTATGATTGCATCATTATTTGACATTAAATCAGAATTTAATTCAATATTGTATATATTATACTTTTCGAAATAATTGTGTTTGTTAGAGTATAAATGTTCGTCAAATCCTCATACTTATCAAGAGGATTTGATAAAGCCTTAGGAGAATTTGACAGCATGAAGGAGGATTTGACATAGATATTATTTCAAAGAAACTACAAATATATTTTTAATTCTTATTGAAAAAGTTTATTTTAAGTGGGATTGAAATACTTTCTACACATAACTAATTCATCATCGTTAGTTGCATCAACTAAGGATTCAGCAAACGTTACGACCTGCAAAATTTACTATAAATTGAATCTTTCCTTTGCGTGTAGATGTTCCTGGCAATTGTAATGGATCTGGATGTTTGGCTACCAAATCGGTGAGCAGGGCCAGTTTAATGTCCTCGACTACAGGCTGGTAGAAAATGCATGTATCATTTTGCCTTCTAAAGTATTTTATTGTATATGATAAGCAACTATCTTTTGCAACAGCTGTTACCAATCCAGCGTAAAAAAATTCTTTTTATTTCCAAACTTAATGAGGACATATTCCCCGCAAACGGCAACAATTTATCTCTCAACGGCTCTTTTTCTAGAGTATCAGTAGAGATTCTTGACTTTTCAGCTGGACGACCAATTTTATTTTTAATTTTGGAAGCGGACGAATGCTCTCTGGTGTGCTATGAGGCATTTCAACATCCGAAGCGATTAGTGCATTGCACCTTAAAGAGATCGTAGAAGATCTATCTACAGTTAGAAGATTCAAAGCACAAGCAGTAGGTCCGTCGTTAGACTTCTCTTCAAATTTTTCTGCTTCACTAAACTCGCTACCATCAAAAATTTTGCTATTAAAAGGGTAAATCCCTGTAGACGAAAATCCTTTTGTAATATTCTCAGGGGAGAGTGATTTCAGAAATGGGTTAACCGAAAGTCCCGGTATATTATATATATATACAAGTATACACATACAAGTATACTTAAGAGTAACATTAAATGTTTCCGCCTTACAAAAAGAGGTGTGGATGAAGCAACACTAAAAAATGTAAACTTTAAAGTAGAAATAGCAAGTAGCGACTATGATAAAGTTTATAACTCAGAGTTGTGGCCTGCTAATGTACGTGTACGGCCGTTCACTTCTTCTTTCTTACAGCCGGAAGGGGAAAACGTGATAACTCGTTAACACTGCATTCTTCACAACATTCATCGCAAACTCAAAGCACTGCTCATTAGCCTACCTTGCAGGTGCTTAGATCCACCCTCTTACCAGCTCACCATAGTTTTTCGACAGCTCCACGCAATGTTATGAACGCAACCCAGATGACTTAATATTCGCTTTACTATCAAAATACGAGTGGTATGCGAACTAAATCCTCGCAGTTCTTGAGATCATCGTCTCTGCATGAATATGATTTTGTGGTCATAACTGAAACATGGTTGCACAGGGATATTTCAAATGCAGAATTTTTTGATGAGCACTATATTGTCCACCGATGCGACCGATGTCAAATTTCTACAGGACGTGAAAGGGGGGGAGGGATACTTCTAGCTATTAAGGCGTTTTTAAATAGTAAGTTAATAGCTTTGCCAGTAGTAGATGGTAGTATAGAGCAAATGTGTGTTAAGGTTAATTTTGAGGGATCGAAATCTATTTACTTTTTGTTGTCATATATCCCATCAAATAGTGATATAAGCATTTACCAAAAACACATTGACAATATCAAATTTGTTGTTAATCAACAGGTTATTTTATTAGGTGACTTTAACATGTGTAATATTTTATGGTCTTTGGAAGGGAAAAAGCTAGTGCCATTAAATATAAAATCTGAAACTGATTTTGTAATATCCTTCTTGCTATCGAATGTGTTTGAACAAATTAACTTCGTCAAGAACGATATTAATCGAATACTTGACCTTGTGATATAAAATCCAAATGTGATCTAAATTTGCAGCCTATTTCGTTAAATACAGTTCATCATAAAGCGTTGCATATATCTTTTCAATTTTATAACTTTAATATAAATCCTATGTATGCTAATTACTATCGCGATTTTTCAAATGGTAACTTTTTCTCAATTAATGAATACCTAGGCTCCGTTGACTGGTCAGTTCTAAGTGCTCTATCCGATCCGAGAGATATTTATAATATAATATGTGAAAAATTAAGATTTCAATTTCTGAATTTGTTCCTTTAAAACGCAGCAGTTCTAATAGCAAGCCTCCATGGTTCAATGCCAGGTTATTAAATATAAAAAATAAAGCTTTGAAAAAGTTTAAGAAAACTAATAGTGAATCAGATCGTTTGTACTTTGTTCGTGTTCGTAAGGAATTTGATTTTCTCCACAGCTTTCTATTTAAACAATATATGTATAACATCGAATCTAAACTCAAATCTCATCCTTCAGCTTTTTGGGACTTTGTAAATACGAAGCGGAAAACGAATGGATTTCCGTCAAGTTTAGAATACTTAAATGAAAAATCTTACAATACTCTGGATTCTTGTAATCTATTTGCGAAATATTTTCAAATTGTTTATGAAAAACACAATAATACTCAGAGGTACATCTTTGTCCCTACAATTTCCAGTCCATTGCAAAATTTTTTAGTTAACGAAGAAGATGTGAAAAATGCCATCTTGAACTTAAAATCTAGTTATAAATCCGATCATGACGGCTTTTCTCCCATGTTATTTCAAATCTGCTTGGTTAATTTTACTACACCGCTTGTAATGCTATTTCAGAAATGTTTAAATGAATGCACCTTTTTAGAGTGTTGGAAAACTTGTTCGATAGCTCCGATTTTTAAATCAGGCGATCGATGTAATGTAGGCAATTACAGAGCGATTGTCAAGCAAGGTACATTTGCGAAACTTTTTGATATCATTAAAACAAAGCTTTTATCTTATATAAAAACCACATAAGTGCATTACAACATGGGTTCCTTCCAGGAAGGTCAACATGTACTAATTTGGCGTTGATTACGAATCAGATAATCAACAGCTTTGAGCAGCATAGCCAATTAGATGTTGTCTATACTGACTTTTCGAAAGCTTTCGATAAAGTAGACCACCTCATTCATTTAAATAAGTTGAAGCAGTTTGGAGTGTCTGACCACCTCATTAAATTCTTTAAAAGTTTCTTAACTAACAGAAAACTTTTTGTGAAAATAGGCTCTTTTAAATCTGACATTTTAGTTGATGCTTTTTCCGGTATACCGCAAGGTACTCACTGTGGACCACTTCTATTTTTAATTTTTATTAATGATTTACCGCAGCATTCTCAACACTCAAAGTGTCTTGTGTTTGCGGATGATGTTAAATTATTTTTAAAAATTTGTAAGGCGGCAGACTGTCATAACCTCCAGTCTGATTTAGATGTTTTAAACAATTGGTGTGTTTCAAACAAACTCTTATTAAATATAAATAAATGCAGTGTAGTGTCATTTACTAAAAGTTCCGACCAAATAATTTTCGATTATTTAATAAATAACTGTCATATTTCGGGTAGTAACGCAGTCAAAGACTTGGGTATATTATTTGACTCTAAACTGAAATTCACCAATCATATTGACTTTATTGTAGCTAAAGCATACTCTATGCTTTGTTTTATTAAAAGGAATACACAAGACTTCAAAGATCCTTTGACAGTAAGTCTGTATGTAAGTCAGTAAGTCTGTATGCGTCTTTAGTTAGAAGTCATTTAGACTACTGCTGCCTGATTTGGAATCCATATTTTGAAGTTCACTCTAATAAAATTGAAAGTGTCCAGGAACGTTTCACTAAATATGCCTTATGTAAAATGTGTTGGCCGGACGGTCTCCCTTCATATATTGCTCGACGTAAATTTCTTGGCCTTACTTCCCTTCAGGATAGGCGTAAGGTTTTCTCTCTAATGTTTGCATATGATATTGTCTCTGGTAAAATTGTATGTACAGAACTATCTAGTTTATTTCGCATTTACAGCCCACCTAGAGATTTAAGAAATAATAGATTAGTCATAGACTCCTTTCATAGGACAAATTACGCTGCTAATGAACCGATTGCTAGGTGCATCGATTTGTGCAATAGTCTCTCTCATATAATAAATTTCGATGTAAACGAGCATAGAGTTAGATTAAATTTATTAACTGTATTTAATTAAATGTATTAGTCTGTAAGATTATATCCGTAGACTGAAATAATAATAAATAAAGAAATAAATAAATGCAATGTTTCTTAAATGGTCCAAATACTGAAACAGGACTGCAAACGATGAGATGTGTGTGGGGAAAATGAAATCATAACAATTCCATTATCACGACAGTACAAAATAGCATCAAATGAGCAATATGATACATGGTTGTCCAGTAAAAGAAGAATAGGATTTTCTTTGGAGCATTTCGCAAAACGTTTCAAATGTTTTAATGCATCAACAAAAATTTCTGCATTCATCCATTACCGGCAAAAAGTCCAATGGCTCCAGTCATAGCTCCATTCATGAAACGAGGGTTTGACCGCTTTCGAGGGCATACACATACTGGAGGCACATAATTGTCAGTTGCATTGACAACCATTGCCACTAAAGTCCCTCTTTCCCCTGAAGCAGTTTGTGAAATAGTTCTCTTGGCTTTTCCCGCTATGATCTTGATTAAAATTACGTGATTTCTTAGAAATAGAGAAGGGAAGAGAGACCCACTTTTAGCCGAAAGAAAAGGGAAGCGGAAATGCGTGAGTGCGAGAAAATTGAGATGCATGGTGACAGGAATGAGGTCCGAAAATTTTTCCAAAAAATAAGACGCCTGGCCGATGGTTTCAAGACCGGGGCCGCTTCCTGCAAGGATGAAAATGGGAATCTAGTGACAGATATAGAGAGTACACTGATATAGACAAACTTGGTCTAATAAGCCACTAATATTAATATATATACTATGCAGATCGTTCTCACATTCTATATAGGAATAAGTCCGGCAAGTTCAGGTCCATTCAGATGTAAATGCGTAGATTGATTACCATCCAACAGTAAAAATTCCGTATCCTTGGAAGAGTATGTTGAGAATCAGTGGCGGTGCTGCAGATAATATATTATTTTAAGTTTAATTGAGTAAAGGGTTTCATTAAAAGATATAACATCTGAAACGGAATTGAAGTCTCCGCAAGCGCTTCTTAGTGGTTCATTTTGCAAGTAGTTAGTTCTACAAAAGTTCATAAAAAGTAGCTCAAAGGATCTTCTTGGTCGAAGAGGAAGATTAAAGTAAATTTTACTCAGTAAATTTTACTCAGTAAGTATGGACTGTCAACAAATCCATGTATAAGTTGATAAATCCAGCAAACATTAAGCATGATTCTACGATTTCTTAGAGAAGGTAGGTTAACAAGCTTTAATCGATATTCATAGGGTGGTAAGTGAATGTTAGTATGACAATATATATTGCGTAAACAAAACAAAAGAAATTGTTTCTGAACTGATTCTATATCGTCAACATAACACCCATATCTAGGACACCAGACAATTGACGCATACTCAAGTATGGGCCTTACAAGCGAAGTGAATAATGTTTTAGTAATGAAAGGATCATTAAACTCTTTTGACCATCGTTTAATAAACCCTAAAGTACTGTTTGCTCTGCTTATAGCTTTATTAATATGAATGTGAAAGCGAAGTTTTGGGTCCATAGTTACTCCAAGATCGTCGAAAACTTCTAAGAACTCAAGTGTATAGTCACTTATTTTGTAATAACTTCGAGAAGGTTGTCTACGAGAAAAAGTCATGTGTTTGCACTTTTTCAAGTTAAGCTTCATGCAATTGATTTCACACCAGTCACAAAGATGGTCAAGATCGGTTTGTAAGAAAAAAGAGTCTTGCTCATTTTTATATGACAGGAAAAGTTTAACATCATCAGCGTATAGTAAAATATTACTATGAATTACAACAGATGGTAAATCATTAATAAAAAGTAGAAACAACAGAGGCCCAAGGTGGGTTCCTTGAGGAACACCGGAAGTAACAGGGAACTCCTCTGACTTAACAAGGTTAAAGATAACACTTTGTGTTCTATTTAATAAATAAGATTCAATCCAAAGCACTAATGGTGTTGGAAAACCGAGAAGGGTTAGTTTTAAAATTAAGAGCTTATGATTTACAACATCAAAAGCTTTACTGAAGTCAGTATAGATAACATCTGTTTGTGGACCTTTTCCAAAATTCTCAATAGTCTTTGATGTGAATTCTAGAAGGTTAGTAACAGTAGATTTTCTAGATAAGAATCCATGTTGGAATGGGGACATTAAAGATTTCACGCTATGTGATAATTGTGAGGTTACAATAGCCTCAAAAAGTTTAGGTAGGGCGCTAAGCTTTGCAATTCCGCGATAGTTATCTATTAAAGATCTATTGCCGGATTTATGCAGCGGAATAATAAAAGATGATTTCCAAGCCAGTGGAAAATAGCAGGATTGCAAAGACGCTGTAAAAAGCAAAGTAATGGGAATTACAAGTTCTTCACTGCAATATTTCAAAACACATGAAGGTATGTTATCAGGACCGCTTTTATAAGATGTTTTGAGGTTTTTTACACTAAGGGAAATAACGCATATTAGCATTATCCACGCCTGAGTATAAATTTTATTCAAATATTTACGTGGATAAATCAAATGTTTTCCTTACAACTCGTTTTTTTCCCGTATTTGAATTTTATTTATACCACACACGTACACACATATTTCATACAAGCAAGCAGCAACAGCATCGCACACTTACACACATACTCCGACAAGCAGCAACAGCATCGCACTCTGTTCCTGAGTTTATTTCTTGCATTTGCAGTTCTTATAGTTCTCATTTAGTTATTGTTACAAGAGTAATATATTATGCATGTTTGGCAAAGAAATTAAATTATGTAGGGTGGAGTGACAACTCGGTATTTTCAAGAATATCTTGGACCGGTTGTCATTTACCTGCATAATTTGCTTCTGCCTAAACATATTTTGTACATTACTTTTTCGTTCTGTAATTTATACTATGTTTGACAGTTGGTGCAATATTAGTGGACCAACTGTCAAAAATAGTATAAATTAGAGAACGAAAAAAGTGAAGCGATAATAAATTATACAGGCAATGGCATTTGATGAACGCAATATGAAGAAAATAATACCATAAAACCATTAATAACATATTCAATTTAAATATGTTTTTTTTAATTTCAATATTTTTATTCAAATTTTCTTTAAATGCGATAGTTTATTTTTAAAAAGTAAATATTTGAAAGATATTTTAAAAAAATTCGTGCATAATTTTAATATATTTTTTATTAATTCTGTTTAAATATTTAAATATTTAATATAATTAAAAAAGTATTCAAATAAATTTTAAATATTTACGTAGTCGATTTATTCAAATGCGTTATTGGTGCAAAAATGACTCGCTTTTTGGATAAATTAAAAAAGTTTTTGGATAAATTTAATATTTTTTCCCCTTAGTGTAAGTAGGTTAAAACTGTATCAACATTAATTATTGGGGAGCAAATGTCACCAGGTTGCACATTATAAGGGTAACTAAAATTATCGTAAGAAGCAGATGAATAAGTGGCCTTAAAGAAATCTGCAAAAAGACTACATATAGTAGAATCAACATCTGATTCAAATGTTTTATATTTCATAAAAGATGGATATGAATATCTTACGTTTAGTATTTACAAAGTTCCAAAAAGATTTTGCATCAGATTTTATGTTTAATTTAACTTTTGTTAAATATATATTATAGGATTGCCTGCATAATTGCCGGTAGTTATATTTAGTTGAGGTATAAGAAGCAAAATCACAAATGTTATGAGTTTTTTGATACTTTTTATAATATTTCGATTTTAAGTTTCTCAGCTTTCTCAGTTCTTTGGTATACCAAACGGGACCAGATATTAAAGAGGATTTTCTCTGTGGCACTGAAGTTAAAAAACAATTATTAAGAGTACTGTTAAAGGCAAACACAGCAGAGTCAAGCGTTTGTGGCAATATTCTTGTGTTATTAATATTAAGTACAGATGACCAGTTGATAATTGACAAATTATTTCTCAAAACTACATAATTCGTTCTTTTAAAGTTAAACTCTAAGGCAGGATTTTGAATACGGTTTGATATAGATTGTTTAGGAAAATGCAGTGTGATTTCGATAGTTGGATGGTGTGCGTCTTCAGGATACACAAGTGGATCAGACCTATTAACTGAAACAATATTACTATCATCAAAATAAATAAGGTCTAACAAGCGGTTGTTTCTATTATAGTGACAGTTTATTTGGAAAAGTCCTTGGCTCGAAAGCTCATTTAAAAATGAGTTATCGGATGAACACTCTGAAGATGGCAAGAGTACTGCAGAATTTTCAGTACAGCAGTTCCAGGAAACATTAGGATGGTTGAAGTCACCCGTTATTAAAACGTGATCATAAGTTGCTGAAGTTGTGAGCAAATTTTATAAATCGACGCCAAATGTTTCCCATACACTTCAACACTAGAAAGTGGAGGTATATATGAACATGTGACATAAATTCTCAAAGTACCAAACTTTACAAGAACACAGCAAAATTCAATATGTAAAGACTCAGATTAATATCTCAGATTAAAATCCTCTTTAATATATTTCTTGTGAAAAGTGAGAAGATTTAACGGCAATTAACACGCCACCACCATTGCAAAAATTACCAGCAATAGAGTTTCTATCTTTGCGGTATATATTAACCCTTCGTGGGACCCTAAGGTCCGTAGGGACTTTTTCGATTTTGAATCGCAAATTACTCCTATTTTGGCCACTACGACGCCCTCCCAAAGTTACCATGTTTTCCTGGAACATTTAGTTCTGCGTCTTTTACGGGATCGATCATTAAAATCGGACCAGTGGTTACCGAGATCTAAGGATTTACTTTTACTGCCTACGAGAAAGGTCCCTAAAGTCCCCTGGGACATAGTATGAAAATTAAGCAAATTAACGGTATTACTTCGTGGAATTCATTGTTTTATGGCTCAAAATTGCAGCTGCGTTTAGTTTCAAGGTAAAATAAATATTTTTGCTAATTGGGTTTTCCAAGAAATGAGCAGGGGGAGGTATAAGTTTGCTTATTTTATTGCTTTGTTCATCCCTGATGCATTTGTCTTATACCTGCGTGCCTACCTGAATGTTGGGGAAAAAAAAGGTATATAAACCAGTTGCTTCAAGAATATGGTTCAAGAATATGGCTACGAACCACATGATGCTCTAACAGTAGATGAACAACTGTTTCCATATAGAGGACGGACATCATTGTAAGGTGGGTAGTATGTTCTATTATTTTACTGGCAGGATCGCCATGTAGGGTGTGTAGTATTTTCTATTTTGAACAGTGTCAAAAATAACTTGTGGTGTTTTTAGAGCGCACCAACGCTCAGGATATGATGGCTTAAGAGCCGCGCTTATTGAGAAAATAAAAAGATAGTTTTAAGCTAGTAGAGCTCAGAACTACCATCCGATAGATTCAGTCTTTATTTTATAAAATTAAAGATATTTATACAATTTTTAACACTATTATTTTAAAATTATTTTGACCACTATTTCCAAGACTCCTCCTTGAATTCCAATATTTCATAATTTTAATATAAAAATAGACAATTGACCAATCACTCTTGGTTTGGTAAAATTCTTCATATTTCCCCTCAAATTGATAATATCTACCAATAATTGGTTCACTTAACTTACGGCCTTGATTCTAAAGTGTCATAGGCACTTGTTCAGTTCATTAGCTTGTTGTTGTTGCGTAAAGTTTCTCATGCACATGCATTTGAAACACAACACCCGCTGTTGCGCTTATGCTTGTGCGGTATCTAGCGGCAGAAGTGTAAAAGGTGCTAAGTGCATCGAAAAGAATTTGAGTGCAATGTTATGTTTACGTTAACATTTTTGGGGATTTAATGTTTAGAATTTGTCACAATATTTTTGTTGATATCTTTGGGTTTTATTATTGTCATGTGTTGGACAATTGTAGCTACGCATGAAAGTCTTTTGGGTGGTCAGTTTGGTAACTATGTATGTACATATGTAAGTACACTACATCATTTACACAGTACATTCCATCAAAGCCTGCAAAATATGAAATAAAGGTGTGATGGGTATGTGATGCAAAAACCACATATCCGCTCAAAGGTATCATATACTCTGGAAAAGCACCAGGACAGGAGCGTGAAACCCAGCTGGGCTACAAAGTGACAATGAAGCTCGCGCAGAAATACTTATTTACTGGCCGCATTGTGTATGCAGACAACTTCTTTTCGTCTCTTGAATTGGCTGAAAACTTGATTACCCAAAGAACAGCATATGTTGGTACCTTACGCACAAATAAAGCTTGTATTCCCAGTGAGTTTAGGACGAATCGCAATCGCCCAAGCGATAGTACATTGTTCGGCTACCATGACAACAACGTTGCGCTATGCTCATATGTGCCGAAGAAAAATAAAGCAGTGGTACTCATTTCAACAGCACATTATACAAACGCCGCCGAAGGAGCACATAAAAAACCAATGGCTATTGTGGATTACAACAAAAATAAATCTGGAGTGGACACGATGGACCAAATGCTAGGTACATACACGTGTAAAAGAGGTACTAAACGCTGGCCACTGGCCATGTTTTATAATATTGTGGACGTTGCTGCATTGGCGTCATTTATCGCCTATAATGACCTCAATCCGAGCCAGAAAAGCGACAGGAGGCAGTCGTTCTTATACAAATTAGTTCAGCAGTTGGCTATTCCCGAAATCGAAGAAAGGGCGCTAAATAATCGTATAACCCGCTACCCCCATATCAAGAGAGCTATGATGGACTACAACGTCATACCACAAGAAGAGAGCATTACAAGCGAAGCACCACCAATCCAACACAGGAATCAACGGAAAACTTGCTATTTATGTCAACAACAGGCAACGTAAAACAAGATTTGCATTGCTGCGATTGCAGGAAGTTTGTTTGTATGGAGCATTCAGAGCAGATGCTCCGTTGCATGCCGTGCAAAACGTCCAGGATCCAGCGAGCAGAACAATAAAATAATATAAGATTAAGACTATATCTCAATAAAAATAATTAATATTTAATTTAAACCAAAATTTGCCCGTGTTCAATAATTTTTAGTGCATTTTATAGGCAATTTTCATATTATGTCCCAGCGGACCTTAGGGACATTTGACGTATAATTTACTTAGGGTCCCACGAAGGGTTAAAATTGTTAGACATAATTTCAGTATTTAAAGTACTAGGTTTAAGCCAAGTCTCACTGAAAGCAATAATGTCAAAATGAAGATTATGGCTTAAAATGTGTAAGTCTGTAAGTTTAGTATTTAAACCACGAACGTTCTGATATAAGGCTAGGAACTGAAGGCAACAATCTAGTTTTTTGGGTTCACGCTGTGAACAGGTAAGATAGCCAGTAAAGTTTGAGGCGGTGATTTTTGAATAAATTCATGCACCAAAGTATTTTCCGGCCAAAAACCTTGATCCAAAACATTATTGAAGACATCACTAGGCAAAGTAATTTTAAAAGATGAAATAGTGCGCTGATAAGAAAATCTCAGTTTGTGAACCAAAATCTTCTTATTAAGAAGGTTTAACTTAGAGTTTAAATAATATAAGATATCACCTTCAGATGTATCAACTGCAAAGCGAGTAACAAATATAGATTTTGCTGGCGGAATAACTACAAGTTCCTTATGAACAGGTAGTTTATTGCTGCTATTCGATATTTGCTTCGGTATAGCTCCAGTAGAAACCGAACTAGGAGAGGAAGGAATAATATTAGTACTCATAGCAATGCTAGGATAAACAATAGAAGCACAAGTCTGAGCATATGTTTTTTTTTGCCACAGGAGGAGAATTATCATTTGCGGGAACAGCTGAAGAAGGTACAGTTAAAGTTAAATCAACTGAAGTAGGCGTCAACTGATCCGTAACAGACTTTTTCAGTGGTCCTTCAGGTGGTAAAACTGAGGCAGGTGAAATAAGATCAATATTTGATGACAAAGGCAAGGCTATTGCAGTAGATTTTGCTGAGCTTCGAAGATTTTTGTTACTTCGCTTTCGTTTTGGAGACGCAGAAGCTTCATCCAAGACCTTAAACTTTTTGAACAAACTTTCAAATTCAGCCAATCTGGCCTGAGCCGCCTCTAAATCTTTAGACACTTCCAAGAAGCCTCTTATAGATTGTCTAATAAGCTTAAGGATATCAACATCCGTAGATTTGCAATCAACACATGACCAACGAAGTCCTTTGCCTTCGTTGATTGCGTCATAAATTCTTGCATTCAACGCTGCGCACTTGAAGTGAAAAAATGAATCGCACAACCAGCAATTTACTAAGCGGTCGGATTCGTCTTTTATAGCACAATTACGGAAACTGCAGAACATTTTAAATTTTAAGTATTAATAAAATGCAAAAATAACCACAAAAAAGAAGATACCCGGTTTTCCAATAAAACAGTTTAATAAGCACTGCAAAGTTATTAAGTGCAGCCCTGGTTATGTTTATTATAAACAAAACAAAACAGGCCAAAAACAGATGAGCAAGTGTAAAAAACAAACAATCGCTCTCACTCGCTTGCACACAGAACAGGTTTTCTTAGTTAAAAGAGAATAAGCAATGCAATTAAAGCTTCGAAATATATGTGCAAGAAGAATATGATAATTCGCTCTCGCACAAAGAATAAAATAATGTGTATATTAAAATTGACACAAAAATAAAATTTTTAATAAAAAGGATTAATAAGAATGCATGGCACGCTGCAAGATGATCAGCCAAATGTTGTTTTAAATTTAATTATTAATAGACTTTAAAGAACTTAAAAACTTTGAAACTTTTTAGACTAAAACACGTCAGTATGAAAAGAAAGCAACGAACGAACAAGGACAACAAAAACAACAAAGCCGCAGGAGCCTATGGCTTACCTGCTGAGCTCTTCAAGAATGGAGGCGAAGCTCTATTTGAATGCATTCATGAGCTTCTATGCATAATATGGTCGGAAGAATACATTCCAAATGATTGGAACCTCAGTGTGCCCAATCCACAAGAAAGGCGATACCACAATTTGCGCCAACTACCGTGGTATAAGCATTAATAATATCGCATGTAAGGTCCTGTCGAGCGTATTATGTGAAAGACTGAAGCCCATCGTAAACCAGTTGATTGGACCTTATCAGTGTGGCTTCAGACCTGGCAAATCCACAGTAGACCAGATATTTACGCTATGAAAAATCTTGGAGAAGACCCTAGAAAAACACATAAACACACACCATCTTTTTGTAGATTATAAAGCCGCCTTCGACAGTCCGATAAGGAATCATCTATGCTCCACCATGTCTGAATTTGGTATTCCTGCAAAGCTCATGCTTCTTTGCAGAATGACACTGAGCAACACCAGCAGCACAGTTAAGATCGGGAACGATCTCACTCCTCCATTCGATTACAAACGAGGTTTCAGACAAGGTGATTCCTTATCGTGCGACTTTTTTAACCTAATGATGGAGAAGATCATTCGAGCTACTGATTTAAGACGCAGTGGCACGATATTCTTTAAAAGTATTATGTTGCTGTCGTATGCTGATGATATCGATAGCATTGGCTATAATACGCGCAAAGTCAGTGCAGCATTCTCCAGGTTAGCGAAAGAGTCCAGTCGAATGAGTCTTGCAGTGAACGCAGATAAGACGAAATACAAAGTGTCAACAAATAAATAGTCCCAGCGTCTTGTAAACCACGTCACTGTTGACAACATCTCCTTCGAGGTTGTTAAGGACTTCAGCTACCTGGGATCCAGCATAAACTCTTTCAACGATGTCAGTATTGAGATAAAACGAAGGATAACTCTTGCCAACAGGTGTTACTTTGGGCTGAGTAGGCAACTGAGAAGCAGATCCCTCTCTTGACGAACAAAACTCACTCTCTATAAGTCACTAATCATGCCCGTCCTATTATATGCAGCACAAACCTGGACGTTGAGCAGTTCTGTAGCAGACTAAAATAAAGGAGACAAAAGTATAGAAACGATATTCATTGATAGATTCCTTATAACTTTTCTTTTTATACCCTCACGTATAAAAAATGTAAAAGGGGTATATTAATTTTTTCACTCTGTTTGTAACGTCCATAAAGAGGAGTAACAGGTATACAAAAGTATATATATTTTTTATCATCATCACCACCTGAGTCGATTTTACCATGTCTGTCTGTCTGTGATCTCGATTACAGCCGTAATTTTAAAGCTACCATCACAAAAGTCGATATTTAAGCTTTTATTTGAAAAATAAAGGTCAAGTTCGAAAATAAGCTAAATAGTATGAAAACCACGCCTACCTCCCATATAAAGTAACTTTATCAAAACGGTAAAATCTCTCAGAATTCTACAAAAAAATTATATATGGACTTGAAATTTTGCATGAGATTTGAAAATGTTTTTACAGATAAAAATTTTATTGATTGTTTAAGACTTTGAATATACTTTGGTTGGGCCGTGGGGGTACTTTAACTTTGGCCAATATCAGATGTGTTGCGCCAACAAGCTTTTTGTTGGCTCTTATTCAAAAAGAAAAGAATGTTAGATAAATTTTAATAATACGTTTTTCTTTATTGACTGTCGATTACCAAGTGAGATTTTTAGGAAAAAGTATACATACTTAATAGGCTTATCCTGCACAAGTTAAAGCTTTTAATACAGTAAGCGCTGAAATAAGTTAAACAGCATAAAGCATAGCATATTCGTATAAGAGATTTTAAATTTATCTACTTCGAAAGCCATGCTGGTAGTCAAGCGCCTTTTATTATTAAGCGTAGGTACATATGTAGGAGGACGATCCTCACAAGGCAACGCGTGAGGTCATGGGGGCGATCTTCACATGGCAACGTGTCTGACTGCCTCAACCTGGCGAGGCCAGCATTATCCATGTTGAAATCGTCTCAAGCCGACTCAAACCTGGCAACTGGCAACCGTTTAGGCCGCAACCCTAATGAAAATGATGCCCACAAAAGATTAATGCCCACAAAAGGTAAGAGATTCAGTACTTATTTATCGGCTTAACAACAAATTAGGTGGATTTGTTCCTTTTTATTTCCCACAGGTTGCTGGCGGACAAGCGGCAATATGTGCTGCGCTAACGATTTTCGTCAGTCTTTTCTTTGCAAGTAAATCTTCTTCAATATGTTACCAAGATTTACTCGCAAATACAGGGAAACAAAGAAAAATAATACAGGTAAGGTTACTTGTTTGTAAATTATTTTTATTGTTATATAACTTACGTTTATTTAAGGATTATGTAATTTTTTTGGTAGAGATAACAAGATAGGCGTCTGTTGATTTCCGGATATGGATCGAGAAGGAGCGGCCATTAAAGCTCACGAGGGCTCCTCCGAAATACCAACAGAGGGACTCGTTCGGCTATCGAGGATCGATACTCGAACAAGCCGATAAATAAGTACTGAATCTCTTACCTTTTGTGGGCATTAATCTGGTACCCATTTTTTTAGGATTGCGGCCTAAACATGCCGGCCCCCTTGCAGTACTACTGTTAGATAAATTTAAATAACTTAAAAATACCTTAAAACTAGTAAAAAGGCGTTGATTAATTCAAAACATGTCTCATTTTTCAGTAGAACGTTATAATTTATTCCAAAAATATTCAGTTCTATAATTTCAGTGCTATAATTCAGTGCTATAATTTAAGTGCTATAATTTCAACCTACGTCCGCTACTGGGAAACAACGTCCGATAACATCCATCCGAAGATGGTGCTTTGCGTTGCAATTCCCCCCACACTACTTGTACTGATCCCTGACTTAATAATTTTAGGGAAAACATCTGCACCCAACACCATGCCGACCGGTGACGAGTAAAAAAAGTCGGGATCAGCAAGCATCAGATTCGAGAACTGTGCTCTGATAGACGCGTCCAAACTTTCTCGCGGTGTGACTCGCGTGAAATGTCGCAACACCTTCGCTTGGCCCGTTACTGTGTGGTTAGACTCATAGTTCGCTCGGAGGGTTAGGGAGCAAATGTGGGCTAACAATCCGCGTTGGCAACCCATTTTGACGAACTAGTCGGTGCGACACCACGGACATCTTGGCGCATTTATCTACCAGATCACGAATCCGATGGATGTGACCTTGACGACCGCCGTGGGGAGGAGCGAAGTCACCTGTTGCAGACATGGCAACGGTGATGGCGAGGGCAGGCGATGCGCGCCACTAGAAGAGCGGCGTTGACCGGTGCGGGCTCGTCCTTGCACCCGATGGCGACGCTCATTTCTCAAAACGCGAGATCGTCGAACTACGTAGACGATGGTAAAACTATCAGTTTGACTACCGGCCGCGTAATAATTCCGCGTTCAGTGCGTAGATCGGCGACACGGACGCGATGGTCCGAACCTAAATACGTGTTTACGACCCTTCCTAGCCACCATTCGGTTGCCGCAAGGTTGTCCGCTTTGATAACCACCAAGTCGTAAATTTTTAAGTTTTCGCGGGGATGTTTCCATTTATGTCGCTTATGGAGTTCTTTTAGATAATCATTTTTCCAAATGTGGCAGAACTTCTGATTCAATGCCTTTAGCTTTTGCCAACGATTGATTATGGACATTGGGTTTTCGGCAATGTCTGGTTCAATCGGAGCCTGGATGAAGTTGGTTCTGAAATTTACCATACTTACTGAGGAACCTTTGTACTCTTAGTCAAACGTATTAGTCAACCTCTAAAAACTTCTAAAAAAATTCCGCAGCCTACCAAACTTTGTGTGTGTTTTTTTTTTTTTAATATTTAAAGGTATTTTTAATAACAAAATTTTAATGTCAAAAACGCACTTTCACAAACCAAAACTCATCTTACTTTACAACAAGAGTGTCAGTTGTAAGAATAAAAAAAAAGCTCATCAAAATAATTTGAATTAAAATTCTGAGAAAACGCAAAGCCAACTTAGCTCCCATACTTCGAAAATTTAAAAAATTCATTTGAAAAATTATCAACTTTGCTGCCTTATAAAATCAAATGCTTGCAACAGATTTTAATAAAATTTTGTTTTTACATGCTTTAAGGTGTGTACTATCATAGGGCATACTTTGTTTTCAGGAAAAACGAAAACAAATTTTTTTAATTTCGGCCAGATATTACCACTGTGCACTGGCCCCGCATACAGCACATCATTCAAGCTAACACCATTGTATGTCGGACTGGAGGCGTTGAAAACTACACGAACCTTGGTAGTGGTGCTATTAGGCTTCATGACGGCATGATGAGGAAGGTAGTAACTTGCTTTTTGCCTTGCAGTGGGACTAGTAGCCACTTCTTTCATATGGCCCAGTTTCAGGTATTCATATTCCAACTTGGTGGCTATATTTTTTGTCAGCCGTACCTCATTTCGCAGAAATTGGCGGGCCGCAATATAACGCGAGTCACCTGAACAGGTGCTCTGTGGAGAACTTTCTTTAAAAGGTATAGTCACCACATAGCGGCCGTCTTTATTACGCGTGGTTGTCTTTGCGTAATTGTCCTCACAGAATTGGTCTGCACTATTGGACACTGCCTTTTTTGGTACCTCTTCCAGCTCCCAGAAAGCTATTAACTGCCGATCAAGTGATACCTCACTAAAATACGATACGACAGTGGAGGAGGTGGGAGGCTTGTTCGACATTGTAGGAACTGAGCCGGTCAATATCCAGCCGAATATAGTTTCTTGGGCAATGAGTGACCCAAGAACATGTCGATGGATACCGTCAAGCAAAATTTG